>JAHDVE020005465.1:0-348401 GCA_022606495.2 Halesus radiatus | reverse complement strand
ATGACTATACTGTTTTTTTGCTCATACATAATTTTTTTTCAAAGAGACTATTGGGTTTGTATTAACAGTTATAAGCTTTACACTCGCGCTCTGTAAGGGGTTTACAAAAGGAATAAAATACTAATTTAATATGTTGTGATAAATCTTATTTAAATTTTTATTTTCTAACATCACCTTTTGGCTTAACATATCACAATTTTTATCATTCATTTTTATTTATATATTTTATAATGAGGATATTTTTATTTATATATGCTATAATGAGGATATTTTTATTTATATATACTATAATGAGGATATTTTTTATTTATAAATGCTATAATGAGGATATTTTTATTTATATATACTATAATGAGGATATTTTTATTTATAAATGCTATAATGAGGATATTTTTATGTATATATACTATAATGAGGATATTTTTATTTATATATGCTATAATGAGGATATTTTAATATTTTCTTAAAAATACACACAAGAGAAAAAACGCAACATCGTCATATGTAGATTACTTAATATTAATGTTATGGTTTTTCGATTTATTAAAAATATATTTCACAGAATATCCATTAAAATTATTGAATAAAACCCATTCGCACAACTCCCGTCGCTAGAGGCGCTAGTATTGCTCGTTGCATCTCAATGCATGGAGAATGTCAGAAGCTGGAAGTATTATTTATTTATTTAAGTCCCAAGGTTTTCGAGATAATGACCCTCTTTGGTTACATGCTTATAAATATGGGAATTTTTCAGTATGTTTTCTTAAATACGTCTTGTAGTAGAAGATCAATCACCGGTGATGCAATGCTACCAATGCCTGGGTTTTGGTCACACCCAACGTTTTTGTACAGAGAAGATAACTTGCTTTCACTGTGGAGAAAGTCATAAATATGACACATGTCCCAACAAGGCGAAAGAACCAACGTGCTCAAATTGCACCGGAGTTTCAAGAACCCACCGGGCAACAAATCCAGATTGCCCACTCTGGAAGCTGATGGATGAGCGCTTCAGAGAAAGGATAGATTACGTGGGACACTGCTAAAGGCAACTTCAAGGAAAAAAAATGTTTCAATATACAAGAATACATCACTAAAAGCTCCTGTATGCGTATTATGTACATGAATGCTAGAAGCATTAGAAACAAAATTGACGAAATTGAAGAAACTCTAAAAAACATTTCAGAAACAGTTCATATTCTCGTAATCACGGAAACCTGGCTACGTAAAGGAGAGGAAACTTTTTTCAATATTGCCGACTACTCTGGAAATTTTGTTTCCCGTGAGATGGACAGAGGGGGAGGAGTCGCCATTTAGATGCATAATACACTCGACAATAAAAAAATCGAAGAATGCGGCAGTGAAAATACCTTTCTAGGAATTAGGATTACGGCAAAAAATATTAAACCTCTAAATCTGTATGTTTTTTACCGTAAGCCGAACTCAAATATACCAGACTTCTTTGACTCTTTAGAAATAATATTAAATAAAAACAAACAAGACATTACTTATTGGAGATTTCAATATCGATATTTCAAAAGACACTGATATTGCACGGAAATATATTCACACCTTGAAATCGTATAACTTTTATGTATGTAACACAATATTTCCCACAAGAGTAACTAACAACACCAGTTCGCTAATAGACCACATAATTACAAATAGGACAAATAGTTCCGGAAAAATCTCAAATATTGATGATCCCCTTAGTGACCATAATATACTTATATTGGATTATGAAAATTCCCTCAAAAACCTCCCCAATAACAGATCCGCAAGAAACCTATCAAATGCTTACAAAATAAATTATCAAAAATTAAATAACACACTTAAAACTTGTAAATTTACCCATTCGTCTGACGATGTAAACAAAAATTATAATAACTTTGCTGACTATCTCCAAAATGTTATGAATTCGTGTAAAACAAAACTAAAAACTAATATAGGAGACAAAAGACCTAACAATACTCCATGGTTTGATGCAGAACTTGATAGGCTGATTAAAAAACGAAATAGCATATTTAAACTTTGGAAACGAAATCAAGGAAGTATTCCTTTGACAACAGAAAAAAATAAAGTTCGTAATACTGTCACCAACTATAGAAGATATATTAAAACTAAGTATTATACGAATTTGCTTAATGAAAACATGAATAAGCCACAACGAACATGGAAAACAATTAACTCCATTATATCAAATAGCTCCCGAAACCCAACAATAGCTTGTAAATTGCTAGTCATAAATGACGAAGAAGTAAAAGAACTAAAGGAGATTGCAACCGCTTTCAACACATATTTTCTCTCAGTTGGGGAGAGTCTCGCATCAGTCATAAAAACTTCAAAAACTGATTAAAATACCATCTACACGGCACCTCAAGCAAAACAATCTTTTAACATGATCAGGACAAATAAAACAGAAATCTTACGGATCATATCCAACCTCAAATCTAAAGCGGCAGCTGGTTCCGATGGTATAATCTCTCTCCTTCTCAAAAACTGCAAGGAGGAACTGGTGGATGACCTCGTATTCTTAATAAATCTCTCTCTGTCAAAAGGTATCTTTCCAGACAAACTAAAAGTTGCAAAAAATTATTCCTATACATAAAGACGAATGTAAAAAAATGTCCAAAATTATCGTCCAATCTCTATACTTCCAGCTATCTCCAAAATTTTTGAATGTGTCATCAAAGAAAGACTATTGAAATATCTCGAACAAAAAAAAATTCTCACCTCAAAACAATACGGTTTCAGACGACGATCTAACACTAAATGTGCAGCTTTCGATTTCATATCAAATCTGCAGAAACATATTGACCATGGAGATTTTACAGCGGCAATATTTATTGATCTAAAGAAGGCGTTTGACACGGTGGACTATAACGTATTGATCGAAAAACTGAAACATTTGGGTATTGTTGGTACTCCTCTGGAACTTTTCAGATCTTACCTATCAAATCGCTTTTCGGCAGTAGAACTGGGTGGAGAAGTGAGTGAATTGGGTGAAATAACATGTGGAGTGCCACAGGGATCAATTCTTGGACCGTTGCTATTTCTAATATATGTTAATGACATAACAAAGTGGGGCATTAAAGGAACTCTTCAACTTTATGCGGACGATACTGTAATTTTTTATAACAAAAAAAACCTAGCGGAACTCGAAATGGAAATGAATGCCGATGTTTCCCATCTCACAACCTGGTTGAGAATAAATAAACTGACCCTTAACGTAAAAAAAACGCATTATTTACTATTCGGCAACAAGAAAAATTCCAGCCTCGATATCAAAATTGGTGACAACTGCCTCGAAAAGAAAACGACAACAAAATATTTGGGCCTTATAGTAGATTCTCAACTCTCGTGGGATCTCCACATAAATCATGTAAAGGAGAAAATTACCCCCATAACTGGTGTGCTATATAGACTTCAAGGATTACTACCCATTCCGTTACTAACTGCAGTATATTACGCCATGGTACATTCACACATTTCCTATCTCTGCTGTATCTGGGGCTTTGCCTCGAAGAAATTGATTGCTGATCTGCAGGTGGTTCAAAACCGAGCCCTCAGAAATGTTTTTGGACTTCCATGGGACACTCATGTCAGGGACATCTACTCAGTTTCCGGTATCCTTCCAATCACGATCCTTCCTAAGTATGAAATCACCAGCACCATCCTACAAATTACTCAACAATCAACTCACACTAACGTCAAGCCACTTTACAATCAAGACATCCACAACCACAATACTCGAAATAACAATAAAATCCGCATTCCTCAAACACACACTACAAAATATGGAATAAAATCTTTAAACTACATTGCCTACACACTTTATAATTCGCTTCCAGATATGTACAAAACCATCCAGAAAAATAAAAAATCCCAAAATGATGGTATAAAGGAATACTTTTTAAGGATTTTAAAAAATGAAAATCAGTAAATCCATATTTGTATATTTTGTTGTTCCCTTATATGTTTTCTCTTGTGTGTTGTTCTATTTAACTTGGCCTTATAAAATTATTTCTGTCTGTGTGTGAAACTTCTATTTTTGATATTTTGCTGTCAATGTAAAATTGTATGTACTATCTCCTACTTATGTATTGTAAATTCCTCCCGCCCTAAAATGAGTTTTGAAACTCATCGGGATTGCTTTAGCAAGAAATAGATATATAAAAAAAAAAAAAAAATAAATAGCGGTTTGGGAGTTAGCAATCGTTTTTAAAAGATTTTATAAAATACGATATATATAGAATTCAGTAAAAATCTTAAGGTAGTATTTAAAGAAACGCTGTCAATTTTTTCACACCCATAATATGTTAAATAAACCACACATATTATTTTTTTATTTTTTATTTTATATGAATACCGCGCAAGAGTCCCAACTGCTCCCAACCGTCTGGAGCCAGTGAGACTATGGCATCCCCAATTGGGGAATGTTGTGAGGTTGAAGGTATTGGGGAGGGGAAGGAGAAGGGGAAGAAGAAGGTGGGGAAATTCCTGACTATTCAGATCTGGTCACCAAACACGGCTAAAAGCCATTTCAAGCAACGTTTAAATTCTGAATGGTGGTCTTTCACCAGGGCGATACTGAGATTATCTTCCATTCTGGAATTTGCGCAAATATACTATATATTATTTTTAAACGAATTAATTGTTAAACAGCACAAATTAGTTAAATAAAATTTACTTGCGTACGCCGGGATTTGAACCCGCGACCTTCGGATTCGTAGTCGAGAGCCTTACCCCTCGACCATGGAGACCGAAGTGATATAGGGTTTTAGCTATACCTAACCTAAAAACGTATGATTAATCATTTGGTTACTTTAATAAAACGCTTCTTATAAACGCACTACACAAAACATAATTTTTTCTTCCTTTTTGGTACTTCCGTAAATAAATGTCAGCAGAATCTTTGCATATTGGTGACTTTTAAATGATTATATTTACGACAGGAGTCATAAACTTGCATTTATATTCTTGTTATTATAGACATTAAATTTCATGATTGTGTGGATACACTAACACTTCAACATTTTATATGAGTGACGATCGTAATGAACTGAATTTATTTAGTCTTGGCCGGATTCTTTGCCTCGCGTCTCTATTACAGCGGGGTACAGAGATGCCGGGGAGATGCAATCACAGGCGATGTGAATGAGGATTTGGAGGTGTAAGAGATGAAGTTCAGATAGCCAGGGAGACGTGGAGACTCTACATAGTCTCTGCGATGAGGCAAGACTGCTTTATGAGGGATTTACGCGAAAATACTGAGAATATAATAGGGCGGCGATGGGTTAAGAGAATTTGTTGTATTATTGTCAAGTTTTACAAGACTTTGTTGTGTAATCGTGCCGAAGTGGTAGAAATTTTTAATATCACCCATGTCGAAATGAAAAAAACTTTGTATGAATCAATTTCACAATTAATTAAATAAAAATAGTATGTAGTACATTTGCGCACGTTCTAGAGTGGAAGATACTCTCAGTATCGCCCTGGTGAAAGACCACCATTTAGAATTGGCTTTTAGCCGTGTTTGGTGACTAGATCTGAATAGCCAGGTATTTCCCCACCTCCCTCTTCTCCTTCTCCGTCCCCTCCCCAATACCTTCAGCCTCACAACATTCCCCAATTGGGAATGCCATAGTCATAGGTTGGGAGCAGTTGGGACTCTTGTGCGGTATTCAGACTGGTCATAAACGCCCATTTAAATCAAATTTCGTCACGAAATAACAAATTCAATAGTAGAAATATGCTTAATATCTTACCTAGTTTTGAATGATGAGTTAGTTCTGGCAATATAAAACTTATCGCTGCCTTTTTTTCTCTGAAATTTCTAGGTTAACACAATTTTTTTCCACGATGATATTTGAAATATCTGTTTACGTCAAAAAAATTGATTTAACTGATATTCAAAAAATCTCAAACGAAACCGGAACTAATGGGACTAATCCTTTTAAGTGCAGGTTGTTTCTAAAAATTTGTAGGATTCTTCAAAATTTCAAAGTTAATATTCAAGTTCAATGAATATTTAAAAATGGATACTTGGCATTTATTTGTAGATGTTTATTATTCTGGAACTACAATTTTTTTTCCATAGCAAATACCAACCGACTCACTTTTTCTGAAATGCGTTTTTCTCATTCAAATGTTATTGCATATTCACGTTTGACAGTTTGACAAGTTAAAACATCATTATTATTTTTTTACCTTTTGTTTAATTTATAATTTAAATATGTTTTTTTTTTATTTTATACATTCGTATATCTTACATCCAATACATAGTTGTTTCGAAACTTACATAAAATTTCAGAAATCCAAAAAAAAAACGCTTCTCCATCTTCCTTACAAAGCATTAAAAAAAATCTTACAACATGACAATCCGTAGAATCTAATCCTTTCGGAAAGAACCACTAATTAATTACTGAACACCGTTTGATTAAAGTAAAAGAAATGAACTTGGACCATTATGTTTTTTAAACTTGCTTCGATTTTTCTATGGGCCATCTTTATGTTGCCATTTAAAACCCTGTAAACGATGACCGCGCACACAATTTTCGTCCACTTTTAAATGTCAGACTGTTTAAATATTATGTATCATCACAAAAAAATCACAAATACATCAGCCAGGTACCTACTTCCCAAATTTTATGATAAAGATAAAATTAATGTATATGTACAATCATAAAAACACGGCTAGGTACTGACGTAGGTAACTATTTGTTTGGTACGGAACGTAATATCGTGTGATGAGAAGCAATATTTATGACGCCCTTAACAATCCTCAGAATAATAGGGTGTTGTGCTGTTATATAAATCATCCACGTGTTTTCCCGGAGTCTGTAATGTATCTTTATTATTCTTAAGAGTTTCCGTTGGTGGAAGGTAGGTTCTTGGATATCAGGGAATCCTTGGCACGAAAAGCTGTCACATTTTACTGTTTTACATGGATCCATATCACGGCCGTTAGGAACACCTCTACCCATCATGTTGACACTTCTAGACGTGTCGGTGTGTGATGGGGTGTTGGATAAGGGATTATTTTGTGTTTTAAATCATAATATTGTAATAATGCTTACCTTTCATCACTGACCTAACAATGGATTTTAAATCTTGGTCACGTTTGAAAAAAGGATTAAATCTTTTTATTTTGCTTTTTACATCTCTAAAACCTCGGTCACACAGACCGATTGAAACGTTGCTATGTTTTCTAGGCAAGTGGTCGCTACTTCTCCTAGTCGCTAGTAGAGAGTCACACCGAGCTACTGGAATATCTGAAACTGCGAGTAGGAAGTAGCGAGTGAACAGCCAAAAAAGTTGTTCCACAGAGGAAACGTCCAAACCAAGTTCATTGATTTCTACAAGTAACTTCTTCGAACTAATTCTCCGCGCATTTTTTAAGGCACTTTCCTATGTAATTATTCCACAATTCTTCATGATTCCAGAAACAATTCAAAAACTTCAACACGTTCTGGGTCGACCAATTTGACACGTTTGCTTCCCGGCCTGTCATGACGACGAGTAAAATTAAAGAGAATAGCAGAAACAAAAAAAATTTAAATAATCAGTGATCATAACAAACCAAAATATCAGCTGTTGTTATCAGACGATGCGTGGTGATTGGTGGCGAAAATATGCGAAAGCAGCGCCGCCGTAATGGCAAAAACCGACAACCATATCACGTGACTGCCGAGAACGCGCGTTTGTCGCGATCAAATATGTTCTAATCGAATCAAGCGAACGTTTAAATGCTGCTAAATGAGTGACTCGCAGCGAGTACCTTATCACACGAAGCGATTTCTAGGCTTCTATTCAAACAGCAACGTTCTAATAGCTCTGGTTGACGGAGGCTTAAAAGACGTCTTTATCGAAAAAAGCTCAGTCTATCAATTTACTATGTACGATAATGTGAAGGCATTTTTTTAAAGATTAAAAGCGAAGCGATTGTTAGTATACCTGGAATTTTAAACAGTCAAAATAAGTTACTGCATGTCGCTACTCCGAAACAAGATGATTTCATCGACTCAAAAGTAAAAGGGCACTTGTGCCATTTTGACGGTTTGGAGTTATGAATGCAGCTTGCACCATCAGGTCTAAATTTCATTTCAAAATAATGAAAAATAACCTCCACTCGATTTTTTTCACTCCGCAAACAGGTAAAATACGTGGAACTCTAAAGTCAATTTTTCACAAGCACCCTTTTGCTTTTGGGGCGACGATTTGAACTTATACTCTTTCAGATTTGATATTCTTTCTATGATAAAATGATATTTATAAGAAATTATTAGCTATTACCCGATGAATTACACGACAATATTTGAAAAACTCTTATTACCTACCATCATACCAAACAATGTCGTGATGGAGGACTTAGTTAACAAAGAAATTGTACTCAACTCGACTACTGACTATAGATTTTTATCTAACAATTGCAATATATATGGAGTCCTATCTAATATGTTCACACTTAAGTGGATATTTCAGAGCGGTTGATTGAATTGAGGCTTAGAGCAGAAAAATATGTGATGACCTTGAAAATCCACACAAATAAAGCTGTGATGCTTAGCTTATCGCTTGACAGATTTCTCTGCGTCACACAAACAGATTTATACTTTATAGTACAGAATTCAAAATATAAAATAATATACGAGTATGCGGGATCCCTTTCGTTTGACTCATTGACGTGATCTTCACCACTGCCTGAATTTATTAAATTTATTATTTTTTATTTTTTTTTAAATATATCTGAATTTATTTTTTTTATTTTTTAGTATACTTCTTTTTCTATGTACTTGAAAATTTGTAAAATATTTTTGTCTCACAAATATTAAGTAGGTACGTATAATTTCTCGTACGCATTAAATATAATATATTTGTAATGTATTAGAAATTAAATAAAATAAATTATTATTATTATTATTTTCCTCCTATTCTCTACGGGTCAGGAAACATATCGCCTTCAATTATTCTCCCCAGTTTGGTCTGGAACAGCCAAACTAGGCATCTTCCCTGCTTACTTCTGGAATGTACCAAAACCGGGAAATAAACTCTGCAAGTTGTTTCCGTAAAGTGCCCTACCCCTGAGCCATACAAACTAACTGTGTTGGATTAGTAATATATGACCAGCATTATAATTAATATATTGTTATTTCTTCCAGACGCACTCGGACCAGATGCCTTTCCGCTGCGACTTCTGCTCGCGCCTGTTCAAGCACAAACGCTCGCGGGACCGCCACGTCAAGCTGCACACGGGGGACCGCAAGTACCGCTGCGCTCACTGCGAAGCTGCCTTCTCCAGGAGGTAGGCATCTAATTAATTTTACAACAGATACAATTTGTCAAAATAATGTAAACGAAAATGGAGGGCGCTGCGATCGCTTAAATTCTTTTAAATGACAATACCAAAATGGGTGAAAGGAAAAAAAAAATTCTTTTCTAAAAAACACTGGTTCAAGTGAATATTTTTCACATCGATCTCCCAAATTGAGGCTGTACGCATAGCTACGTCAATTTGGGAGGCGGTTATGGGTACCGCCACTCCGGGAACCATTTATTGGATGACCAACACCTCTCCCATAGGTCACCCCAAATGGTTCGCTACGGTTGGTGACTTAGCAGGCGTGCCTGGGTTCATGGGATCCAGGTCTTGACGGCGAATACGTCTATCCAACAAATACGTGGCTCTTTAACCTCTCCCGCCGAACTCTCTCCACCCATCGCCTTACACTGCATTGGAAGGGGTTTATTCGTACTTCCGTCACTCCTGGATACATTGACTACCAGATTTCTACCTACCTTCATATCTTTTCCATCCCAGAACTTCATCTCTTTCCCTTCTTTAAAAAAAACTTCCACACAGCATATCCTGCAAGGAAATATATTCATGTATCATTTTAATTAAAGTATTGTGAGGATAAAATTTACAGAATTTTTGAAAAAACCCAATAGTCCCGAAGTTACCGTCAGAATACTGATATATTAGGAGAATCTCACCGGCCAGCCGATAAGCGTGTAACGTCACATTACGTAAAATGACTGGCGCGGCAGTACGCGGATATATCTAATGGCACTAATTCAAATTGTGAATTTGTACGAAATTATGTCTCGTGACCTCACAGGTATACGTTTTACTCAAGATACTTTGAAAGCTCATAACTTTGTCATTTTTGGAGAAATCGAAAAACTAGTTTTACTGTCGTTATTAACTCTTTAAATACGAGTGTAATACATTTTCAACAACATAAAAGATTAGAAGACAACCTCATTCCCGAAAGGAAATGATTCTACAACATGTTCTAATGATATTTATTATTAGAACGTTTTGTTATTTCTTAAATGTTTTAGTTTTTTTTTGTGTTTAGGTATGTATATGTAAAATCAACGATTTATCAAATGTTAGCTATTAAAAGAATGTGGAAGAAGCATGCACTTTTAACACAAAAATTGAGTTATGTCATTTTTCTCGTCTCGGTCAACTTATCAGATTCGGAATTCAAAAATTACGTCACATTTGATTCCAACAAAAATGTTGTTCTAAAATCGGTGTTGCCCTAGGAATGAAATTTTTTAGATCTATTTTAGATTGCTAGATTTTTTTGACACACTGTAGGTATTTGTAGATTACCTTTTACTCACGAAAAATATATCCTAGACTATGGATCCGCCGGAAATTTACATTAATGCAAAATTTAAAATCTTTCTGGGATGATAATTTGAAACTTCCGTGTATTTAGATTGGAATTGCTGGGTACTTTCCAATCCCTTTCGCTCCCTTTTTGTGTTTCTTTTGAAGGATTCTCATTGTGATTTTTTGTCGAAGTATTGCGGTTAACTTCATATCGGCAAATCAATTTAAGTAGTTTCTTGTTGGTGCGGTGGTGTACTGTATCGTAGGACTGCTGCTGGTAGGAGGGGAACTGCGGGCGGGTGTTTTAAACTATTTCGAACCAATTTGAACCACTATCGGTGTGCACAAATACATTCAAACGTATACTATTTAAAATGATTTGCCTTTACTCGCGTTGATATCACATTAGTAGTGCTTCCTGGCATAATAATTAATATGATTGTAATTTCATAAAGCTCGAAGGGCTTCATATTTTACCATTCGTTGATGTCGCTTTTCAATTTTCAACTTGGTTGGAAGCATCGCTCAGATAGTGAAGGCAAAAGCGGGCGCGAATAAGTGGGCGCGAATAAATGAGCGTAGATTCTCTTTACCAAATTCATGGAAAATACATTTTGACAAACAATCTTTTAATTTCTTTTATGCTTCATTTTTTTAGACATAGCTTTTCAGCGTGGATGGAGTACATCCCATTGCTACCTACTGATACTTATCACATTTATAACCCTATCTTTTTAATATTATTTTGATTACTCGAAAATCACTAGATTCACGTATATATAATACCACGTGGAAACCTGTAAATGGTCAAATTTCTCTCACTTATTCACTATACTTAATTTTTTTAATTGTTGGTCTCCCAAATAAATAAAACGACTGTTTATTATGTACAAAAGCATTATCAAAATAAAAGTGAAAAAATGTGCACATACAAAGGTGCTTACGCACCAGAAAATGGTCTATGCAATGAACTACTATTTGTCCACTGATTGAGTTGTCCTGAGCACGCCAGTTTTTTTCTCACGTAGTCGGGTCGGTAGGTACCTGGTGCCTACTTTGTCTCGGAAACCACCGATCAATTAGTCAAGATATTGTGGTTTCCGTCACCGCGCGGCCGTATAAGGACACCAGGACACTGCGACATCGCCCCTCTATAGAAAACCTCTCATTGTGAGGCGGATTAACCATTTAGGATTTAAGCGCACCACAAATTAGTGACAAGGCCTCACAGATTAGATGGCCGCGTCCTCGCCCGGACAATGTGCGGTGAATAACGAGGTGAAAGGGTGATTGATGAGGCGGGGGCCGCCTTGACACGGAGGCTCGGCCACAAAAATGAAAAGATTTTCCTTTTTAGTCATATTCAACAGCACAGCAAATAATATTGTTTTTATGAAACCAGAATAATAGATTTTAAAGGTTTTCCAAATACGTAAATAGTAACTAAATGGCTAATATGAATGGGCAAAACCATTGATTCTTCACATAAATTGTATTCACAGTAGGTAAGTTCAAAGGTACGAAGTACGAACACGTACGAGTATATGTAAGCACACAACATTATATTTATGTCTTTTAGGAAATTTCGAAACCGGTGTACTAAGGTGTGTGGAATTACACATGGCGGCCATGACTTTTTTTTATATGAATACCGCACAAGAGTCCCAGCTGCTCCCAAACGTCTGGAGCCGTTGAGACTATGACATCCCCAATTGGGGAAAGTTGTGAGGCTGAAGGTATTGGGAAGGGGAAGGAGAAGGGAGGGAGGAAGGTCGGGAAATATCTGGCTATTCATATCTGGCCAGCAAACACGGCTAAAAGCCATTTCAAGCAATGTTTAAATTCTGAATGGTGGTCTTTCACCAGAGCGATACTGAGAGTATCTTCCACTCTGGAACGTGCGGAAATAAACTATATATTATTTTTAAATTAATTACTTGTGAAAAAACACAAATTAATTAAATAAAATTTACTTGCGGGCCTCACCCCTCAACCATTGAGGCCGTCGTTTGGCCGACACTTTGCAGTTCTTAAGTTAGTATGACTAAAATTCTTCGTCGTTTTTGTCGCTGCCTGCTTATTGGCATCTAAATTTAGATCAGCTGTTGTAGGTACAACGTTGCATTTAAAGCTTTAATTTAGAATCTAAAACCGGGTAGGTACTTTCCATTGTCCTTCCCATTACACTTCCTCCAGTCTCTTAAAATTTCTTAAATCGGGAATGCAATAATTCCACTCGCTCCGTGCAGTTGGGATTCTTATGCGGAATCACATTTTGATTTTTTGTTTAAATCTGGGATCATTGTTATAAGAAAAACGTTGCATGTATGGGTAGATCACTTACGACGTAGGTGCAAGTACTTAGTATTTCTTTCCTGCCAGTGTCAGAATGACCCTGTGAAGACAAATTGCCCCCGTCCATCACTCTTGTTGTGTTCCATGGACCGCCATTCTTACTCTCGTCAAAGGAAGGTGACACCATATATCATGACCCACGGACTAAGCCAGGTGACGTATCATCTACACACTGTGGACAAGGAATACTTGATCTTTATGCCCTCGGAATCCCTAATGTAAAGTTGGGTTAAATAGAAAGGTACCTAATGAAAAATAACCAAAGTTCTATCCGAAACAGTTAGGAATCTCCTCAATGCAACACTAACTAAAAATAAAATACATTTTCTCCCCGCTTCACTCATTTTTAACATCTCATACAGTGAATTCGCCTACTTAGCATCTCACAACTTCAAATCCAAAATCAATAAAAAACATCCTTACAATACATATTACTTCACAGATCCATTCCCTTCCCCTCCCTTCCACCATCCCATCCCCATAGGCTAAATTTATAACTTTCTTTGTAATTACTAATTAAGATACTTGAATAAAAACCTATTATTGGTTCAGTTTTTGTGTACATTTTTACTTTACTTAAAAAAATATTGTAAATTGTTGGTGGTCCAAATAAAATAAAAGTATATGAAATGTTTTGTGTGAACCACTATTTATTATATAAATATCAACATGTTTTGGAAGCGAAGCTTCCCTCATCAGGACACAAAGCATACTAAGAGATAATGACAGAAAAAGACGAGTAATAAAATAAAATAATATTTATTCATTAAAGGAGATATTATTAATAAATTACAACGAAGCATAAAACAAGCATTTGAGAATAAAAAGGAAAAAAAACTGATCGTATTTATTTTAATAATATTTCTTAATTTGAGAAAAATAATAATAATAAAATGACGGAAAAGGTCTCAATAGCTCAATTGATAGAGACGCCAGTCCCGGTAAGAATAGAGGATCTGGGTTCGAGTCCCAGTTGCAACCGTTTCCTTTTTATTTTCTGTGTCTTTTTTTTGTTTCATTGAGATTTGTTAATGTTTTTTTAAAATTTATTTTATATTATTTATTTATGTATTTTAAAAAGTTTGTGTACAGAATTTTCATGATTTTCGACTACCAAACTAAGCACGCGTCCGTATTATTGTTGTCGAAAATTGTTATACGAGTATATTATAATATAATCTTTTTAGATGATTAAATTTTAAGATCTTCGGCGTCCTTGCTAATGCTATTCCACTTTTTATTCATCTTCTTCGTATGTTTGGAGAATTTATAGTGGCTACTTCGGAATGCCGAGATTTTTCAGCCTTTTAAATTATTTATTTACTCTTTCTTCACATTTGGTCTCCTCTTCACAATTATTTACATTCTATGATACCCGACCATCCGATGTGAGATCATCCAGTATTAATGTGCCCCCGAGGAACTTGTAGAGAAGATTTTCTTCAACAATGGAATGCTACGTGGTACTTGTTCACATCCCACAATGAGTCCTTGAGTTTATTATTGAAACGGCTTGATTTTGTCCATAATTTCCGAGAGAGAAAGATTCCTGACAATGTTATAGTGGGAACCACAATTAGTGTTACTTCATCCCTTGAAGACCTTAAGCTTTCGATGAAGCCATTTCATTTCTGATAATCCATTGCATCTTTGCTTCCTGCAGTTCTTCTCTCCTAGCCCCTCCAGGTCGACTTTCACATTCTCCACAAAGCGTGATCACGTCTGGTTAGCTTATTGTTCGGCTACGTACACTGTGTCTTCACTAGATCAGCATATATGACCGATACAAGCATAGTCTACAAATGGTAATGCGAGTAGGCCCCCAAAGGGTTGAGTCTGCTACTAGGTAGATACCAAACCCTTGGCCTTTTCGAAAGAAATATGCAAACGTAACTCTTAAATCAGATAAAATCTCATCTCAACTGCCCTGGTACACAAATAACAAAAGTATGAAGTTCACTAGCATTAAAATAAAATATAATAAACTCCAAACAATAAACAGATAATATAATATACCTTCTAAGATCAAAATGTCTCCACCCGGGACAGGGCCAATAATTGAGCCATGATCCGAGTAGGGTGGGGCGGGGGGTGGTTGGTGGCAGGGGCGGCCTGTGGTCCAGGGACTAAAGGCTAAACAAAGAGGCTGGGATCAACAGAGTCGGAGATGCTGTGCTGGATAACAGCTGACTAATTGTGCGCGCCTTTGTGCCCACCACACTGTCATTTGTCATGTTACCAGAGGCGTGCCTTATACTTAATTTAAAAAATAAATAACTATTTTTGGAGTGCCATCCTATGAGCGATTCCCAACCTATATGTAAATTAAATGTCCAGTGATTGTTGATATCTGATCTATACAGTTCCATCTATCAATCAAAATGTACATTATTCTTACACGAATATTCAGTTTTTTACTGCCGTAAAATGAGGAACTAGAATAGATTTTTCAAGATGGATATTGTCAGCAATTTTTTTCAGATTTTGCTGTCCAAAAACTCTTTGTTGTATCTCCACATCGACTATTTTTTTTCGATTACTAAGAACGTGATTAATACTTATATAATATGTATTCATAAATCAAAATAAAATAAAATGAAAACAGATTTAGGGCCTTCGTGCTATATCCCATGTTCATTTAAAATCAGGTTCTTATTTTGACTACAAACAAAAGAGTTTTATTTTGCTCTACCTTTTTACTTGTTCTAAACTAATTAAAACATCTTGAACACGTTTCTTTAAATTTTGTGACGATAAAATTAGTACCTACCCGTTAAACAAAAAAGTGATCATTCTATGCTGCATAACAAAGGTAACTTAAATGGTGACACACCAGAAACAAAATGACCACACTCCGCAGCTGACAAACTGTCCACCGCCCATGACCAATGCGACGTGTCTCCTTCGAGCAGACAGTGAGGTGATGATAATTAATTAATCATATTACTCTGTGCCGCCGCGATCAAAAGTCCCGCCCGCCTTTGGAATGGAATGTCCCGGGGCACAAAAAGATGATTGATTCAAATTGTTCTACGTCCAACTTGTCCAACGTTCGCGGCACTCGCTTAGCGCTGTAAACGCCGGAGTATCATAAACCCCAACGTATGTAATTGAAATACCCGTGATGCTGTTTTTATACGCTCTTTGATGGATTAATATTGATTGACGAGGAAAGATTTATTGATGCCAGTGATATGGATAAACGATCACGAACAGGAGATCTTTGGAGGTAGAGCAGATTAATAAATCTTTTTCTGTAATAATTTTAATCCAGATATGTTTTATTAACTTGATGGGGCGAAGACTGGGAGTTTCTACGATGGAACCCTCGGAGAGTTCTGGTAACCTCTGGAAAAAGTCTCTACTCTTGCAATGTCTCTCCAGTTCTTTGTCAGTTCAGTTGCTCAAAGATGCGGTGTCTGGCTCAATACCATCCAGCCAACATTATTTAAATCTTTCAACACTTCTTTGGGTTATTATAATGACTCCTCTCTGGTTGTCGGCTATCTTCCGTTTTTGTCACATATCCTTCTTAGATGAGTCGTCCTAATTTTATGGATTGAGGCTCTGAATGGTATCATTAAAGCGAATAAGGCGTTGAAGTGTGAAAATATTTTACCGAAATAATAAGTTATTTCTCCATCACTGCAGGCATACCATAAATATAGTTTTAACAATTTACAGAGCAAATTTTTAGTATTCAGCGAATCCATTATAATGTGGAGTCACTTGAAGCATCACAGTTTGTCACCAATTTCCATATTTGAGACTGCCCTTATGAGCTATTTCGACAATACTGAGAGTGGATCAGTAATATGGGAACCTGAAAATGTCCTATATTCAAACGGCGAAGAAAAGATGCAATTGATGCGATTTATATGCGATAGTTCGGATTCTATCATATGTTATATCCCTCGAATTGTCTTACTGAAATACTAGAACTAGATCGTCTAGATGTTAGAATAAAAAAAATCAATGGCACTAGTAGCACATAAGCTTCTCGATGGACACGTTTGCAATCCTGATGTTCTGGAACGTGTTAAGTTTTACGACCCCGATAACTTCGCGCGAGCCAGGCAGCACAGACTTTAAAATTTCCTCAACCTACCAACGATCATGCCTCTTTGCAATTTAATAGTTGTGATAACCAATATCTCATTCATCCCGGATAGTAGATTTAACTGAAGTTTCTTGTACACAACAATTTCACGCATTCCTTATAATATTTATATTGTCCTTCGAACATCCGAATTCGAACATCATAATTTTGATTAAAGAAATCTTTTCAGTACGTACTTGGAAAACTCAATACATTAGATTATTCAACCTTTTAAAAAAACTTCACATTCTCAATCTCTTATCTGCGCATGCGCTGGCCCATCACCCATCCCCCGTCCACACATCGCAACTTAAAATTTCTCTATTATTAACATTGTATCAATTGCGTTATTTTTGTTTCCAGTGACCACCTGAAGATTCACATGAAAACCCACGACAACCAGAAGCCCTTCCAGTGTACCGTGTGCAACCGCGGCTATAACACGGCAGCCGCCCTAACCTCGCACATGCAGAACCATAAGAGGGCGGATGGCGGTGGCGGGGGCGGCGGCCGCTCCCCGCTGAGGGGCGGCGGACCGGGCAGGGGGTACAGGTGCCTGCAGTGCGGGGAGAGGTTTAGGAGACCGGATTTATTACAGGTATGTTGATATGGTAGTCAGTTACTTAACAACGTTTTTCATGGTCGTAGTAAACCTGCCATCGAGGTTACAATTTTTTTTCTTCTTTTTATATGACGATTACGATTTACACGGTAATTCTCTACGATTGCTTTGTTTTAATGGTCCGCTGTTCATAGAATCGTTATATTATTACACTAATCAAGCAGATGGACTGAATTTTTGGAAGAATAATTGAGCAGAATGGGAAGGACTAAAATAATTAATGGGAACCGGAATCAGTGTAATTTTTTTTAAAGGTTGACTTGTTTCTCTGGGTGGATGCATCAGGATAACGTACTGCAAAGTGATTTAAATGTCGCACAGAAATTCCATTTTGCATTGAAAAATCCATTGCATCTTGAAAGAAATGAGTATGATGATTGATTATAATCGATTTTATCACAATCCGAAGTAAATCTTTGGAATCAACCTCTATTCCGATACTTTAACTTATTGTATATCTCTCAATTTCAGAGTCACATGAGTGCCGTCCACTCGTCAGATGTGAGTTCATCGGGCAGTCCTCGCGCTCCACCTGCCTTGACTCCGCCATCACCCCGACCTCGGTCCATCAGTCTCCCCAAGCTGGCCTGCATGTACTGCACACGAGACACCTTCACCACAATGGAACAACTGCAAGGGCACGTCCACTCCATGCACTCTGCTCTACTTCCTCCACCGCCACCGCTACTGCCAGAGCAGAATGGATTGACACCTGTCCAGTCACCAGTTCTCACGTATTCCTGTGATTCTTGCACCATGCGTTTTCCATCGAGTTCTTCTCTGCATCAGCACATCGCTTCAGCTCATTCGAAGCTGAGTCCGCGCTCACCTCTGTCTTGCAACTTGTGTTCCGTTCCTTTTGCATCGCCAGCTGGGCTTGCGGAGCATTATCTGCTTGTGCATGGAGGACCATCAGAGCAACTCCGTCCAACTGATCTAAGCAAGAAGACTACCGTAGACCGTCCAGTGAAAAGACCGAGAAGTGGAGAAGATCCCATGGCTGCCGGGACGTTGTTGTGCAATCAGTGTGGAGCAGCCCTCCCGGATTTTGAATCATTCCGCCTTCACTTGCGTGCCCATTTGGAAGGTGGCGCATGTCTCTCTTGCTCCACGTGTGGGGCACGCTTCTCAGATGCTGGTGCTCTGGAGCGTCACGCAGCCGCCCATTTGCTGGCACTCGGAGCAGAGTTCGGCTGCCCGAGCTGCTCACGTGCTTTCCCGAAGCCCGATGAACTTCAGAAGCATTTGATGGATCTGCACGCTCATCATCTGTATCGTTGTGCTATCTGCAAAGAGATGTTCGACTCCAAAGTTGCAATACAGGTAAAAAAAATATACTTTTTAGTATATCTAGTCAATCTCAGATATTTTCTTACAAACTCCAACAAATAACGTTTCAATTTCGATACAAGGCTTTTTAATCGGTTATTTTATTACTACGCAATATATTTGCACCTTGTTTGCACCAGAACCAAGCAGTTGCTGGAAATAGCTTTAGATATGATTAGATAGATCTGAATATCTACCACTTTCCTTTTCGCGTTATTCTTCCACTTCCACTCATGTTTTTCTATCCCATTAAAGTCTCCAGATGGAGATAAGAAAATTCTACCGGTTTCGGGTAATTGGAACTTTTTACGGTAAAAATAACACGTATCATCACGTATGTTTTATTCAGGTCCACTTTGCCGTGAAACACAGTCACGAGTGCAAGGTCTACAAGTGCACCGCGTGCGCCTCCCCCGCCGCCACCTTCCGTTCCGAAGCCGAGTTCGCGCTGCACGTGCGCGGCGTGCACGCGGGCGTAGGCGCGGCCGCGGCGGGAGCGGCGCGCTGCCCCTACTGCCACGCGGCGTGTGCCACGGACCTGGAGCTGCAATTCCACCTCGCCGCCCACGCGGAGCAGTACCGCTGCCCGCTCTGCCGGGAGGGATTCCATGTGGAGTTCTTACTGGACAAGCACATGCAACAACACCACCAGCAGGTAGGATATTTTTCAAATCATACATGTATACACATCAGTAACAATCGAGAAAAAGTACTCGTATTTGGGTGACCTTACTTGTCCAAGGTTGAATATTATCAGGGCAATCTAAACCCCGCAGGCTGCAGCACGGAACAACGCAATGTCGGTACCAGTTATGTGGGTCTAGAAGCCATGAGGTGCTTCGCTTTACTTTTACATTATCGTATCGGTGTTCTATATATTGACACATCTTAATTACGAATAATTTTGGATCGGATTATTTATTACTTGACTTAAGTTATTACTTACATGGTTGCCAGAATGTTGTTTATTTGGTTGATAAAGAGTTTGCATAAAAATAAGGTTCAATCAATAAGTGATATAAATTTGACCGTTTACAGGTTTCCACTTGGTAAATACATACAAGTGAATTTAGTGATTTATGAAGAAATCAAAGTAAAATTAAAAAAATATATATACAAAATAGAAGAAGAGATATATATTTAAATGTTCCATAACACTTTGTTATGAAAATTTGTGTGGAAAGGAAAGGGGTGGGGGGGTCGAACAAGTTGAAATGTATATATGTGATTTCAAATAATAAAAAAAATAAGAAGAAAACAACAACACGTTGTTATGTTTATGTGTATATTTATATATAAAGGAAGAAAGTTAAAAGAATTGAGGTAGTATGAGATGAGTAGATATCTGAATTTATAAAGGCTCGAAAGATCGCCGGTGTTACTTTATGGAGTGTGGTGCAGAGTTGTGAGTAGTGTGTGTTAAAATAGTGTGATGCCCGATAAATGAAGGAGTTTTGTTCAGAATTAGTGTTGCATGGAGGGAGGGTAAGAATTTGGTCAGATCTGGTTAGTCTATTGGGAACTCAAAGTTGGATGAGTTATGTAATTGTATTTAACGAGTTTTCTTTGTCTTTACAGAGCATAAATGGTGACAGTCCAAAGCCAAAACAATCGCCAACAAACCGAGTAACTGTGAAAACTCTACCGACGGAAAACAATAACACGAAGAAAGAATCAAATATATGCGACATCTGTGACAGAAGCGATTTCCATTCAGAAAATGAAGTCCTCGCCCATCGCAAGCTGGCTCACCACGTCAAAGGTGCTGCTAAAAATGGAGCGGTTAGTCTGAGTTGTGCATACTGCAGCGAAAATTGCAAGTCCAGGGCAGAGTTGGAGAATCACATGAAGAGTCACTCCCAGGGAAGCGCCTCCAGTGGAAAGCACAAATGCCTCATTTGTGACGAAGTGTTCCCTTCATCCGCAATCCTCGCGGAACACAAACTAACCCACTGTAAGGTTCTCGGTGGAAACAACTGTACACATTGCAAAACACTTCTGACTACTGAGGAACAATTCTTTTCACATCTTTCGCAACACTCTAACAATAACAACGCACCGAGCAGCCCCCATTCGCCGTCACCTCTCAACTTACCGACGTCCTGCGTGGTGTGCCGCCAAACTCTAATATCAGACGTGGAAGCAAGAATTCACGCTAGATTTCACTTGAAGAATTCAGGTTTATCACCTGATAATTTTCAGTGCGCCCTCTGCCTGAAATCGTTCTCCCAACAAGAGGTCATACCCACAGGAGCTGAAGTCAACAATGGGATACCCACAACTCACGTGTGCAGGGAATGCTATAGGCAGCACAGCGGTGCAGTGGCGGCGACGGAACGAAGGTGCGGTGAATGCCACATGAAGTTCGAATCGGCTTCGGCGTTGGATAGTCACGTGGAAACGGTTCACAGAAAAACTTATACTTGTATCGAGTGTCAAGCCACCTTTGAGTCAGAGCAAGAAGTTCGCATTCACGTACAGGCGCACGTGTCAGGGGGTGGATTGGAGTGTCGGCTCTGTCGCCGCTCCCTCGGTTCTCCCATGCAGCTGCAAGCTCACTTGATCGAGCATACTTTCGCCGGCTGCGGAGGCTTTACTTGTTATCTATGTTCCGCCGTGTTCACCGCCGCAGCAGGGTTGCAGCACCACATGTTGGCTCACGGACTCGCTGCCCGGCCATATGACTGCGCGAGGTGTGGACTGAAATTCTTCTTCAGAGCCGAACTGGATAACCACAGTTACTCTCACCTCGAGGATGATGTCAGGATGAAACTCGCCGATTCTGATTCTCTGAAGCATTCTTACTTCATGGGACAAAATGGTTTCCACGGAATCGACAGTGTTGCATTTTACACTTCAACATCACCTAGTTCCAAAAAAATGAAGGTTTCCAACAGTCCAGGTCTGTATAAATGTTCCGAGTGTCCCGCAGATTTCAACAACATGCTCGGACTACACGCTCATAAACGAAAGCATAGTGCAGAAAGGGAAAGCGCTACTCCAGAAGTGACTCAAGTTAAAAACGAAGACGTAGCTATAAAACAGGAAGCAGAAGAAAAGGGGGATGAATACATCGAAGTTAGTTCTCCAATAGCGAAGCCTGAAAACAATGGAAACATGGCTGAAGACCTCAGTGCTTCCAACGGAAGCACCCCCCTCCTGAGCCCGAAAATAGAAACAATCGAAGAATAAAAAGTGTTTAGCCTGCAATTAACGTATTAAGAATCAATACGATTTTTCCGTTTAGAATTTTAGAGCTATGTAAGATATTAAGAAAAGCTTAATGTTCATTAAATTGATTTAACTATGCTTCGTGATGAGGCATATTATTTATGATAGTAAGGATCTGTGGTTTAACGAAATTAGTTCTTGGCAAATAAGTTGCACCATCCATTTTTTATCTAGTGTAGACAAATGTATCAGTTAATTTATATTAAACCTTAGGGAGTAAAGTTGCACTAAGATTTGAATTAGAAAATAAATATTATTATGTCCATGCGTACAATAAAACACAATTATTGTCTGTTGCACTAAAACAACAACTATTGTTAAAGTGTTGAACTATAAAACGTTTTGTATTTTTTTGTGTTCAAGTTTGCTTTTTTTTTCAATGTTGATTGTTATTTTTTTTTGTATGTTACATTTTTTTTATTTTTCAATTTGTAAAAGTAGCTGCTGGCATTATAAAATATGTTATTCTAAAACTCTGTTAATTTAATGCACAGGTAGCCGAAAATGTCACTACAACCAAAGTTATAAATATATATTATGTACGTACGTTCACTCATACATTCGCAGGCTACCGACGTTTTTAATTTAATCATTAGAATATGAATATTATGCATTCCATATTAGTTTTTAGGGCACTGTTTGTTTCTAATGCCCAAATTACAAATACAAATTATTATTACTGAAACCTAGATAAACGCGCATTGTTATTATTATTTTTTTACGAATGGTTTAATAATCCAACGGTTAACTTTTTGTCTAACTATGAATAAATAATATTCCTAGTGATGCAACGATTGCGATTGCGATAATCGTTAACTGCGCATTTTATGTATTATATTAAAATGAAACTTAATTTTGAACAACGGTATTTTTTGTTGTTGTTGTTAATTGATCAAGGAAAGCGTAAAGAAACGCGCTTTTTTGAAATGTGATTATTTTTTTAAAATACCGATGAGTTTCATTATTTACTGTTTATAATTTGTAGGTACCAGTATATTATTCATTTTCTGATAACAAACAGAGGTTTTTTTTAACATTAACTTCACATCGCAGGTCACAGGAGTCCCTGTGAAAAATGGTTTCCCTTAGGGCCTTATGTATATATCTTTGAGAATTCCGTATGTAGGGTCCCCTTAATGAAAAGAAGGAGAGGAAATTCAGGGAAGGAAGAATGTATGAGGGACTTTATGAATCTGGGAGTCAGTGTGTCCAGGAGTAACGGGTGTATTAATCCATCCCTCCTATTGCGGTGCAAGGCAATTTGTTGAGAGAGTCCGGCTGGAAAGGTCAAAGGGTCTCCCTCAATCGGCCTCTCTCGATCTGGCCCGCCACACAGCTAGTGGGCAGACGCATCTGCCGCCAAGACCTGAACAAACCTCACCAGTTCCACCGTGGTTCCACAATCCGCCTTCCAAATGGTTGCTTTGGTTACAATTATTCGTGCTACCTACCCCTATTTTTCGACTGCTAAAATAATAACAATTCCTGAATTTATACAAATATATATAATAACAATGTAATGTAATAATACATACAGCGTGTGTCAGCATGTACCCGACAAACTTTAACCAGCGATTCTTGGGCTTATTTAGAGTAAGAATGCAGATGCCGTTTTGACTTCCGGTAACTTTTTTACTCGCATAAAAACTTCAAAATTTAGTAGGCATTGAACAGTTAGGGTCGGAGTAGGGAGTTGGGAAAATCAAAATACATCTACATTTTTTAAATTTTAAATAAGTTCAGGAAACACTGGTTAAAGTTTATCGGGTGCATGCTGATACAGGGTGCGTATTTAGCGATCACATAATCCTTTGTAACTCATCTTCTAAATTAGAATCGTTGTATCACTAATAATTGTTAATTTGTTCAGTGATTTTCGCTATAAAAACATATTATTTGTGTAATTAAAACGTTTCTTTATTAAACTATTGTCTCCCTAGTATAATTTACTATGTAAACATTTTGTTATAAAACGTATCGTTAAGCATTTTATTTATTTATTTACATGTTTAAAAGTGAATTAACTGTTGTATGAAATAAATAATCCGTACTTCTTACATTTCATTATAGTTCGTTAATATTTAATATTATGAGTTGTGAATAAATTTATTATTACTAACAAGCGGACGAGTGTCACTTGGATTAATGTATTTATTTTTGTTCTTAATAAACCAAAGCATTAAAGAAAAAAAAAACTTGTTTGTTTTTTAAACGCATTATATAATTATTAAATATTTACATATGTATTTATATAATAAAGGTACACAAAATAATATATTCCTAACTAGAAGCTAATAGGGTGAAAATTAAATCATTTTCTTATACACAGATCGATTAAAGTAAAATTATATATTTATATAATTGAATCTAAAAATACTTTGTTTCGAAAGCGATGCTTTCGTCATCAGGAATATATAGAATAGTAAAAAACAATAATGTCAAGTATAGACAAAAGATAAACATAGAAGACAATAGTGTAAAATTAGACAAATTATAAACATAAACAAAACTTGATTAAATAAGGTAAGTAATTAATCCAAAATATTATAAAACATTGAATAAAAAAAACAAACTTTTTTTATTTTTATTTGTTATTAATTTTAATATAAAAATAAATTCAAGGAATAGCTATTTAAAATAAAATATTTGATTATTAATTATATTTAATTGAATATTAAGAATTTTCTGATTTCAAAAATTTCAAATTTGTCTAATTTTAAACCGGTTGCATTTGTATGTAAATTTTTAAAATCCTTTTTATTTTGTATATTTCTGATGAGGAAAGCATCGCTTTCGAAACATGTTGATATGTATATATTAAAAAAGTGGTGATTACAAAGTAATTTTTAATTCGTTTATTAATAATGACGCCACAAAGTGAATACTAATCGTTTGAAGAAATTGTAATATATATATATATAGCTGCTCTAATGAAATAAATTAATAATAGAAATTTAAAACTACGTAGAATATATAATATTAATAAATTACACGAAGATAGGAAAGTTGAAGAAATAATCCATACATTAATAAATATGACAATATGTTGAAGGTTTTGATAGTAGATTTCCAAAGAATTCAAAAGATATTAAAGCGAAATAACTGGGAATCGCTGAAATCTCACGTTGCAATCTCGTCTATGACGAGTTAGATTATACAAACTAATTATGTATAAAAATAAGATAATTAACTTAATTCTAATTTTATGATGTACCTCTGGAGCCTACGGCTTCTGTAGTAGTATGGTATATGCAAGAGTTATACAGCCATCGCTTGTCTAGCTGCAATCCATGTCATATAGTTAGGTACGTTAACGTAGGCAGCGGGATAGCCCTGTGTGGCACAACCGAGGCCCCAAGCCACCAGGCCAGCCAGGGTCCATCTTCCCGGAGACGTTTCGCAGACCAAGCCGGATCCACCATCACCCTAAATAAGTAAATAGATATTTCACTAAAATAATATTCATATATTTATGTGGGTATAGTCGTATAGTTACAGTCATAAAATTTTCAATGTATTCAACGATAGACTAAGATCACGATTCTAGATGTAGTCCATTATGCGTAGGATACCCGTAGCCAGTAGCAAGGAAAGTGATAAGTGGCAAATAAATTATTGTATAGAGAAAAGTGACAAGTGTTGTCCACACGTTCAATTAAGTATAGGAAGCATGCGCAGTGGTTAGATATTTGCCAACTTGCCGACTACACGAATACTACTCGTGATCTCGAATAATTATATAGAAAGTGCATATCCGAATTAACTAAAATATTGAGTTGCATCTTATTAATGTCCTTGTTACTGGCTTCGTGTAACATAGTCATGATGCCCGGTGCACTTGAGGCTAGTATAACAAGTTACGATAGTAAGCTATTGCTAGTAACCCAGTAATCTAGGAACAGTATCTACTTGTAGACAGAACTAGCTTGTTTTTAACCTAGTAAGCTAGAGAGGAAGCTAGTAAGCCAGCGTCTCAATATAGGATAGTTTAATAGCAAAGGGTACTATTATTTGAGCTAGTAGCGCCCCCCACCACCGAACTTTCTATCTCTTAGCTTGGGAGATGAAATCCTTCATTGTGAAATGACATTTCTCGTAAAAGTAATCATAAAAAAGTTACGATTGTTTTTGACGAAGTTAAAAACAACAGTGTTGGAAAACTCTTTTGCTTCTAACACCACAAAACGATAATTTTAAATAATTTATCTAAAAAAACAAATTGCCAATGGGTTTCCCAGAAACACTTTTAAAAATATAAATCAATTACAGTTGAGGAAGTTTCGCGGACTTTTTACTACGCACGAAAATCACTGCCTTACTTATAATTCAACTCGCGTTGAAAACGGTTTGTTATTTAATTATTTGTTATTTTACCCGCCGATAGATTTGAGATGTCAAGTCCAAATTAAAACATTTCTTAGTAAATTGACTTCACCGGGAAAATTAACCTCATTTTCCGATTGAGAAATAATATCCCTTTAGTAAGTATATAAAAGAAATAAATCACCTTGAACGAAATGGCTTTGCCCATGTTTGGTAACCAGATCTGAATAAGTGAATGGTCAGGTACTTCCTAACCTTTTTTTTCTCCACCTCCTTTCCGTCTCCACTTCTTTCAGCCTCACATCATACTCCAAATCGGGAATTCCATGGACCCACTGCTAGATGACACTCTTGTATAAAAGTAATAACTCACGGTGCAAGCGTCCTTATTGACCTCCCCTCCCGCGCAGATGAAGGCGGACCGGTCCAGTAGGAAGGCGGTGCCCAGCCTCGTCGTTCTCAGGGTGGTCTCGCAGGAGCCAGACGCGATGATGGGTACGTCCACCGACTTCAGGATGCTTTGGTATTGGCCGTTCACGCCGAATGAGTCCTTGCCCCAACCGGACACCCAACACCTGCAATTCAATATAAGGGTTAGACACATTCGAGATACCCTAGTCCTGATAATTTCTTCAAATATGGACTCTTCAGCATTATAATCTAAATAAATATTAATAAATACTAATAAACACTTAGTTTTGACAATAATAAATTATCTACATCATTCAAAGTTTGGAATCACATCCTAGGGAATTCCCCGTAAAACAAATATCAATCATGTTCAATCAGTGCAAAATGCATTAGTTAAAATGTTCACTAATAAAATTTTATACGAACAAAAGCAAAATATTCCATGCTTTTATCAGTCTCAAAATTCTGTCAGTAAGAGCAAAATTATACTACATAGACAAACGAAAGCACACTTATAATACTGGCCTCAATTTTAATGAAGGATTAATGGTTCCTAAGCACACAAATAAATATGGACAAAGAATACATTACATGACTGCAAGCTATTTAAATATGTTAACTTCTGAAATAAAAAAAATATATATATGAAAATAAAATGAATATATTGAAGACATGGCTAGCTGAAAGAAACAATTTGTATTAGATTTTTTGGAAATATTATTTTAAGTAAGATTTATTGTTGTTATTTATGTATTATTTTTTTATAGACAGTAGAAATAATTTTGTTTTAAAGATTCAAGTTTATTACATACGTTTTTATTTTCTATATATAAATTAGTATTTTAATTGAAAACTTAACTAACTAACTAACCATCACGCCGTTTCCCCGCAGGGGTAGGCAGAGAGGACGGACCGCCAAACAACTCGATCTTGGCATACACTTCTTGCTTCATTCACTTTCATACAACGTCTCATACATTCTCTTCTGTTATTCCGACTTCTGACATGGCCCGACTCAAGTATTTGATTCACTTGATCGTGCCATGTCTTCCTCGGACGTCCCCGGCTTCTTCTTCCATTCACATTCGCGTCATATATTCTCCTTACACTCTTCTTCGTTCATTCGCTCTACATGCCCAAACCATCTAAGCGTCCCTTTCTTAATCTTGCTCACTACGCTTACATCAGCCTTGCATTCTTTACGAATCTCAACATTTTTCACACGATCATACATGGTTTTACCACACATTCGTCTCAGAGATCTCATTTCTACAGCATTCAGTCTACTTTCATCCTTCCTCTGCCAGTTCCATGCCTCACTGCCATACATCAAGGTTGCTATCAGCACTCCATTGTGGACTGCTAGCTTCGCTTCCTTGGACAACTTTTTGTTTGCGCCAACCGCGTTCAGTCCTCCGTTAATGGAGTTTCCTGCATTCACCCTTCTTTCAATCCCTATCAGTCTTTCCATCTCTCGTAAACATACTTCCCAAATACACAAACTCATCGACCTGCTCCAAGTATTCATCATTCACAACTATATTGCATACTGTTTTCGTACTCTCTCTTTCAAACACCATGACTTTGGACTTATTTACATTCATCATTGAAAACTTATTATAAGATTTTGAATAACAAGCACCCGTTAGTCAAACTACTAAAAAGTAGTTTATCGGGACCTTTTGTCTTATTTTTTGTAATATTTCTTAAAGCTAATAAATAAAAAAAATCAATGATTTCTTCTGCAGGGCACAAATAATACTAATAACAAAATAATACACAATTATAAAAACATTAAAAAGCTGTAAAATAATTCGTCGGAGAGGGTTTGAGGAAGGGTTATTAATTAACTATATGTATTACCGAGAAAACAAATTTAATAGATGGCTCTTTGCGAACACTATGGTTTTTAATAATGTGTATTTATCAGTGGTCAAAACTAAGTGTTTTTTTATTATTTATTAAATATGGGGCCACAAAGTAAGTACTTTTACAATATTATTTAAACATATATTCACTTTTGGAATAACTTATTGAAGCTTATAAACCTCAGTATAATATATTTTTAATCGTTGAAGATAATATTAACAACTCTCGTTAGCTGTAGCTCAGTGGATTAGAGCGAAAGGTCCGCGAAGTCCTGGGTTCGAGTCCCAGTTGCTACGGATATCTTTTTCTTTTCTGTGTCTTATTGGTTTCATGTTTAATTTTTTATATTATCTTAAATGATTAAAAATAAATATACATTGTTTAATGAAAAAAAAATCATAAATTACGTATCAACATTTAGGTTTTATGTTTATAACATTAAGGTTTATTATAAAAACATTTAGGAAAAAACCTAAAGGTTTACATAATACTCGTAGATTAAGTTGTGTGAAATGCTTCCATGTTAATTATATGAAACAAATGAATAGACTGTACAGATACATATAGAACAATATTATTCGGTCACCTGTGTACACCAGTTATTAGTTGAACGTGATAAGGAAAACAATGACATTGTTAATAATTCAGAGGTTGTCCAACAACTTTGATGAACAAAATCGCTGAAGACAGTTTTTAACAAAGTTCTTGTTGGGTTGATAATTGTGTACCAAAATCTGTTTTCACATTTAATTAAGGAAAATGAAATTGTTTTCAGACCCATTACCCGGGTCATTTGGAGAATGTATTCAAAGAAACCACCAACCATTTCTCTACCATTAAGTTGCAGTCTAATTGGCGATTTCTTATTACTCCCTTCTCCAAAAGTCAGTTGAAGGTTAACACCGTCTTAACTATGTTTTGGTAATTGGTCTAATGGTCACTTTCACCCTGTAAAAAGGGGGGCCGCTGGGGGGGTGCTGGAACACTGTTACCCATCCAAATACGAACGGGTTGAAATAATGCCATTGTAATGTAAATTACCTTTGTCCTTCAAAGCTCTGTCCTGCTGTCGGGAGGCATATCGGTACCACGGCCGGAGTCCCCGCGGGAACTCCCCCTGTCATCCTCACCACGGCCACGTCGTTTTGCAGGGTGTTAGGGTTGAAAGACTCGTGGACCCATACGCGGGCAATCGTGAAGTCCCTGTAGGGGTATTGCTCGTAGTTGCCCGAACCGTCCCATTCACCGAGGCGGATCTTAAGACCAACCCCATTTCTGGAAGGAAATAATAATTAAATAACAGCAATCAATGAAATTGACTTTCAATCCATAAGCAAATTAGAATGGGATCGTACTGTCGAAGGAATCAGACTGTAAATATTTGATTCTAAACCATGAAACTCATCACTTCAGAAAGTCATATCCTTAACACCTCGACTCCGGTGATGGGTCTGATTTGACCCAGTGTTTTTTAAATAAAAGATTTTGCTGCAAATATTTCGTTTAGGCTAATTTCCTCTTGTCTATTCTTTTATCAAATATTTACCCACATCTCGACTCAAAAATGATTAAAATCGGACACGTTTTAAATAAGTTATTAGAATAATTGTCTATAAAAACACGCAAAATCTCCATCTCGTCTCAGTTGACTTTGAGCAGCTGACGAAACAGTATATCTCTCGCTCTATCTTTCCGTCTTTGTCTCTCGCAGTCCTTAACACGCAGATGTTGTGAACCATTTGGGCGCATTTCTAGTATTGTGATTATATTTTTATAACTTTGTTTTATTTTTTTTTTATTTCGTACCATACTAACGCAATGGCAAGGCAAAATTATTTAGCTGATAATGAGATTGAAAAGCTACTTAACAGTGAGATCAGTGATGATGGCGACTTGGAATTCGAATCATTGAATCCAGAATTTGAAAGTGATCCGGAAGACATATTACTAGAGGAAATATCTGAAAGTGAAAATGGAAGTGATAATGCAGTTAGTGTAGGAAATCTGAGTGAATCCGTTGCAAATGGACTTGTCAAATTCCGGATTCCTTTAATTTTTTAATGAAAATTGTTCATTTAAATTTGTTTTGTTGAAAAATAAAAGTTTTAGTATTTTTAACTAAAATGTATGTCATTCAATGGTTTTAATTGTGACAAATTAATGTGTCAGTAAATTAAATACTCAAATAAGAACGCCATTATATAATATTTTCTAATATTTGCATAAGCAATCATCATGTAATATGGCTATAAATTTAATTTATTTTATTTTTACACATCTTTCTATTAGAGGTACAGCAACAAGGAAGAATTAAATAAGTGATTTTATTTCTGGTATTTTAAATAATACATGATATACTTGTAAATGCACACCGTCGATTTCCCGAAAATGTTAATAAATATACAATCAAAAATAATAAAAAATGTTCGCTTCCACTGACTTCCTGGGACGAGTCCTTTACCCCCTCCCGCACTGCTCTCCTCATTCCGCTGACCGTCGGCAGCGGTTGTCTCCAGACGCTACCAATTTAGTTGTTCTTTTGCTCTCGCGCGCCGTGCCCGCGTTGCTGCATATCGAAGAACCGCAACATTTACGGAATACTAATTTCTAAAATATCTATCTTTATACAAGAAACACAAGGGATATGTTATGAGTTTTTGAGGAATTACATAATATCATATAAAAGTAAGGATATGAACGAAAAATGCATAAAAAAGCCTTTTATTTTCATCATTTCAGCCGGGTCAATCTGGACCCACCATCGCCGAATGTGTTTTATTTTGAACCTCCGGGTATTACATGTTAAATGTGTAAAAGAGATGAAATGAACAAAGCATTCGTAAGTTTTGACACTTTACTCACGGATAAGGAGAAATTCGATGTGCAGTGGTCAAAATATTTTGCATATCGATCATAACACCTCCACCAATGTATTGATTGGCTGTTGTCATTATTACTGCCTGGAAAGTATAACAGCATATTAGTCAAAGTCTTGAAGTGTCAATAAATATTTCGATCATTCCTAAAACATTGACATAAAGAAATTTACTAAAATAATTAGTCAAAAAATATCTTCATTATTATTTAAACACTCCAAAAAATGATAATTATTTTTCTCCAACGCCATCTATTAACGAATTATTGTAAATAACACGGTTACTTGAAATAAATAAAGGTGTGGGTATCTAGGAGAAAAAATTAGAGCAAATACATTATTAAAAACGTGTATTTACTATTCATGGTAAGATTTGAGAGCCACCTCAATAGTATTAAAGTACCCAGGTAAACGAAATTTTTATCACATCTATTGATCCGATAGATGTTTAGGATATTCACCATATTAACCCTTACCACTCCATTATTTTTTTAAATATTTGTTGTCAGCCAACTCTAATTTTAATAATGTCAAAATATTAATTTATTGATAGGCAGTTACAAAAAGGTTATTTTATAGTAAAAAAAAAACGGAAAACAGTCATAATCTTATTAAAACGTGAATTTAAATGTTTTTTTATCGAATAATCACAAGAAACAACGTCACATGTCAAGTTTTGGGCAAGAAAATACACCGCGCTCACACGTCTTATCTTGTCGGCCGCCAGCCGACAACTGAGTTGTAGCGTACAAATAGTGATGTCGGCTGGCAGCCAAAAAAGGAGTTGTAAGGGTTAATCAATAACACTTACCATCCACGGGTAATCCCCGTAACGTGCCTGGCCAGAAACAGTGGGGTACACAATGGATCCTGTCACGCGGGACCCACAAGACTGCTGCCCAGAGTTGATAGGAAGACAGCAGTAACGAAAGCCAGCCGCGCATGATGTACTGCCGCCCTGGTTGAACCAATTGTTAAGGTTATCATTTTACAATACTGAAATACATTAACAATGAATAATGTTTTGACTAGTGAATTTTTTCTTACCCCTACTACAATCCGGAAGTCAATGAGTCCTGTACCATCAGTATTGGGACTGGTACCACATTGCGCAGACAAATAGCACGCACAGCCCGAGGCCGCGGCCGTCTGCCTCTTGTCCCTAGGGAACGACATATCTCCAATATTTTCGGGGAGTTCGATAACCACGTCTTTATAATCAATCTCTTCCCCGCCGAATTTGAACAGTGTTTCTGTATCTCTGATAGACGCTTGGGTTTGCATTCGAGGATCTATCAGGGGGAAAGCCTGCGTCGGTCCCGGGGGAGCAGGAGTCAAAGGAGGTAAAGATGGCCGGGCTGTGGTAGTTGTAGTGGTCGTTACTGTTGGGGGCGCAGTAGGGAAGGTCTGCTGCCCGGTAGGTTGCGTTGGGACAGGGGTAAGGGGTGGTAAGGTGGGTGCTGGAGTTAACGGTGGTAGAGTTGGCGCAGCGGTAATTGGTGGTAGAGTTGGCGCTGGGGTAACTGGTGGCAGGGTTCCTGGGAGAACCGTTGGGATTGGAGGCGCAAGAGTGGGGATGATGATTGGAGGAGCAGGTCCGCCCGAGACTATACCCCCGTAGGAACCATAGCCGTTATATTGATTATAGTACGGTTGTGGCGCTGCAACAACTCCGAGGCAAGCCGTAAGTATCCATAAACACATTCTGCAACAATTATTAATTCAAAATATGTAATTCCTTTTTTGACAGTTTGACAGTTGCCTTATAAGACCAAACGACTGTTATGCCTGTTCATAACAAGTGCTTAAAAACCATCCGAGTAATTATTATTTTTTCTTTCTTTTCATATTGATACCATTGGTGTGCATTGCTCTATGACCAAAGGTAGTTTTTCAAGCTAGGGTATAAATTGTGGAATGAATGTTTTAAAATGACCATTTTATATCACCTTCTACTGATATTTGTGGTCGACTGTATCTGGTTTTGATCAGATATTTGTCGTATTTTCCAAAATACCTTTTAATTTATTTTTATAGTACGTTTTTTCTTTGGGTAGAGACAGATTTTCAGCCTTTATGGAGTGTAAGCCACTGATTGATTGTACATGATGATTTTTAAAAATTGAAAACTGGACAAAGTTTGAAATTGGTAAGAGGAACGGCTGCGCCGGCCTGTTTCATACAAAACTTAATTTTGGATTTGAGGCCAAAATACTTACCTAAGCCTAATGATTATTTTTTCATAAAAAATAAATAAATATCTAATACGGATTACATTATGAAATATGGGTCATTAAGGGAATTGATTTTTCGCGATTTTAGAGGCACCTTTAACAATTGTTTGGGGGCTAATGGTGATTTAAAAAAAAATAGTTTTACCTCGTCTACTTTGAAAATGTAATAAACGACCCGAAAAAAGCGTTTTTTTTTTGTTAAAAGTTTTATTTTTATATTTTTATTTACTTAATCATATTTACATAGCTAATATGATATATTTTTAAAAAAAAACGATAAATCCGCAAATAATTTTCTAAATTTCTTCTAAAATTACAATTTTTTTTTCATGGCATATACTTCATAATTTAAAACAAAAATGAATAAAATATTGCTCATACGTACTAGATATTTACGAAACCTTTAATTAAAAAAATATATATCATTCAGTTTGGATGGGTATTTTAGCCTCAAATCATAAATTAAGTTATGTATGAAACAGGCAGCGCAGCTGTCCTCTTAAAATAATTACGTACTTGTATGACTATCAACTACTGTCGGTGAATCTAACTGTTGCCTAGATCGCTCCGTGGTACTACACCACGTCAATATACTCGTATACTTAATTTCACCGTAACGGCAAAAATGCAACCACCCTGCAAAGTCAATCTCCTCGACAATTATGATACTAGATAATAGTCACAGACTAACTTTTAAATAAAAAGGCTCTGCGGGAAATATTTTCCCGCAGGGTCTATGTCATCTTCGTGGATGCTGTGTGGAGGTCTAAGCTCTAAGCGTTTGATTTTGAGTCAGAAGGCTGTTTGTTTGATTCCCAACACAGTGACAACTTATTGAGATCGATATGATCATTTTCAAACACATACACAAGTCTGAAGTTGGTGTGTATTTTTTTAAGCTGCCGAATACGGCCTTCATTAGAAGGTGGCAAAATAAAATTAAAAATGCATATATATATATATATATATAGATATATCATAAGAAATGTTCCACAGACGTTCCAACTTATCTAGGTAGTCGAGGGTGTCGCCATTATAGACATTTTGGATACAGTGTAAAAATAATTGTTGTTTCGTCTGCAGAGATAGGTTTATAAAACTTATAGCCCTTGAAGATAATAAAATAACATATTTCAAAATCACCCATTGATGGATTTAGAACAATTTTGATATGAACATAAAAAAATTATTAACCTGAATTTGGTATATTCCGTAAAATCACTCGCAACTATGCTGCGTTGAACTAAACCACTGCTTATTATGAACCATAAGTGGAAATGACAATTTCCCAGCGCTGAGCAGCTTTATATGCACTTCCGTCGCATCATTATGTCCACTCGAATTATTTATCTACTGAGGTTAATTCTATTTTGGTTTTCCCGCTGCCGCTCACATAATGGATGGTGACCAATGATCTGGTCTCCACAATGGACATTTTGCTCACAATTGCTTTAACTGATCCATTTCTCGGTCAGGATGTGCGCGTACGTGTGAAATTACCGATTAAATCTGTTATAAACCGATTATTATATTCGCGAGAGTTCAGCGATTTTGTATAATTTAGATGGCAAATTAACAAATAAGGTCGAATTATCGAAATTCGGGGAAAATGGGGAAACAACTCTTACAAAGATGATTACTATATTTTTAAAGCTAAAATTGCAGCCTGTCATAATTCAACGTAACATGGTCGCAAACACAGATACAATGTTTTTTTGTTTGTTTCTTATTTTCGCTAGCACTTATTGCTTTTAAGAAAATGATTACCTTAATTTTTGTTTAAAATGAAAACCTTCACATAAGCCATAGAAATGGATAAGAAACTATTATATTACCCACACATAGGCTTTGCCTTTGTAGGATTTTTTTGTTTACATATTTAATTTTTATCTTATTTTCTTGTATTTTATAGACTGTTTCAAAATGTTATTATGTAACAAAAATTAAAAAAAATTAAAAAAGCCGGATTTACGTTGAACTGTTATGTTACTGTCATGTCTTGAGGCCAATAAAGTACCTTCTCTGGTTTTTGGTCATATTTTCGATTATGGTTGACATGAAAATTTCGTAAGTTTGCGGTGCACCAAGACACCTACACAGTTGTGACAATTTACTCTCTTCCAAACAAGATATTCTGGGTAAGTTTTTTTCAATTTTTCCAAGAGATAGTTACTGGATCCTAATAAATGTAACACTTTTTGTATTAATTTATTCCGTGGTATTTTGTTCGATTAAGAACATTTGCGAAATGTAGCGCAGATGTTAATTATGATAGTGTACAACAGAATATGTGCTGTCTGTATAGAGTGAAAGCATTCCAGAAATGACATATTATTTAGTATTTAATCGTAATTAAAAAAGCAGAGGTCCAATAATCAAACCCTGTGGCACTCCACTGGTGATATTTTGGACCAATGCGGGTGTAAAGTTTTGCTAAATTCAAATTACTTTACTTCGATAGATGTGTAATTACTTTATTTAAAAATGTAATTCAATATCAAAACTTCACAAGACTTTTCCTTCCTTTAAAATGCATTAAAAACGCAAGTGTACATCGTGACGCCTGACCTATGCGTGTTCGTGTCACTTCGAGACAACGTTTGACCTAAATTTCTAGGTTAGGCATTCTCAATTTTGAAACCTTTTCTCAGGTTTATGCTATTTTCCTCTTTCGCCGACTGATTTTAGCACACTTCAAATAATTAGTATTTCCACCTACGCCACGACATTGATGTTCAGTAACTGGAACTGAATAACCAAATACATTATAAAAATTGTTTCCAATGCTTTCATTTAACTTTTAAAATTATTTGATTTTCTTTTAATATTCTTCTCCTTATTATGTTATGTATTACAAGGCTCAAAATTATTGAGGCAAGGTCTGTAAGTGAGACTTTAGAATTATGGTTTAAACGTACTTAGCCAAAATAATAAACATTTCGTTAGGTAAATACCACCCAAACACTAACACAATTAACATAGGTAAACCCACCTACCGAAAACACACATACGGCGAATGATGCCCGTGAAAATGATGAAATATGACAAATATTATATTATGAACACAGTTATTAAATTTATGCATAGCTATTATAATTTGGCAATTGTCGCGTTTCCGGATAATATATTTATTTGGATTTAATTTTTGATGTAATCTGGTTCAAGTACGGAAAATGATAATAATTATTATGGAGGTGAATCAGAATGAGGACGTGCGGTAAGTGCCAAGCAGGTATTGTACCAACAACGTATTAAAATGATTAATTTATTAATCATTTTGATCGCAAGCTGTGCCACAATAACACATGTTTTATTTATTGTTATGTTATCCCACTAGTGAAGGTATATAACAGCGGGACATGAATTTGCAGAGAAGGACGAATGTAAGTAAACTGTATGCGGTGTAAATGAGATGAAAGTTTGAATGTGAATTCAGCAAAGAGTGCGTCCCTCTCTGCCTGGCTGAAATTCTGTGTCTACAACAACAAAAAACTTGAAATTAAAAAAAATCAATTAAAAAAACAATCGTCTTAATATTTTTAATCGTTCTTCATTGATTAATTATTTCTTTTGATAAATTTATGGTTTTGGTAATGTGTCACATTCACAGGCAAACCGATCGGCCGGATCCGTTCTTCAGTAGGTGTTCGCCAACCCATCCGCTCGTGTACGGAAGCGGCGAACATGCTCGGCATGGCTCCGGGCACACGATCGGTGTGCCCAGTACTAACTGAAGCCACCTCGTGGAAAAGCTCGGTCGTTTGACCGTCCTTTCATTTAGTCAAGCCCATTATTCGATCCATTCCTACGTGTTCTCTTTAAAATCGGTGGGTAAGTCGGATGTGAGTGGGGGCGGCTTCAAGTCTAGTATATTGCTTTGTTTATTTTAGTTGAATGAAGTGTTTTGTTTATGTACTATCTCGAAACTAAATAGGTGAACGAATATTCTCACACTTTTTATTCATTTTTCATTTGGAGCCATGATTCATCTAAAATAATTTATTTTTAAAGTAAATTATTACATTTCGATAATTTTTTATAGCGCCGTTTTGTACAAGGCTCTATCTTATTACTATTTTTTATATGCGTAGCGCACAAGATACCTAACAGCTCCCAACCATCTGGAGCCAGTGAGACTATGGCATCCCCAAATGGGGTATGTTCAATGTTGTGAGGCTGAAGGTAGTGGTGATAGGAAGAAGGTGGGGAAGAGGGTGGTAAGGGACTACCTGTATATTCAGATCTAGTCATCAAACACGGCTAAAACCATGTCAAGCAAAGCTTCGACCGAAAATGGTGTTCTTTCACCAAGACGATACTGAAAGTGTTTCCCACTATGGAACGTGCCGCAGATATACTATATTATTTTTAATTAATGGTTAACTAACTAACCATCACGCCGTTTCCGCGCAGGGGTAGGCAGATAGGGCGGATCGCCAAATAAGCTGATCTTGGTATACACTCCTCGCTTCATTTACATTCATACATCATCTCATAAAAGCCCTTCTGTTATTCTGACTCTTCACATGGTTCGATTCAAGTAATTGGTTCACTTGACATGTTTTTCTTGGGTGTCCCCGACGTTTTCTGCCATTCACATTCGCGTCATATTATTACTGTAGATGATCATATTATCCTCATGACCATGAGAATAACATCAATCAGTCCGGTTCTTTGTCTAGCATTGCTGTGTAGAGTCGTCTGACACACACCGTAGTTCGTGAAGTGAACGACTGAGCACCGCTTGAGGGGTCGTGTAGTGAATGGGCAATAGCCAATGGGTTCGCAGTCGGGCTCGGGCTCGTTATGTGAATAATAATGTTCAATCAGATAATATTATGACCATTTTCAAATACTTTATTTATTATTTATATATTTTTTTCGTTTTTATTACTTTTTAATTCAATAATTTTTTTTATTTATTAGTATATTTATTATATTTTTTTAATCTATTAGTGTGTTTAATATATTGTTTTATTTATTAGTATATTTATTATATTTTTTTTTTATTAATATATTTAATTGTATTTATTAGTATATTTAATTTTATTTATTAGTATATTTAATTTTATTTATTAGTATATTTTTTGTTATTATTAAATTATTCTCATTTATTTTTTAATTATTATTAAATTATTTTTATTTATTTATTATTATTAAATTATTCTTATTTATTTATTAGTTATTAAATTATTCTTATTTATTTATTACTATTATTAAATCATTCTTGTTTATTTATTATTATTAAATTATTCTTATTTATTTATTTATGATTAAATTATCCTGATATATTTATTATTATTATTATTAAATTATTCTTATTTATTAATTATTAATTTATTATTAAATTATTTTTTTAACATGCATATAAACATTTGATTTCGGTGCTGACGTATTTCCTAGGTCACTAGTTGTGAAACGACTGTATTGAGATGGAAATTTACAGGAATGGTATTTAAAGCTGGTTTGTGTTATATAACGAAGACAGATTTAATTTGCAATTTTTTTTTCTTTATTTTTATTATTATTATATTTGTCACATGAATTTATGATATATACATACAAAGGTTATACAAATATGTTTTTTATAAGCATCAGTAATGAAAAGAATGGCATTGTGTGGATAAAATGAAAATAATGAATTAAATCAATCCAGTTATCAAAAAGTATTTTTAAAATATATATAAATGTACTAGCTGATGTGTACCCGGCATTGCTCGGGATTTGGAATAAAGTTATGAAGTTGTGAATTCTTGCTTGTCATTAGGGTGCCATAATTGATTTTACAGCGAATGTAACTATCTTCAAATAAGGAAACATTAATTTGAATATTTTATTTCATTCCAAACGTTTATTTTTAAAAAATATATCTAATTCATAAAGTTCTTAAGTAGGTACCTACTCGTTTTTCCATTTTGAAAATATTCTACCCAAAAAAACCTTCTTCTTTTGAATATGCAATCTGTGGCTAACCAGAGTGTTATAGCTATGGGCTAACCTAAATAAAACATGGCGGGTTCAGTGTTTTTCATACCAATTTTAAAACGTTATAGCAACAGTTTTACATACTGGATTTCAGTCAAACTACTTTGTAAGCCTTCCCGGCACTAATAAAAACAAAGGTTTCTATTTTCAGCGAAAAAAATCCAGTGATTTTAGAGAACATCGAGGACAAACAAACTTACATTGATTTATATATATTGCATATATAACAAAAAAATCCCACATAGGCATGGCCAGTTCATGGGTATTAGTTATTTAAAAATCTGCGTTTTTTATTGAATTAATATTTTTTTATAATAATAATTGCATATTTTTTATAGCGCCATTTTTGTGTACAAAATATTCATGCATACACTCGTATATCTATATTATTTTTAAAATTAAGCGAGTTTTTTTACAATAGATTACTTATGTATAGAGGAAATGACACAATAGTTTGTAACAGAAAATAAAATAAAAAACAATAACACACTAAAAAATAACTTTTTTTAATTGACTTAGAAATTGAAAGTTGTTCGAAAAATGTAAATTTTTCATTAATTCACATTGCTTCTAATTTTGTTTTGGAAAAACAAAATTTTCGAAAAAACTTTCGCAGAAGAAGCGGACATTGCACAAACATTTGTTTTTAAACACATTCCATCTCCTGCATAATGTTTTGTTTCGATTATAAACCTAACATTTTGTGTGGACGACAAGATGAGTTCTAGAATTATCTTTTGAGTGAACCTATTATATATTTTTATATGAAAACTACTGTTAGTCTATGTCACTAGACAATGGATGTTCTTATTACAAGGTGTTCTGAGGGCTGTAATGCTATTAGAAATACCAGACAAAATAAGAGAATACATAACACTTAAAAAATATTATTATTGATTTAAATTTTGTATTTAAAATTATTTATTCCGTATTATACTGTAGTGAACTCCTGCAACTAATCAACTTCAAATTACCTCGTCGACAAACTCGGCAAAATATATTATTCTGTAACAATAATTCTGGGACTAACTACCAAATACATGCACCCATTTCTCGCCTACATACACTTGGAAACAAATTCACCTCTGCTATAGATATATTTAATATAAGTTTACCCATGTTTAATAGATACCTGAATGATGTTTTTATGTTGCAACGATTATAAGAGCATCGCATAGGATCTATTGTACAACTATTTTTTTTTAATTATCTTTTTTTTATCTACAATCCAAAAACTTGTTCCCCTCTTTTCTTTCTCTGAATCATGCACTATATTGCGAGGTGTGTTCAAAAGAAAAGGTGAATTTTGAATTTTCGCGTGCTGTGTACATTCGATTATCGATTTTTTTATGTTGGCACCCATATGTTTATCATATGTTAGCATTATCAGCCATTTTGGATCAGTGACTTCTTTTTGACAACTGGAGAGGTTAGTCACGTTTTTGGGTTTTCTTCGATTTTTTATTTACGTTTATTTTCTGAGGCATCATCAGTCCGATTGAAGTGAAATTTTAGATTTGCTTTATTTTCATTTCTTTTGAACACACCTCGTATGTATTGTGCAATTTCATACATTTTTACGTCATCCGAAATATAAAAACACGTTAATTTTTTTCACAATGTCATGCCCTCAAATTATATTATATTATGCACTTGTGGTAATATCCATTAGAAGCTTCTTACGCTTTTTAAGGTCATTTTATAAACATTCTCCAGTCCTAAAAATTAAAAGTATTTCAAATAAATGCCAACTCTTCCTGTGCCACCAATCTTCTAATAAATGTAACATCAATACAAAAATAGAAAAAAATTATAAAATAGCAACTGTAAACATATTATCTCTTTACTTTAATTTTCTAATAAAACTGTGTTCATGTGAAGCGAACTGCCAGGTAAGTATGTTTTTCTCTATCGTTTGTGCATAATTAGGTAAAGAATAGGAATTAAGATTTGTACAGCGATCTTGAGGTGATTTTTCACAAAAAACGGCGCTATACAAGTAATCCAATTATTATTATTGTTATTATTATTATCTTACTTAAATTTTTTTATCAAACTTAAAATATACTTGACCAAATTCATATTCTTTATATAAACCACGTACAATGTGGCCTTAGAACGGGGTACCCCAGTAAGGTTACATTTTTTTGCGAATTTTTTGTTAAACTTTAAGAAATAAATAAATAAGTAAATAAATATTATAAGATCCTTTAGGTACTCGTTATGCAATGCAACCGGTTTATAATTTGCAGCGATCTTCTTCACAAAGATCGCGCTTATACTTTTCCCCAACAGATTTCGCTAGTCTCCAAAAACCAGCGAGCGCTATTTCATATTGCCGTCTGCAGATGGCAGTCACGTCGCTCTATTTCAGTAGCTAGCTGTCAACAGTCAAACTGTTGTGTTGGTTCCTTTTGTTAGGTGTTCACGCCAGTCTTCTAAAATCCCGTGATGTGATAAGTACGCGCCGTGTCTGCGAATTTATTATCGATAGTAATATAACGGTGGTGCCGACTTACTGAATGATTGTTTTGAACGAATACAATCCACATACACATTGAGTGAATAATAGCTACTCCACTTGCAAGTAAAATGAGTGCACAGTTTCTGTCCGATAAACAATGTTTTGCCCCTTTTTTAGTCTAGGTCCATTAAGTGTTCGTATAATTTGCGGTACGCACAGATAGATTATAATATCTTTATTATCGAGTAGTTGATCCTAATTGTAAAGCCTATATATAAAAAGAGACAATTTAAAAAAAAGTGTTTTTCGGAGCAATTATTAACGTTATTGTTAACTTAAAATTATTTCGCAATATTAAAACCTAAACGATCGGAGAATAATGTTTTATATCTAACAACATGGGTTGGTTTTCTACATGCTAATCGCGCATCCCTTATTTTTAACATTAGGGGATGAAAGTATTAAAAATTGTTGCATTTTTTTCGCCATGACTATATAAATTACAATAACATTAGTGTAATACGCAATGTATAGCGTTTAATTTAAGAGTATCACCAGTTTCATCACAAGTAATCCGAGTTCTACATTTGTAGGCATTATTTTTTGACGTTAGCCTGTCAACTATGTCAACCTACCTTAATTTAATTGTAAAATAATGTATTAATTTGCAGTCTGCTCTGTCAACAGCCAAACATGTTTAATAATTGTATAATGAAAGCACTCATTATATTCAAGAGGGTTATTATTTTCAGGATGTGGTAAAAGATTTTCCCGAATCTCAATTCTGAACTATTTTGATTTTTGATCGATCTAAAAGAGACTTCATAGTAATTTACAGGTTCTCCCTTTTAAGAGACATTAGGTCAATGATTTCATATATTGTATACAAAATAAATTGTGCAGATGTTTATGTATATGAATTACAGCTATTTATAATTGTCAGAGATAAATCTTTCTAAAGCAAGACATTTTTTTTCCATACAAAAGTTGGGTTGAATATAAAAGTTTTTATTTTCGGTAAATGTGGGATATACCACAGAACAAAAATACATAGAGATGCCCTAACATGTATTGTGAAGAAACTAAAATAACGGGGGGAGGAACGAGCTAGGCGAGCCTCCAATTAAAGTAAAACACCAAATCAGAAAAGTCTTGTTTACAAAATAGAAGGTAGAAAAAATAATAAATAATAGTAAACAATTTAATAATTTTGTTCGACTATTTTATAAATGTTTTGCAGTTTTCTTACCTCCATCAAAGTCACGCAAAACGAGCGTGGACGACAGTGATCCAAAGCTGGTGCCAAAATGGTTATCTCGTGGCCTTTCGAAGTCGTACTTAGGGCAAGTCTATTATTTCTGACGTCAGTGTATGAGATCATAGAGAACATAGAATAGATGATAAATTGGGAACTGGGAACCCAACATAAAGGGAGGTTCGTGCCCCAATCTTATACCCACTATGCTTACGGTTTTCGCTGTTCAAATATTATGGAGCCAGTTTCGTCGTCGATATAATCGTATTTCCGCGTATCTCCATTATTAATACAAATAATAACAAAGTTCGATTGTTGACACCAACAAAATAATTGACGATTCTCCGAACGCCGAGGATCTGGGAATGACTTATTTGCTTTTCTTGCCAAACAGTTTTATGACGAACGTGCACGTAAGATGCGTAAACAGTAATATTTTTTCAATAATATTTGCTCTCTTTCTGTTATTGGTACGGAAAGAACCAGTTGCAATTGATAGAAAAGCAGCACCCTTGTTCATATTACGAGCGTTGGGTATAGGAACGCGCATATTGCCTAAACCAGAGATGGCAAACCTACGTTTTCACGTATCGAGGATATTCGCAATTCAAGCCACGCCAAGACACCAGACACAAGGTCACAAGATACCTTTGCTACCTCAAGTTTCCTTATGTCTTAGCTAAGTCCGTCATTGTGTAAGTAACATTTTCGGCTTATAATAATGGTAGTGTCTATAATACTTCATAATTTATAATGTAACTAGCCGAAGTACCCGACGTTGTCTGGGGTTACGAATGGTTTAGAGTAAAATTTTGAGCATGTGATGTGTTACCCCTACCTCTACCCCTACGCCTATCGAGTAATTTTTCTCTTATTTTGAACTTCAAGTTTGCAAAATTTCATCAAGAAGTAAGAAAATTCTGCTTTAAGGGGTGGGAAAGGGGGATGAGAGAGGTTTTTCGAAATCTCATATAGACAGTGACCTTACCCTTGTTTTGAAGGTGAAGCGTGCAAAATTTAATTAAGCTCAGAATAAAACTGCATTTTTTCATGAAAAATAAGCAAACCCACAGACACTCTTCTTTATATATATAGATGTTCACAGTCTAAGCCGAGCACTGACGTCAGAATTAATAGATATGCCATAACGTACATTTTCGACGGCTGGAGGCAAACGTTACGTGACACCTATTTTGGCACCAGCCTAGTTCACTGCCGTACACATTTGTTTCGCATGATTTTGACTGCGGTAAGCAAATTATAAAAGTGCGAAACAAAATATTCTATTTGTGTAAACAACCGAACCTTTTTACTTATTTGCGGTTTTACTTAAATTGGGGCACGCCTACGTCGCCCCTCGGCCCCCCTAATTTTGGTTTCTTCCCCTTACGTGTTAAGATCTCTATGCATTATTTGCTCTGTGAAGCCAAGCGATAAATAAAATAAGTACAAGCTGACATAAGAGATAAATTCACCGCACGCAGAAAACTAAAGGTCCGGGAAACTGGCCCAATAGCAGAATGATGAAAAGCGAGACCTTATGGACCTTCCACACGACTGGTTTGTCCGATACTGATTAAAGTAACCGCGTCGAAAGGTTTTACCCTCCGTTTCTACAGTTTGCCGGTCGTCCTTTTCGACGCGGTTGCTTTAGTTATTATCTGGCAAACCATTCGTGTAGAAGGTTCTTTATTCATATTATTATTTGAATTTCGAACCTTACCCTTTTTCACCAAACACTGTTTCATAGGTTCGCCACCCCTAACCTACTCCAATGTATTAGATCCGAAGCTCGCTTTTTTATAAGCGTGCCATTTAATCTCGCATGTCGCATAACATGTCTTATGTAACGCACGCGTGTATTTTTTTGTCAAAATATTATTTAATTATAATTCATATGCTCGCCCACATGCAACTATAAAACTGTCCGGCGACCTGTGGCGATCGGAAAATCTGAATACTTAGTTGAAAACTTGACACAAAACATAAACATAACTTTTCTTTTTAATACAATTTTTGCAATAACAGAAAATAAACTCTTGGAAAGTTGCAACATATAGCTTGGCAATATAATGTAGACACTCAAAACTCTTTGATTCTAGTTGTTCCGTAACGGGAACCAAATGACGTTCCTCATAATACCCGTTCTGTCTCCCTTTCTCTTAAGGTCAGACATGTGTTTTAGAAAGAGAGAACTCCAGATTTCGCTTCGCATTATCTTTTGATAGTAGATCGAAAGTACATGGAACTAAATTTTTTGGTTAATATGGCAATACCAAGCTGCTCGCTGTGTATTTGAAATTTTGTTCCCCGCATAAAAAAATTTCAAATTCTAATTTGAAAGTTCGTTTTAAAGACACAATGCTAAACATCATAATATTTATTTTCTTTGCGTTTTTTTTTAAATTTATAGTTTTGATCTGCGAATTTGCTTTTAAAAAATCATCTTTTCCCTTTAATCGTCTTCCTTGCAAGGCGTTAAATAATAAATTAAAAGTTTTTAGGTAAAATTGTCTTAAAATGTTATGTAGAATCATCTCCTTTCGGAAAGTATTACTAATTTCTGGATACCGTTTGCTTTTTTAAACTTACAATGATCTTCTTAAGAGCCATCTTGGTGTCGTCATTTAAAACGTTTTTAACATCGCAGCGCCCTCATATTTTATCTACTATAAAGTGTCAAATTGTATGCGTAATTACAACGAAACGCATTTAAAAGGAGTTAGTTTGACCAGTTTTTAGTCATTCATTTTTTTTGAAGAAGTGATTTTTTTTAATCTAAGTGAATTTTTACCCAGAATTTATGCCTCAAATAAAGGAAATGACTAATGCCATATTAATTATTTCGCATTAAAATCTGAAGCAAAACTCTTGAGACTTTTCTATAAAGAGCACAGACTCAAGCTCCATTTACATGAGAGTTTTATTAGCACGTTGCAATTTAGTTTTTGTACGAAAAATGAGAATTTGTTGTAGCCAAGCCAATTTGTCTGCATACAGCTAGTACCTACGCTTCGACGACTACAATATTTCAAAAGGCACGGTGTGTGAAGTCGTTTTATTGACACCATTGCATTCGAATTAAGAATAAATTTAGTGAAATGTAACATTCTTTGTATTTTGCTTTCTTGTGAACAAGTTTGTCAATGTCCATAGTACGGTTATTCCTGATTTTTTTTAAATCTAGGATCCAAACCGTGAACATACCATTATTAATTATATTTTAGAATTATCCTGTATAACAATTATCGTAACTGTAGAGCAGAAATTCACTTATTTGATGCAGCTAATCTCTCAAAAGGCTTGGTGTCATAAAAAGTGCATAACTTTTTCAGCGTGAAATTTTTATATCAACCCATCTCCATTTAACAAACTATGAAAAACTAACACGACGCACCATTTGTTTTTTTTCAGTTTCTATCCATTTATCTATCTATTTATTTATTTAATACCAACCGTATAGATGTACCATAAACAATAATTGTATATCATAGTTAAATACAAGCATAATAATATAGCACAAATAATTTTTAAAAGTAGATCATATAATGACATCGTAAAGTATATAAGGAATAAAAGTGCACGAGGGATATGCGTACATGTAAAATATATAAGATAAATTAATATTGATTGCACCTTCCGTGCAGTTAAATAGATCCGCCACATCTGCGTATCCATTATTAACTTCATGTAATCTAAGTACAAGCGAGTGTTTGTAATGGTCAGTCCTGGTATTATTACATTTAAACAGGATTTTGGAACGAGTAGCTCTCGTAGGTATATAAAATTGAATGAGGTTAATTAAATCAGTTCGGAACAACCGTTCAATGGAACGGTTGTTCCGAAGCCGGTAGGCGTGTAAAATAAATGTGGTTAAAACAAAGTTTGAGTGTTTCATTTGATTAAATTAATATTGATTTCACCTTCCGTGCAGTTAAATAAATCCGCCACATCTGCGTATCTATTATTAACTCCATGTAATCTAGGTACAAGCGAGTGTTTGTAATGCTCAGTCCTGGTATTGTTACATTTAAACAGGATTTTGGAACGTGTAGCTCTCGTAGGTATATAAAATTGAATGAGGTTAATTAAATCAGGGCAGTCTATGCTACCATTTACAATGTTGAGATAATATCTGAGACGAATTGAAAAATGCTAAATATAACAAAGTAACAAAGATTAACACAATATTACTATTATTGAACTATAATCTTCTTCAACATTACGGAATAAAGGAAAATATTGACAGAACATTTAAATGGTTTTTCCTTACGAAGATTTGTAACGCGATTGTATTAATTTTAATTGACTATTGTTCCTCCGAACAGAGTTGCAATCTGCGGCCTTGCTAAACGTAATGAGCACAATTTCAATGCTGGCATACTGTTGCTATTCTGTTATTTATAATTCTGTTAATACATCATAGGACCTGCCCACATTACAGAACTGCCGTAACATGTTTACCGAAACAGGGACGGTATTATGATGTATTACAGTGTTTCTCAATCTTATTTGTGACGTGCTCCTCTTCAACGGTTCAAAAATCTCATTGCCCCCCACAACTTCGCAAAGAAAAAAAATGTCATGGTTCAGAATCAATATATATCTTTACAGCATGCATTACGATTGGATGTTTGCAGAGGGAAGCTGACCACCCGTTTCATTAATTACATATTATATAAAAACAGTAATACAATCCCAAAAAAATTATAACCTCAAAACGCGTCATGTTGATATTTGCGCTCATAGAATAAAGAATACACCCTAGGAAGGCCTTCCACGTATTTAAATCGAAGCCCGTATGCCTTTTGATTTAGTACCTTTTGGTTCTAGTCCCAAAGGAGCCAATGCGAATACAGCAAATACAGCGCTATGTCTCTCTTACATTGCCTGCATTGTATATTACCAATCCTTTTGATGGAAATAAAATTATGGTGAATATGTTTTTGTATTATAAATTTAAGGCCCGAATGGCCAGACATTTGGATCACGAAATACGCCCACATCGCATTTATTGTGTTCTTTATTAATATTTGCGCTAGTGTCGCCATCTTTTTTTTGTCGGAAATTCGGGGTTGCAATATTAAAAATAGTGGTTTAATAAAAAGTTTTTTATTTTATTTTTATGTGATACCACACAAGAGTCCCAGCTGATCCCAACCGTTTGAAGCAAGTGAGGCTGTGGCATCCCCAATTGGGGTATGTAGTGAGGCTGAAGGTAGGGAGGAGGGGAATGATATGGGGAAGTACCTGACTATTCAGATCTGGTCACCAAATACGGCTAAAGTCATTTCAAGCAACGTTTCGATTCTGAATAGTGGTCTTTCACCGGGGCGATTCTGATAGTATATACCGCTCTGTAACGTGCCGCAAATAAACTATTTGCTATTATACATGCTCGTAATGGCTCTTTATTGCTTACATGTGTTTCACATTATATTCTATGTCTTGTACTTGATGTTATACCATATAAACTATTTGCTATTATACATGCTCGTAATGGCTCTTTATTGCTTACATGTGTTTCACATTATATTCTATTGCTTGTACTTGATGTTATACCATATAAACTATTTGCTATTACACATGCTCGTAATGGCTCTTTATTGCTTACATGTGTTTCACATTATATTCTATGGCTTGTACTTGATGTTATACCATATAAACTATTTGCTATTATACATGCTCGTAATGGCTCTTTATTGCTTACATGTGTTTCACATTATAGTCTATGGCTTGTACTTGATGTTATGCTATATAAAAGCCGAAAAGCATTAATGGTTGAAAAAATTAAATGAATATATTGTGAAATAACACAATTTAATAACATACAATTTACTTCCGCACGCCGGGATTCTGGGACCACCGGATTCGTAGCCATGGATCGTAACCAGTCCACTGCGGATAGACCGTCAAATAAAAACGTGTAACAAATATTCAAAATTAATGTTTTGCACATTGCCCCGAAACATTCAAACTATCCTCCAGTGGGGCATGCGCCTCACATTGAGAAACGCTGAACTTGGGATTTATCGTTTGAAACCGTTTTAGCTTGGAATGTAAAATATCACATTGGGCGCAACACGACGCACCCCACGGACTTTAACCAGCCACTCATTAGTTGATTTGGAATAAAAAAATAGTGACATTTTTTTTCTATTAAAAACAGTAAATTTTTTCAAATGTCACCTCCGGCTATTACCTACTGGCGAACATTTAGGTACTAGAATCCCTTTTCCAGCGGTATTAGATAGCAAAGGACCATGGTGGGTGGGCGGTTACTCGGGCGACAAAATGTTCAAACCAGTGGCGACATGTGAATATATATATATATATTTAAAAAAAATAATATAACTAATCTTATATCAAATTAGCGTGGAAATCATTGGTTGAAATCTCAAGTACTTGCTGTTACACCCTGCATGAAAGTGGAGGCCTCCATTGGACAAAACTTCAAACACTGTAAAGGAACGAAGCGTGATGTGCACTCACAGATATAACGATATCAGTATCAGGACAGTCAGTCGTCCAGTCATCAAAGGATTTCGGCTTTTGAATAATCCTTTCGCGAGAATTAGACATTTTTTTCGCCTGTTTTTTCGTTTTCATAGATAAAATTGATAATAATTAATAATGTTTCAGTATTTAGTTTGGTTTCATACGCTTATATGTTTCTCTGAATCGTTAAATAAACATACATTCGAGTATGTGCATTTAGTCGATACGATAAGGCAATTTGCATGCGACGCGAACGAATAGCTTAATATATTGGTTTACGGTTTTTCCTACCCACTTCTCTCGGATAAAATAGGTAGATGTCTTATTGGAATTTTCCCATGGAGCTATCGATTTTATAGTCACACACGTGCCGTGTGCCTGTGGTGGTGAGATATTCACCCGCTAGTGGTTAATGCCTAGTGACGGGTTCCACCATGTTTCACGGGGCGTCTCGCTAATGCTTTCCGAGCTTAATTTTCATCTGAGGCGAATTACTATGCATATTTCGGCGCTCGCATTAATTATGATCATCTCGTACAGTTATTTTTCGTAGATTTTATAAAAGGGTGGCGTAGTAACCGGGGTTGGCATGATTTTCCCCGACCCATATTCACTAAAATTCACTTGAAAAAAAAAAGTTTTTTTTTACCAAAAATGGGTTTTTTTCAACAAGCAGTCGCGTTCATTTTTTTTTTTACATGAATACCGCACAAGAGTCCCAAACTGCTCCCAACCGTCTGGAGCCAGTGAGACTATGGCATCCCCAATTGGGAAATGTTGTGAGGCTGAAGGTATTGGGAAGGGGAAGGAGAGGGGGAAAAGGAAGGTGGGGAAATACCTGGCTATTCAAATCTGATCACCAAACACGGCTAAAAGCCATTTCAAGCAACGTTTCAATTCTGAATGGTGGTCTGTCAATTAACCTATGGTAGAATAAGAACTAATTACGAAATATTCATAAGGTGAGAGTATACAACAACATTGGAGATGTAACCATCCGTGTCATAGAACCTAAATCTATTTATTTGAGAAGACAATGTGATATTTCATTTAATCATTGTAGAAAATAATATTAACATAACCTAAATGAAACATGAAAACGGAAATAAAACGAATTGGGATTAAAAATGGAAAATAATATTGAAAAATTTGAGATATGATATCGATGAAGATGAACTGGTCTCATCAGCTGAGTTGGTTAAGCGGTTGCCCCGGATAGGCAGAGGTCCTGCGTTCGAGTCCCAGATGCGACTGAAATGTTTTTATTTTCTGTCGTTTTTTTTCCGTTTTCATGTTTCATTTAGGTTATGTTAATATTATTTTCTACAATGATTAAATATTGAAATTATGTTTTTAAATCTCAATAAAAATAATTAATAATTAAAAATTGAATAATATTTTATTGTTCATATTAAATTAACTATATTTTTACAAAAAAAATAAGCAATATTTGGTCATATAGTAGATACTTAATACGTGTTTAACGACTAATAATAAAGTAGGCATGCATTATCAATTTGTATAGATCATCGATTATCAATAAAATTTCTTTAAAAATCGTTCACTCTCTAACAGTTTCTTCTAATTAAACCCGAAAAAAGCACTCGTTTTTTTTTAAATCCGGGTTTATGCCAACCCTGGTAGTAAGTACCTATATTAGCTATACTACTAGCGCGGGCAATCGGTCCTCGATACAATATGCCCATACTTATAGGCTTTTTTTTATTTTCAATTTTAATATATTATAATTTTCCTCCTGCGGCTTATCTCAATTCGTATATTTGTGGATATATTATTTACTTGCCGAAAAGTGAAGTAAAAATGTTACCAATTGCATATTTTATTAATTATTGAGAATATTTTCTTCAAGTTTTCGTATTATTCTAAGACAGTGATGCACAACCTTTTTAGCCGGAGGGCTAACATATTATTTTTCATTAAAATAAATACGCTTTGTATGAATTCACTTTTATTTTGTATATATGTCTACTAGTTTCGATTCTGCTGAATCTTCATCGGGACTGAAAAATATACTCGAAAATATAATATGAAAATCTATTATTTTTCAGTTTATCTGCGGGCCGCAGGTATATACAGCTTGACATGGTTAACTTTTCAGTCGTGGATATCGCTAGTGTAGATTTTTTTATATGAATCCCGTACAAATATACACCTACTGGCTCTGGACAGTTTGGACGTTATAATATAACTATGGGTCTCTTCAAGACCCAAGTTCACTCCTTCCTATCTTCTAAAAGACCCTCCACACAGCATCTCCAAAGATGATATAGGCCTTGAGGGAAATTATTTCCATCAGGGTCTCCTGTGTGGAATTACTGTAAAAAAAATCACAACTCACTTCCGTTACTTCTATGTTTTCAGAAATAACATTTGGTCGTGAACTCCTATAAAACGGAACGCATTAAAAGTACAATATATAGGGTGTAGAAATTTTTTCTAGACCCAAATTCAAACCCGTTAATGAATGCTGTTGATTTTTATTTAGCCAAGCTGGCCGCACAGAAACGCACGCGGGTCGCACGAAATGGGATCAGTGGCCGCATTTTGTGCATCACTGTTCTAAGATCCACCGTAGGTACAAACCTACCAATAAAATGAAAGTGGTGTAATTTGAATTACCATTGAGTAAAACAAATTAGTTAGCATCTCTTTACATCACTCAATATTTTACAGCGTATTTGAAGTATTATTCCATTGTTTATTTTTTTCTTCGTTAGTAACAATAGTATTAGCGTCATAAAACAGGTCCTAGATACAGAGTTAACATATATATTTTAAAAATTAAATGGAGTTCTGCGAATTAAACACAAAAACAATTAATGAGTGTTAATAATATTCTCCCTCCTGATTATGATTTAAGAATGGAGATTATCTTATTAAAACTTGATTATTAATAAAACAATATTGAATTAATCATCTTGGGGAATCGTTGTAAGTATTGTTGTGAATGTTGCGATTTTCTAGACCTTTGTAAGTGTTATTGTTTAGCATTGACGTCAATGCAAATGCGTTCCAGTAATAAATCATAATTAAATACAATATAAGCTATTTGCATTTCGACCAAACATAAAACAGTAACTTTATGTTGTGTGGAATTCTCATAGGTAATTCTAAGTTCTATTTTGAAATTTCAGTTTGTGCCGTGTTGTCACGCGACCCCAGTATAATAATAATATGGTGATGTTTAAGAAAAACTGATTAAGTGAGTGCTAGTTCAACTCGAGAGGCTAATTACTGAAAAGATACTGTTTGATGAGTTTGAAGTTCGCGGTGATCCGCTCGGCCTTCTAGATGCCGCAGAAAGCGGAGTTCGTCTTATGACGGTTCTCCAGCTGCTGCTCTGCCGTCTGGGACATGTTCTGCTTTGGCAGAGGGGTGGCAGAGCGGCAGCGAATCGAGGGGCGCGCGCCTTCCACGCCCCTCTCCCCACCGGCCTCCAAGTGGCCTAACGCCGAGGACGTCATCTCAGACATCAGCAGCGACGGAAAGTACGAGATCGACATCCCGACCCCCAAGGAATTCACGCTGGCCAACATAGCCAACTTGCGATACATCGACAGCGACAAGCAAGACGAAGACAGCGTCGATGGAACGGACGAAACGGAAGCCTTCGAGTGTGGAGGGATCGACGAAGATATCTGCCCAGGCCTAAAGGAAGCTTTACTAATCAGAGACACTGTGATAAAGATAGCTCCCACGCGGGCCGGGCTGTTCGAATGGGGGTCCAACAAGAGCCTGAACAACGGAGGGTCGCCGGTTGGCAGCTCGGGGGGCGCGGGCGCCGGTCCCAGACCCCGTATCATCGACAACCTGAGCGGGGAGCGTGTGGGGGCGCGAGGCCCGGCCTCCTCAGCCGACCTGGCGGACCGCCTCGGCAGCCAGCTGCTCTACACCCGCCAGGAGAGCGAGGAGTCTACCTTCAGCAATGATTTAAAGACTGATGTAAGTATTGCATATTTTCCATTTCCATGTTATTATTATTTATTTTTTTAAATTTCGTTCTTTTGCATACAAATGGATGCATATGTTATTATTACCTACATGTAAAATATGTTTTTAGCAGTTTCAATTGTTCGGATTTTCCAAATTTTCGAATAAACTGCCGAAACTGCATTTTGGATTATGACTGAATGCTGTAGAAATGAGTACTCTGAGGCGTATGTGTGGTAAAACTATGTATGACTGTATTAAAAATGTGGAGATGCAGAAAAATGAAAGTGAAATGATGTGAGAGTAATGGTTAAGGTTTAGAAAGGGACACTTAGGTGGTTTGGACATGTAGATCGAATGAATGAAGGCATGTAAGAAGAATACGAGTATATGACGCGGAAGATAATGGTAGAAGAAGTCGGGGGGGAGCGAGGAAAAAATGGCATGATCAAGTGAATCAAATACTTGAGTTGGGTTATGTCAAGAGGATGAATAACAGAAGATTATCTATATATGATATATTTATGAATGCGAATGAAGTAAGGAGTGTGTGCATTGACAAAATTGTGTGGCAGTCTATCCTCTCTGCCTACCCCTGAGGTGAAACGGCGCGATGGTTAGACAGTGGTTATTAATTTACATGCAAATTTGAAACTTCTCATAGTCCGCGACATTGTAAACGACTATAAATATTTTTGTTAAACCCCGAGTAGAATTTTTTAGCTCACCTTTGTCATTTTTAAAATCTGTCCCGAGATCACCCCGGTGGCCAACTGGTTGGCCCAACCTTCAAAATAGTTGGCTGAACTCACTCAAACTGGCCGCCACACATTGGCCATTCAGTACGAGTTTGGCAGGCTTCGGTTTTTTTCTTCGCTCAACACGTCCGTTGCGCGAAGAATAAAACGTAATAACGAAGGAAGACTTAAATATGCAACTAACCCTTAAATAAATGCCCATTTTACATATTTGGCTAACAATAATAATAATTGGATAATTTGTACCTCAATAGCAAAATGCACGTAATCCGATGTATAATCGGGGCTAGTTGTTATATTTTTTTGCGCTGCAATCTGACTCAGGCTGTACGTAAAAATAAAATGTGGAGCTAAAACAGACGCAACAGCTATCCGTTATATTTATATCTGGTATTATGAGTACCTAATTTCGGTAGACTTTCTATGAATATCGGTAGATCGATAGATTTCACCTAAAATGGCATCACTAGTTTGGAGTTCGTAGTTGGAACGTTGGCCGATCGTGTAGCAATTGTCGTGTACCATAGGTACCTACTCACCAACCAAGCGTGAAAACGCAGCAGTCATACTAATATTGTAACGCTATTTATATATATGTATTTAAAGATCTGGAATCCAATTGCTACAGTCGAGTGGGACGTTGGCCGATCGTGTAGTTGCCCGATTTATATTCACTATACGATCGGCCAACGTCCCAACTCCGAATCGAGTTCGAGTTGGGTCGTTAGGCGGTTGTGTGGTCGAGGCATTAGGGTGATTTTTACAAACACGGCATTATACAAATCATCCAATTATTATTATTATATTTTAGGTGTAATATGAAAACTTTTCCATGTAAAACTGTATTACGTTGTAATGTATTTCAAAATTTGGCTTGTTGATATGATTCCTTATCGGCAGAGTAATCAGCCTCTTCACCAAAAGATAGGAACTTATTGATTAGTATTGTTTCTTATCGACATATTACCATATTCTCCGTGAACACGATATGAAAATAATTATAGTTGTACTATAGCTCGTTGATAAGTTATATGAGAGGGGGAATGTTAAGGTAATTTTTTTTCCTACAGCTTTTAACATAAGGTGGAAAATAAACATTTTTTCTTACATGCCTTGTTGAAATTAAAATTATAAGACAACGTAAATAACATAGGGGCTGCCTGTGTGTGAGTAATATTAGTAATGTATGTATTGCGACAACAAGAAAGCACAATATTTAATGGAAAATTTATAATTATACTATAAGTAAGCAGAATTTTTGTTTATAATTAGTAAATGTTGAAGTTATGGTTAAAGTAAGCAGAAATAGATAACAAAGATTTTATGCAAATAATATTTCAACATCCAGATCATTTAGGCATAATTTTACTTCTTTTACGTAGAAAGATAATTTATTTGTTGTTTGAATTTCTTTTGGTAAAAGGTTGAATGTACGAGGACCGATAAAACAGCTGTGTGTTTGCATTAATTTAGTGTACGATTGAGTAGAATGAAACACGCTTTTTTTATATATTTGACATCATAAATTATTTATTTGGCATATTTTACTTTTGGTTTGAAAAACTGTAAAACAGCTTTATTTTAAATGTATCTGTATTAAATAAATTATTTTTAGTTGATAATACTTATTATTATAATTTTTTTAAAACATTTTATTTAAAAATAATGGTAGGTAATTATTATTATGCGTGACAACTGTTTCGCTTTGCGAAAGCATTATCAAACTATGATAATGCCTCGGAAGGTGAAATAGGTGTCTCCTATTACCCGTTTGAAAAAAAAAATAGTTATTATGAAAATTAAAAACACTTGATTTTTTTGTGGCTTTAGAGAGAAAAAAATGGTGTTAGTCATACAAATTGTGTACAACTTACATACATACATACCTTACAAGAGTCCCAACTGTTCCTAACAGTCCGGAGCCAGTCGGACTATGACATCCCCATTGGGTAGGGGAAGGAGATGGGGAAGAAGTTAGGTAGTAGGGCTGGCTCTTCAGATATGGTCACCTAACACGACTAAAGTCATTTCAAGCAATGCACGTTTCGATCAGCAGTCCACAATGGAGTGCTGATACCAATCCTGGTGTGTGGCAGTGAGGCATGGAACTGGCAGAGGAAGGATGAAAGTAAACTGAATGCTGTAGAAATAAGGTCTCTGAGGCAAATGTGTAGTAAAATCATGTATGATCGTGTGAAAAATATTGAGATTCGTAAAGTATTCGTAGAGTGTAAGGAGAATGTATGATGCGAATCTGAATGAAGAAGCCGGGGAGGTCCGAGGAAGACATGGTACGATCAAGTTAATCAAATACTTGAATCAGGCCATGTCAGAAGTCGAAATAACTGAAGAGAATATATGAGACGATGTATGGATGTGAATGAAGCAAGAAGTGTATGCCAAGACAGAGTTTTTTGACGGTCCCTCCTCTCTGCCTTCCCCTGTGGTGAAACGGTGTGCTGGTTAGTTAGTTGATTAGTCAGTCACGTTTTGGTTCTGAATGGTGAACCTTCCTTCACCAGGGCGATACTGAAAGTATCTAAAACTGTGGTTTAATATTTATTCCAGAACAAAACCTTGCACATAGCTACCTTCCCATGACAGACCTTTCTACGTGTATTTACACACTCTTTTTCTTCGTAGATCTTAATATTCTTTGTACTTTTTTATCCTTTCTACTATATATCATATTCTTTTTTTGTTAACTTTAAACCTTTTTTTCTGTACACAAAATCATTTAAATGTAAAAATATGTAAAATCCAATCGGGGCGTTAAAAATTAATAAATAAATAAAAATAGTGTATGTGTATGCATTTTAAAATTAAATAAAATACCTTTAAAGATTTGCAAACGATCGAGGCAAATGCTTGAAAATATCGTTTAAAAATGTTTTATAATAATAATAATAAATGTTTATTCCGGTATGTGGGGAGGTTAGTGCAGTCCCACACATTCCATATAAAATAAACAATTATAGAAAAATATACATAAATTATAAGACAGTAGTATGGTGATACATCATAACATAACACAAAAATTAAAATAAAAAAAAGAAGAATTTAACTAAATAAGTATATGAAAATAAATCCTTTAAGGTGCTGCGGCATTTATATTGTGAGGGGCCAATATACTTGTCCAGTATGCGTCGATGCTGGAGGCTGGACTGAGGCGGGCTTCCATGATGAGGATATTCCTGGAGCTGTTTATTCTTTCCCTCATTCCAGCCACCCTGGATCTTATGAGGGCTGCAAAACCGGAAACTGGCCCCTCCGTGAACATACTGGAAGCGCTGCAGTATCTGGGGAGGCCAAACATTATGCGGAAGACGTTATTATACTGTACACGAAGTCTTTCCATACTACTCTTTTTGTAGTTTGCCCAGAGTTCGCAGGTGTACAACGTTGCGCAGAAAGCAAGAAAGGGAGTCCTTTTCACAGCGGTACTACAAAGACGAAATCTTCTACTGAGCATATTCGATTTTACGCTGAGAGCTCGTCTTTGCCTATCATTGTCATCATCATCCATCAGAGTACTGGTGATTATATGTCCTAGGTATTTGGTTTCTTCAGTCACCTTCAGGATCACACCGTTCAGGGTAGCTGCAGGAATACTAGTCGGGCCTTGTCTATATCTTATGACCAACAGAGCTATTTTATTGGGGTTATAAGACATGTATGAGATGACCCTACACAGACATTTAACTTTGAAGAGAGCAGGCAATGTTTGAAAGATGTGATTAAAAATATCTATTAATTAAAATTGCTATTTTTCTATTATGGGCAATAATTGTATCGTAAAATGTAGGTTCATTTTTGTATACACTCTCGTCATAATGACTAGTTAATAACTCATTAAAGAAAAGTTCCACCACGTACTCGTACCGCTGATGACGGAAGGTTATACGACAGATTGACGCAAACTGATTTTGATATAATTTCTAATATTATTTATTATTTTATCAATTTCTCGGTAAAAATGACCAGGGTGTTGTCGCTGTATAAACCGGACATCAAGTGAAACGTCGATAAACAACATTGAAAGTTGTTTTCTCGGGTATAATGTATGTGTAATTAATTTGTGTAAAGTTTAGCCTGATGATTCAACCCTGTAGTACAATGTAAAACTTTTCCGATTAATCACCAACAGAAACTGTCATATCTATTGTCATTATTTTTTTTCTATAAATATTTCATTAAAGCGTACACGAGTTAATAAGGAACTCCAGTCCAATTTTATTTATTTATTTTTTATCAATAAAAGTTTAAACTTAAATACCAGTATATTTCGTTTTTTTTTTTCTAAAGTTATATTTCATAGTTAAAATAATTTTCAAAGTTTCAATTTTTCAAAGCCCGCAAAAAACCCTCAGAATCTATGGCCGGTCGGTTTTGATCTGTTTTGAGGTTAGAATGTCAAATGTCAAAACAAAAGGATGACCTTTACCGTACATAATTTTATATTCTATTCATAGTAAATCATAACTAAACATAAGTAATAAAATTATTAACCTTTTTAGAATCTTTAACTCAAAGAATAATAATAGTATTGAGCATTAATATTATCATAATATGCGTATTGATAATTAGTTTGCTCATGAATACCCTAATATATTTCACTAATAATAGTTTTTTTATATTGAATTACAATTATAAAGCCTAAAGTCACCCAAAATAAGTTTAAATTTCGCCAAAACTAAAAGAATACATATTTAAAATACAAAACAAAATCGAAAAATTCAAAAACAGAATGCGCACGTAACGTCAGATGTTCCAAATGCGATCGTACCAATATTACGAGGTGTTTTGATGAGATGATTTTTAATTCACCTTTTAATAACGATTTATAAATTCTACGTAAATTATATATAAATTTCTATAATCAGAATTGGCGTGTGCTGATCTATATGAATACATATTTTTAAAGCCATTACATTTTTCACTAGAGTTCCTTATAATTTCGTTAAACAACACATCGTCGACGAACTCCGTGGAAAAACGGAAAAATCATTGATGCGGGTTCAGAGGATGCGAGTTTGAAATCCGGCCAGTTCAAATGGTATTTATTTTTATTATTGCTTTTGTAATATTTTAAATATAAATAAATAAATATTTTTTAATTTATTTCCATAGTGAAAAACATAGTAATTGTTAATATTCCTTCACCTCGAAGAATCTCTTAATATTGGGTGGAGGAATAGTGCCTCTAGCTCTGGGCAGTTGTTACACAGAACTGTACTTACCCACCTTCCTCTTTCTCATATATTACCCCTCCCAATACATTCCCGAGTCCCAGTAGCTCCAGAAGGTTGCAATTTGGGGATTCATATGCGGTGTTCATATCACGTAAAAAGAAATCTATGTCTATCACAAATTAAAGAACAGTTCCATAACTGGAATAACTTCATTATGTGCTTATTCCTTGTTTGTTTACGTCAAATTTACACATTGCGCCTGAAAAATAGATTTTTCTTTAAAACTATTAATTCTTACGTAAACTAATTAACATTATTACCATGTAATCAGTGTTGATGTGCGTACCACTACTACTAGCTAGGCTACGGAGGTTTGCCTTGACACTTTTCCGTTAATCGTATTATTCTAGAAAAAAACGTTTCATATCGGTATTTATACCGTTAGTTCTTTGATATTCAACACAGGTTAATTCTTCATTCATGTGAATGAAAAATAACGCAAATTTCATAGGTTTTGTAATGTATTTTCCACGAATGAGGGAAAGATACCTAGAACGTTTTATTTTTCTATTCAAACATAGAGCTACGTAACTTGGAACTCAGTGGGTTTTCACCACTGAATAGATAACCTCTAGGAGTGAGTTCATTATTGATTTGAAAGAAAACTGTTGTCGCCAATTTATGTAAGACATTTCAACTCCTAGACCTTATACAGGCCAATACAATTGATTATCTGTTAAGGAAAGAATTTCGGTATTATAAAATGTATGATGAATTTAAATAAACGGATAAATCAGAACAGTGACCAAACAGAAGATGATATAACAAGGGTTTACGTTATGTTAGGTTAGGTTTTTGTAATGCTTTGAACTATAAAACAAATGCTTTACTAAGTAGCTTTAATAGTAGTTTCAAAGAGGTCCGATAGGTGTCACTGAGATAGAGATAAATACAGCATACGCGCCCTGCAGATGGGCAGATTTTAAGAATCTTCATCTATTATATAAAAAAATATGTGTGTGTGTTTGTTTTGTATACAAACCTACAGTTTTATTTCGAGATTAATGAAATTTTGCACACTTAACTTTCGAAATAAGAGGAAGGTCACTGTCTACGTGCGATTTCGAAAACCACCATCATCCCACTTTCCTACCCCTTTAAGCAGAATGTTAGTATTTCTTAATGAAATTTTGCCCACTTGACGTTCAAAATAAGAGGAAAATTACTGAGTAGGGTAGGGGTAGGGTTGATACATCATCAAAATTTAACTCAAAGTGTACATAAACTCTGGCAACGCCGGGTACTTCAGCTAGTAGCTTATAAAGAACAATGGTTTCCTGACTATTCTAATTCTCCACGTTTCTTGTGTAAATGGCGGTATATCGCTTTTCTTGCATCACAACACAAACGTTATTTGGTTGTTTTTTTTTATTCGCCTTTATTCACTTTTTTCGGTGCTCTATTTTATCATGGATCCGGTGAATTTCACCAAAAGTAGGGGAAATTATTGAGCTTATTTCGGGTGCAAAGACACGCCTACAACGCCCTTCTATCGGTTAATCTCTGTCTTCAGCTTGCGTTTGACAGGGTGCCATTGTAAGTTAAGCCGCATTCAGTCAGGAATGAAATGATTCGGCTGCGCGCTGTCATGCCAGTTTGACAGGGCGCCATTGTAAGTAAAGCCGCATTCAGTCAGGAATGAAATGATTCGGCTGCGCGCTGTCATGTCAGTTTGACAGGGTGCCATTGTAAGTAAAGCCGCATTCAGTCAGGAATGAAATGATTCGGCGGCGCGCTGTCATGTCAGTTTGACAGGGTGCCATTGTAAGTAAAGCCGCATTCAGTCAGGAATGAAATGATTCGGCGGCGCGCTGTCATGTCAGCTTGACAGGGTGCCATTGTAAGTAAAGTCGCATTCAGTCAGGAATGAAATGATTCGGCGGCGCGCTGTCAGCGTCAGTTTGACAGGGTGCCATTGTAAGTAAAGCCGCATTCAGTCAGGAATGAAATGTTTCGGCGGCGCGCTGTCATGTGAGTTTGACAGGGTGCCATTGTAAGTAAAGCCGCATTCAGTCAGGAATGAAATGATTCGGCTGCGCGCTGTCATGTCAGTTTGACAGGGCGCCATTGTAAGTAAAGCCGCATTCAGTCAGGAATGAAATGATTCGGCTGCGCGCTGTCATGTCAGTTTGACAGGGCGCCATTGTAAGTAAAGCCGCATTCAGTCAGGAATGAAATGATTCGGCGGCGCGCTGTCATGTCAGTTTGACAGGGTGCCATTGTAAGTAAAGCCGCATTCAGTCAGGAATGAAATGATTCGGCGGCGCGCTGTCATGTCAGTTTGACGTTAACACGTTTAGTATGCACGCTTTTTTAACGTAGGTTTTCAAATATTTTTAAGAGTTATATAGTATGTGCCTAGTCTTGGGTAGATGATCAAATTCCTTATATTTGTTAACTTTGATAGATTTAAAAAAAAATTATTTCGACATTTATCAAGTCGAAAATACAATTATGACAGTCATTTGTATCATACCAAACAACAACTTCAGTGGTTTTTTTAAAATTTGAATACGCACAAGAGTCCCAACTGCCGGCAACCAGTGGGACTATGGTATTCTCCAATTGGGGTATGTTGTGAAGCTGAAAGGAGTGGGAATGGGAAGGAGATGCAGAAAAAGAAGAGAAAGATTAGGATGTACCTGTTTTTTTTTCATTTGGTCAGTAAACATAGTTAAAACATTACAAGCAACGTTTCGATTCTGAAAGATGGTATTTTATGCATGGACCAGGGCGATGCTGAGAGTATCTACCATTCTGGAATGTGGTACACATATACCTACTAAATGTTTTGTTAAATTATGTGTCAAATAACACACGTACATGTTTAAAAAAATATTTTTCGGACGACTGGTTACGAACCCGTGACTTCTGAATACGGAGTCATGTATCCTTACAGCTCGGCCACGTAGGTCGCCTCGGTTGGTTTTGGTATACGACATTGTCTACGTGGTCCGTAAAATAAGAACTGCATTCGCTCAACGACAATTCTAGTTCGTCACTCTTAAAATATAGAATGTATTGAGCACCAATATAAAGTCAAATAATACTATATCCCTTTTTACTATCGGTATTCAATATTGAATAATATAATATAAAACGGTTCTCCGAATTTGCCAACCAAATACTGCATAAAAATGGAACAGGCATTCGACTAGATAACTTAGAAGCGTTAGAAATAAGGAAAGCCAAAAACACTAATAGTTGACTCATAAATAATCAAATAGATTTAAATAAAAGGCCAATTCTTAAATTATTCCTCAATAAACACAGTACACGCCCTTCCCGGTCAGGTACCTGCTGATCTCTCACCCTTGGCCGTCCAGTCGCCTATTTTTTTTATCAATTTATAACACATGTGTATCTTAGTTCATAGTTTAGTTGTATACTGCCCTGAAGAAGCTACGGTAGTAGCGAAACCCGGTCAGCAAAAGTATAAATAAAAGTGATGTAAACAAATTTATTGTTTTATTTTTAAAAGAAATAATTCTTTACTATTCTTCTTCATTCTCTCCATCTTTTTTTCCATTTTCTTTTATTGTACACCCCGTTGCACCCAACGGAGGTGATTAAAGTACTTTATTATAAATATATGTATATATAGATATATATATATAAAGAAAAAAATAATTTAAGTATTAATTTGGAAGCATAGATATATATATCTTCTACTTAAATTATTTTTTTCTTTATTATTCCCTAATTTAAATCATAATGTGACATCTACCATTTAATATTTCTGTAATACACATTATTATTAATTTAAGTTACCCGCACATCTCAGTCAACCTGACCAAACCGAGCCGAACCGAACCTAACCTAACATAACCAAACCAAACCTAACCTAACCTAACCCTTCATTATGTTAACCTACCCACCCGTGAGGTGTTTTTTTTTGGTGCGCTATAAAAATCACTTGATTTATTGAAATCAAATAAACAATAACAATAAAAATTTAGATTTTTGTTGATCTCTGTTAAAATTCATTTTATCTGGGCAATTTACCTCTTGTCTGGAATTGAAAAAATCGTATTTTTTCTTAGCACATGGGCACCTACTTTAGTTCCAAATATGGAAAATTCACATAGGTACGTAACTCAATTGAATCGCATGCAATTCAGAATTGAAACGTCTTTTAGCCGTGTTTGGTGACCAGATCTGAATAGCCAGGTATTTCCCCACCTCCCTCTTCCCCTTCTCCTTCTCCTCCCCAATACCTTCAGCCTCACAACATTCCCCGATTGGGAATGCCATAGTCTCACTGGCTCCAGACGGTTGGGAACAGTTGGGACTCTTTTGCGGTATTCATATTAAAAAAAACTATTTTTTAAAATGGCCTAAAAGTAAAGCCCGGTTCCCACCTTCTCTATTCTATGGTCTATTTCATCAGATCGGAACGAATCTTTCTTTGATATCACACTTACTTATTTTGAAGAATGGATACTTACCAAATAATATGGCAAGAACCATAATTGTAATAATAATTATTTTAATTGTTCAACAATTAAAGATTCGTATATTAATTTCCAATTGTTCAATTGTTGATTAAAACAGGAATTAATAAGCGAACGAATGATCCCAATATAACATTAATTAATAAAGTAAGGAAAATTATTTATTCCCCACTACTCAGTATGTTAACACGACCCAAAAAATGTAACACATTTAAATAAGTCAATAGTATTCACATCACTACAAATCAATTAAGAAAATATTGTCATTTAATGCTGGGAATACACATTATATATAAAGTACCTCACAGAATATTATATTCTAACTAAATCGATTTTACCGATAATAAATCATTTTAAACACCGTTCTAATTAAAAATGGGTGGGAGTAAATAAAAACATGTTAGTAAGTCTTCAAGATGTGGCCTAACCACACTTTGAAAATGGCCTTGTATGCCGAAATATATGTCACAAAAAAAAAAAAAAAGAAAATACTTATAGAAATTAATAATAACATTACTAAATTTGATATACGAGTACATTAAATTTATAAAAAATTATCAGGTTATTCTCAAACCTCACCGAATAATATAATTTACTTACGACTTCCATAATACGGTCCTGAGCCTATTATGGGGGTCAAGAGAAGTAAAACAGTTGTAATATGTACAGTAATATAAAATAAATAAAAATCAGCCTTGTCAGTTTCCATAAAAAATCATATTGGCGACAACTGCATCGCGCCAAAAGACTCCTTATCTGAACGAGGCCTCATTGAATGGGCGTGATAATTTGACATTTTATTGCATGTGAACAGTGAACTTTATCGTCGCTGCGAATTGAACACCGCGTATGTCATCCTGAAATGCCATTCTTTGCCGGCGGAAATAGTCCTACGTCTATAGAAATAAAATCATCAATCGGTCTATTTTTATTCCCTGTGTATGCGCATAGTCGTGCATCGTTAACAGTATCTCTAATGCGGTCTGAACGCGTCAAACTTCCGTCACATGGGCGAGTGACGCTCGGTTTGTGCCAGTCTTTAATTATTTGCTGAGCACGTAAATCTCTACGGTTTTATAAGTATTATTATGTCAGCTGAGATGGTTGAAAGTGATTCGCCATGAGAAAAATGAAAAAAAAGCGTGAATTTTTTTCCTTCTCTTAAAAGTGGTCATATATAATATAGGCACAAGAGTCCCAACCGTCCGGAACCAGTGGATCTATGACATACCCAATTGGGGTATGTTGTCGGGCTGAAGCACAGAATAGATAATACACACTAGAAATGCCTTCCATTTGAATGCAAAAGAAAGCAATTTGTTAGCATAAATAATCAAAATAGCAATCACCTTCCAATAAACTATGGAGTTCTGCAGGGATCAATACTAGAACCACTACTGTTTATCTATATCATTCTATGTTTATATATCTATATTAATGATGTTTCTCAGTTAGACTTATTTCTTATATGCAGATGATACTGCAATTTGATACATTGCTAGCACAAAAGGAGATTAATAAAATTTACAATTGGCTACAAACAAACATCCTAACAATGAATATTTAAAAAACAGGATACATGATTTTCAGCTCAACCCATAGAATAATTCCTCCTCGTGTACTGTTAAAAATAGAAACGAGCGACTTGGCAAACGACAAATATCTTGGGCGGTGTATTGACAAATACTTAACATTTAAACAACATATACAAGGAATTAAAGATAAAATTCCCCACTTACCTGCCAACTTTAGCAGATTATCATATCTGCTGTCAAATAATTATAAAATATGTATATTATATCCTAGTTCAACCACATTCAAACTGCCTAATTGAAATCTTGGGAAGTGCATGTGAAACTTACAGAAATGAATTACAGGTTATACAAAATAAGGTAATCAAAAAGTTATTTAACTTTAATTCTAGAAAATCCACCAAACAATTATACGAGGAAACAAAACTGTTCAGATATGGTCACGAATGACGGCTAAATCGATTTCCAGCAATCTTTCGACTCTGAATAATCTATCTACAACAATCTAATGTGGAATACTTTAATTCTAGAAAATCCACCAAATAAATATACGACGAAACAAAACTATTAACAATAAGAAAATTTTACGAGTGTAATATATATATCTCTTAATACATAAATTTAATAATAAACTCACACATACAAACACAGAATTTATTAAAACGTTACAAGTGCACATACACTTTACACAAAAACATGATAATATCCATTTATAGATCATAAATACTAAATTATGGTAAGCAATCCATTAGCTACGAGAGGGGCAATTTATATAATTGCCTTCCAGGTGAAATTAAAAAATTATCGGTACATTTAAAAATAACTTTCTGAAATTAACTGAACAAAATAATTAGAATATATAAAATTATAATGCATCTATTTAGGTAATCATTCTAGTTAAGAGGAACTGCCTGCTTCGTACATAATTTAATTTTGGATTTGAGGCCAACACACCCATCCAAACTGAATCATACATTTTTTAATTAAAGGTTCAGTAAATATCTAGTACCTATGAGAAGTATTTTATTTATTTTTGTTTTAAATTATGAAGAGGCCATGAATATTAGAGGAATATTACGGAAAATTTGTGTTCCAACGCAAATTGGTGGTTTTTAAATTCTATTTAAAGTTTTTATTTTATTTAATATTTCATTATATTTTCAAAGTTGACAGGGTAAAACTTTTTTTTAGATCACCGTTAGCCCCCAAATAATTGTTAAAGGTGCCTCTAAAATCGCGAAAAATTTATTAATTTAATGGCCTATATTTCATAATGTAAAAAAAAATACTTCTAATCCATAATAGATATTTATTATACTTTTTGATGAAAAAAAGATCATTAGGTTCAAGTGAGTATTTTGGCCTCAAATCCAAAATTAAGTTTCGTATGAAACCGTTCCTCTTAAGTGCAAATGTAATTTTCTTTTTATAGAATTAAAAACAAAAATGGAAAACAATGTCGCAACTGACTTAACACCTTTTGGTCCTAGCCCGTTAAATATTCATTGTTAGTACTTTTGTGAAAAGGAAAAAACTTAATTAGGGGAAACTGTCACAAATAATCTTTTCTATAAAGTAGTATTTTTTAAATGCGTTCATAATTTTCTTACGAAAATATATTTTTTGTATTTGACATTTATGGTTTTTATAACGTAATTAACCGTTTTATTTTAATGATAATCAAGCGAAACTATAGATAAAGCCACAATTTATACAAAGCATATGTCATGGTGTTCATTACGTAAACTGATTCGCAGTAAAGATTAATCGAAATAGTGATTTCACTGATGAATGCGGGCAATTTCGCGCGATGTATTGCTGCGCGGACTCTCACACGGCTATACAAGTTATTTCAAAAGTATTCATGTTTTATTTAATTCCTGTTATTTATTTAATCACCCTGCGGGAATGGGCTTAAATTTAACCGACAAAACTACGTACGTATGACGTCACTTAAAAACGACAATCAAAAAAAAACTGGTCTTTAAGTTAGAAGGTGAATTATTAATAAAATTGGTTGGAGTTCATCATAGAGTTTATAGTTCTAGTTTTTAATATTTAAACAAGATATGTTTTTTTTTCTAATATTTTTTTATTTATTTATTTTAATTTTTTATTTATGTAACTTATTGAAGATTATAAACCTCATTGAAATATATTTTTAAACATTGAAGATGATGTTTAACAACTCCCAAATCGAAACACGAAACTTAAAAGATACAGAAAAGAAAAAGATAATGGTAGCAGCTGGGATTCGAACCCAGAACCTCATTCGGAACTATCCGGGTCCTGCGCTCTTGGCCTGTCAAGTGTCGAAAGATCTTATGTAAATTGGCAAAATGTATAAATTTTTTTCTTTCAAATCACTATAGATTACTTTTCTTCAGATTGTCTGCATACTGTGTCCAAACTTAAGCAATTTTTAAAATTAACGGGTTTTCTTTTTTTCACTCAAATGTTTGTTAAATTTTCATTATGCCTCTAACCCTCCTTGCCGGTGCTATCAACTGAATTGACATATCTCTAATTACTTCAATATCTCTGTAAATATAGTAAACACAGGGTTCTTATTTTAGTTGTTCATCAGCAATGCATTTATGTATTGGATAAAATAATTAAAATGTATAAGTATTTATCGAACACAATGGAAAAAATATACGTTTGGCTGCGTGCGTTGATAACTTACCGAGTGGTGCGGTAGTGAGCTACCTTGGGCGGTCGTCAGTAGTAACTGGAGGTCTGCCGGCTATAATTGACATATTGTGCGTGGCCGATAGTTTTTCTTCGTTTTCCACACTTCTACGCAGTATTTTACTTATGTACATATGTATCTATGTACTTTTAATAAAATGATTTACATAAGGAATACATGTAAACTATCCATTTTTGTCCAACTTAAAAATTACAAAATTCTAAATGTGTACCCTGTACAGTTGCACTGAGTACACGGTACCGGAGCTCGGGGGATTCTAAAACCGTAAGGGAAGGATAATATTACAATTTGTTGAACTTTTCTTTTTTTTATATATATTCATTTGCTTCATGGTCCGAAAAAATTCCTCTTTATCCCCGTTTTCTGAGAGTCGTATATAATTTATTTTTTTATATATATATTTTTTAAATACAGCCACAATATTGTATATTTTTACTAACCATTTTTTTCTATGCATATTTTCACAATAATTCCATCATTTTCAGGCAATTATTGTAAAAGTCCAGTTGGTCATAAGTAAACATTTTTTTCTGAAAAATAATCATCATTCAATGACTCGGTAAGGTAAAAAAGATATGGACTTAATGACCGCGTTAAGTGCAAACGGTAATTTTTCTAATAACGTCACTTAACATAGCGATTATATGTCATTTGTGTGTTGACCACAGAGAGACTTGCTGTGCCGATTATTCTATTATTTATTCTCTGGCATTTATAGATGTCATACATTTAAATCGTGTTCGTTTTGTCAGTGAAGTTATTGGGTGTCCTATGATTGATTGATCTTAAGCAGTGATCTTCTTATTGAATCGTAAGTTTTAAAAATAGAAATTTGTCGATTCGGTTTACCAACTTGGATTTTTTTAATAAACCTTTTATTCGATAATACTTCGTCATTTTATTATTATTAGATTAGTTTGAAAACAGGATCCGCAATACTCGTATGTACAGTGTGCATAGTTTGGTTATTTTAATTCAATTCGTTTGGTTGATAATTTACCTTTATTCTAGGGCTTGAAGGGAGGAGGGACGTTGAAGGGGAATTATTTAATTAATTCGAATTGATGATAATATTTTTACGCAATACGATAAGCGTGAGGATTTTTTTACGACATATTTTTCTGACCGTCCTACATCTGTTTTACAAAATATTTAAAAAAAATTAAATTCCCTCAAAAAATATATTGAAGGTTTTTTTTTTAAATGTTGAGAAGAAATTAAAAAAATAAATAAATGTTGGTGTAGTTTCAATTTTTCATAAATACTGACTTTAATTTTTTTTTTAAATGCTGATTACAAAACTTTGATTCAGTTTATTTTTTTAAAACTTATCTGGGAAGAATTGCAATTATTTTCCTTTACTTTATATAAAAATATTTGCATTTTTTAAATATTTTGCAATGCATACGTATATCGGTCAGAAAAAGTCATAATTGTGATTTGATTATGATACATGCTAATTATCGTATTATGCAATAATGCTATTATTATTTCGAATTAATAAATAATCCCCCCCCCCCCCCTCCTCGCCCATTAATGCCAGAAGTGCCTTTGTCAGTTTTGATAATTTTAGCAAATATCAGAAAGTACTGTAAAAGATCAATTCTGTGAATGCTATAAAAACCTATGTTAACCTTTCACGATTAATTGTGGCCATCTAATCCCGGAAAATTTTAGGATAAGAAAGCCGCAAACAATTACCTTTCTTGAACAACTCACATGCTTGACGCACTTGTAGCACTAACCGCCAGATGTATTCTACGAGGTGATGTAATCAAAAACACCTTTTTGCAAACTCAATAACATCGATTTTTTAAATTATTTTATTGAATCCTCCTCAAACGCGATTAGTCAAAAGTCTGGTTTTAAAACACGATTTTCCTCTGGGCACCCGATAAATACATCTTCTTTGTAATTTAACAACGTTTTTATATTTCACTAGCTGATGTATACCCGGCCATGCTCGGGTTTATATAAAGTTATGATGTTGTGAATTCTTGCTTGTCATTAGGTTGCCATAATAGATTTGAGAGCAAAAGTAACCATCTCCAAATAAAGAATCATTCATTTGAATATTGTGTTTCATTCCAAACGTTTATTTTTTTCACCTACTCGTGTTTTCCATTTTGAAAATATTCTACCCAAAAAAACCTTCTTCTTTTGAATATGAAATCTGTGGCTAACCAGAGTGTTATATCTATGGGCTAACCTAAATAAAATATGGCGGGTTCAATGTTCTTCATACTAATTTTAAAACGTTATGGCAACAGTTTCATTCAAACTACGTTCTAAACCTTCCCGGCACTAATAAGAACAAACTGTGCTATTTTCAGCGAAACCGGTCCAGTGATTTTTGAGAACATCGAGGATAAAGAAACAAACAAACTGACATTGATTTTTATATATCATATATAGATTTTATTATTCCTTATATGCCTGATCATATATCTCTACGTAGAGTGTATGTAAACCATTACGCAACGGATTTTGTCTTAGTCAATAATAATACCTGCCCAATTTACACAGCGCTATTTTTGTGAAATATCACCTTACCTGCTCATGAATATTGTATGTCATAGTATTAATTTGCATATTGTATATATATTATAATAACAGATATACTATGTAATACTATGTAGTATATCTGTTATTTTACAATTAGGTTAGGTTAGTTAGTGTAAAGCGCACTTGAGGTGAACCTTCACAAAACTGCGCTATAGAAATTAACTCTTATTATTATTATTATAAGGCCGCTTAAATTATTATTATAAATACATATTGCATTATGATCCTATAAAAATGAAGTATTGAGTGCCTTCGAAATCAATCATCTCAAATCTATTATAATACAAGACATACAATCTATGTATAATTTATTACAAATTGTTTCCTGGAAAATAATATTATACCGGAAAAATACAAAACGATTGTCATAAACAAATTTAAAGTAATTATAATAAATTAAATGTTATCAATTTAGAATACAAGTATCCAATAAACTGAAACCTACTAACACCACCCATGAACAAATTCGTTTTTTTTGCAAAGTGATTTTTCCTTGTATAAATTTATTTTATTTTATTTTAGTAGATATAGCCTTATAGAAACCTAACCGGGTAGAACCTTGCAGTCATACAAAAATATAGAAGCCAAAAAATTGTGCGAATTAATCGATGATGATATTGGTAATTCTTAAATGGTGGTCGTTAAAAATCACGGAAAGTAATAAGGTATCATTAGCTCAGTGGTTAGAGTGCTAGTCCCAGTAAGACGGAGGTCGTGGGTTCGATTCCCAGATGCGACCGTTACCTTTTTTTTCGTGTCTTTTTCTGTTTCATATTTCATTTGAGATTTGTTAATATTTTCTTATATTACTTCTGTAGTAATTAAATCAGATGAAAGAGAGTTTCAAAAACATAAACAGAGATAGTTAAAGGACTTTATAACAAAATGCAGAAAATCAGTATCGCCCTGGTTAAAGACTACCATTCAGAAACCAAAAATTGCTTGAAATGGCATTATCCGTGTTTGGTGACCTGATCTGAATAGCCAGGAATTTCCCAACCTTCCCTTTCCACGTCTTCTTCCCTTCCCCACTCCCTTCAGCCTCACAAGATACCCCAATTGGGGATGCCTTGCCATAGTTTCACTGGATACAGACTTTCGGGGGCGGTTGGGACTCTTGTGCGATATTCACGTATCATTTCATTGAAAATTTGGCTTAATTGATAATATAACTTATAGGTTACTTGAAATGGCTTTTGCCGTGTTTGGTGACAAATCTGAATAGCTAGGTATTTTCTAATCTTCCTCTCATCATCTTCTTCCTTTCCCCGGTCCCTTCGTCATTCAGCATACCCCGAATGGGGATTCCATAGTCTCACTGGCTCCACTTCCACACGACTGATTTGCCCAATACTAACTAAAGCCACCGCGTCAAAAGGTTCAACCATCCGGACGTCTTTGCGTAAAGTCAACCCTACCAACTTTAGGAAAGGACGACCGGACGGTCGAACCTTCCGACGCAAGTATCGGGCAAACCAGTCGTGTGGAGGTCCATTACTACTAGATCATTTTGACACTGGAAACTTTGTCTTTTTTTTCAATATTGTTGAGATTGCTCAACTTTGATGCCAATTTTTTACTTATTTATTTGTCTCGGCATGGCGACAGTATTATTTATACTCGGTTTTCTTTTTGTGCCTTCAAATTTTCCAATTCGTTTAGCACAACCACAGAGAGGGCTACAAAGGCTTGCAATTCATTTAGCTATTTCTATTGAGAATTTGAATGTATGTACATTTCTAAGCCCGAGAAAATATGCAAAATATGTACAAAATTTTAACAATTTCATCAACCGGAAATTTTTTTTCAACATAAATTATTTTTGATTAAATTAAAGACACTTTTTTTAAAACTCTATTGCACTTTTATTTTTGACCGTGACCGGTTTCAGCCTGTGACGGCTATCTTCCTGTCTTCCGTCACAGGCTGAAACCGGTCACGGTCAAAAATAAAAGTGGAATAGAATTTAAGATAGTGTCTTTTATTTAATCACTATAATGGAATTCGACCATGTATTAACAGTTACAAAAATATAAATATTAAGTTATTTTTATCGAAGGAAGCAATCACTTTGTGGCTTGGCATTATAATTTAAATAAAAAATGTTTTTGTTTTAAGCCACTTTATTTTTATACATAGTTATGAATTCGACCGGTTTCGGTTGGACTCAACCTTCTTCAGGAATGTACACATATAAAGTAAAATTAAAATACAGAGATATCATAATGGAGACAGAGAAAGTGAGGAAAAGAGACAGCACGATAGGGTAGAACAGGACAGAGCAAAGTTATTTTTGTTGAAGAAGATAATATTAACAAATTTCAATGAAACAGACGAAAGACAAAGAAAATAAAAAGGAAACGGTCGTAACTGGGACTCGAACCGGACTACGGATTTTCCGTAATTTTTACCTATCTCATATCTCAATTTAAGAATTGTTAATCCTTTAGGCCCCATTTATGCATCATATACGCATAACGGCTGTGATTGCACAGGATGCGGTTTAATTTTTTTTTTTTTGATTTTACGGATTCTTTCGTAATCCTCTTCCTAGCTGGGCTTATACAAATACCCCTCATGTTTTCTAGCTAACTAGTACTGCGGCACTTTGGCCTTATTACTATCATCATCTGATGGTTTTATTTAATTGACTAAGTTTATTATTATTACATTTCATGAGTTTTTAGGGAAAAGAGCGTAATTGGATAAAAAACCCTAAACAAAATAGGGGAAAAGCAAACATTTAGTTCTGAACTATTTACTCTTGTTGACTTTTAAATTTTACTGAAGTTAAATATTTCATTATCTCATTATTTCATTTTTTCGTCCTGATTTTCTGAATGCGGTTTAATGAGGTCCACGTCTTCCGAGGGAGAGAGAACCCTGGCAATTTAATAGTAGGGTCTACAAAAAAGTGCTTGTTTTTCACGTCCGAGGTCTACCACTGAGTTCGCGACGACCCTTCAAGGGAGTATAGTGATGGAAGCAATCTTTCGATGGATAGAATAAACAGTATATGCAATCCGTTGTTGTAATAGTACATAAGCAATTTAAACAAAAAAAAACATTTCGATCAAAGTGTTTACAAATACAGTTTTCAATATTCTTTAATAACTATAATGCTATTGTAAATTAGTACTACAACTTGTATCTGAATATTCATATTTATTTAAAAATGTTTTTTATTATTATTATTTTAGAACAGTAATCCCACGTATCATTTCACGCTGGTGTATTTAATTTTTCTTCGCAAGTCATTATTATTAGATATACGTTTTTTCTTTCAAGTTCTTTCCAATTAATGATCGTTGAGAACCATCACTTTCCTCCCTGACGTCATTCGAAACCGCAGTAAATTCTATCTTGGCAATCGATTCTACGATTTATTTATAATACAAGTTCCTTTACAAATAATACTTTCTTATGTTATATGAACATAAAATATCTTTAAAACGCTAGTCGATCGAACCGGTTTCACCTTGCTAAAGCATCTTCAAACTGTATTTTGTTTAGTTTAAGCAAGGTGCAAGACACCTCACGGACCTATCTTAGTTAACTAGTGGCATACCTCGGACGTGAAAAACAAGCAACTTGTTGTGGACTTACCTATTAACCTGCCAGGGAGAATTATTTCAGTGATAGTTCCATTATATAATGTTTATATTTTTGCAACTGTTAATATACGGTGGAATTCCATTATAATTATTGAATAAAATACACTTTTTAACTCTATTCCACTTTTATTTTGACCGTGACCGGTTTCAGCCTGTGAACGCTACCTTCCGACTGGTACAATTAATTCTTTTGTACCAGTCTGAAGATATCCGTCATAGACTGAAACCGGTCACGGTCAAAAATAAAAGTGGAATAAAGTTAAAAAGTGTATTTTATTAATCACCATTATATAAGGTAATTATCCAACTATTTGACAGCCCTGCCATCGTCGCCACTATTAAATTTCATGTGCAGAAGGGGAACACAAGACAAAATGTAACATTTTTCTGCAACACGTAAATCAACTATCAATCTCACGCACTAACCAATAGCATGCATCATCTTGGCAACAGGTTTGGGGGTATTTTTGATAAATTTGCTGACTCCATTTATAAAATAAAGCGTAATCTATACCAGCACTTTGATCAATCCTACAAATTAATTATTGTAGCGTGGGTAATGTAGTTTTAAAATTTTTGTTTAATATATAGAATTTTCAATGTCTCATTATATTCTGTTCTAAAAATCTGTGCAAAAGTCCAGCTGGTCGTATGGTCAAATAAAATACAATGGACGTAAAGGACTGGATTTGAATGAATGTAATAGTAAACATCTTAGGAAAATATCCCCTTCAAAAGCTTCCTGAAAGCACATCTGTCCTGAACCGAGCGATTCTCGATTCCGTCGTCGACTTTTTTTTTTTATTTTTTATATGAATACCTTACAAGAGTCCCAACTGCTCCCAACCGTCTGGAGCCAGTGAGACTATGGCATTCCCAATTGGGGAATGTTGTGAGGCTGAAGGTATTGGGGAGGGGAAGGAGAAGAGGATAGGAAGGTGGGGAAATACGTGGCTATTCAGATCTGGTCACCAAACACGGCTAAAAGCCATTTCAACCAACGTTTCAATACTGAATGTTGGTCTTTCACCAGGGCGATACTGAGAGTATCTTCCACTCTGGAACGTGCGCAAATATACTATATATTATTTTTAAATCAATTAATTGTGAAACAACACAATTAAATAAAATTAACTTGCGCACGCCGGGATTTGAACCCGCGACCTTCGGATTCGTAGTCGAGAGCCTTACCCCTCGACCATGGAGGCCGTCGACTATTGTCTAAAAGATCTCCATATCCCACTTAAACCTTCACCAACCCTTTTCCACTGTACAATTAATAAAAATGCGTTACGTCTACGATTATGGAATTAAAAATCATGCAGATATAAACAATTTACTAATTTAATTAACTGAAAGATGTGGTTTGCTTTAGTTTTTTTTCTCACGCCGGTCATACAATGCGTACATGCATGACAGATAAGGTAATATTACCAGCTTTACTGTTTTCTGACGATTAAAAACAGCCGAAGTCAACCGCACAAAATTCTTGCATGTTGTTCCGTTTTACGAGATATTTAACCTCAACGATAATAAAATATGCTTTTACATCAATGCATGGATAATCCTTAAGTTTTCTAGATTGTAATATGTGATATAATATAAAAATTAATTTATATACCTCAGTTTTGTGAAGGTTCTCCTCAAGTGCGCTTTACACTAAGTAATGTAGCCTAACACGATGAGAAAATAACTAACATTAAATAACCTAACCTAACATAATGAGAAAATAACACAATGGATATATTGCACCACCCACAACCAAAACATCCCTCGCTCAAAGACACTTTTCATTCTTAGGTCCAAAACTATACAACCTTATAACAGATGCTCGGAAAAAGAAAAGTACAGGTGTTCTTCGTAAAATGATCAGTGAATGGCTTAACCAATTAGGGAGAAAGGAAAGCGAACTCGTACTTGTCGCAAAGTAAAACAATCAAACAAAAACAAAATCAGTTTACATGTTCTAATCTATTAACTAATCCCATAAAATATTAATTTAAACTTTTTTTATTGTTGTTCCTTTTGCATTCATATTTTATTTTTATTATTATTTTTTCTTTATTATGTACTGAAATACCATTATGGGTTTTATTGCACAATGAAACCACTCAACTGCACTTAAACCCCTCACCTTAGAATTATTTTTGTTTTTTTCATCGAGCACATCCATTTAATATAATGTAATTTAATTTTTTGTAAATGAAATCTTCAGCACGGTAAATCCCAGTGAGGATATCATTAATTGTTATTTTGTTATTAAAAAAAAAAAGAAGATAATAAAACAGTATTATTATTATGAAACCCATATTGGCATCTACTCTATTCTGTACATTAAATTTTGACTGTCTTAAAACAGAAGATCCTCCTAGTTGGATAGTCAAAGCATGTTTTAAACAAATCTATGTGTATATACTGTATATTCTATACTAAATAAAGTAAGCAAATAAATATGTATGAAAATTAGAATATTCACGAGCAGGAAACTCACTCACATTTACCAGAATGAATATTAGTAGAAATATCACATGTGGATATACTTACTAAAAATCTTCGATATTCATTGTTCAGATATGGGTATAACAGTGGGTGTGAACATCAGCAGATTTACCATGTAATTATAATAAAGTTTTTTTTGTTACTTTACAAGTCTCTGTTTTCGACATTTTTTTCATATTCAATTAAATAATGTGAAAAAAAAGAAAGTGGTGCCTTGTCGCTTTTTATTACGGTGGTTATTTTAAAGCTCGATTGCTCGTGATAGAAATGACCTTCTGAACTGATAATGTGAAATAACGCCAGAAGTCACTGTTTTTTTTTAAATTTCATTTTACAACAGAAAAAAAATACAATTCAAAAAGTTCCGATAAACTACTTTTTGTAGTTTGTCCAACGGGAGCTTGTTATTTAAAACTTATAGTTTACAGACAATGTTACAAAATATGTAAAATAAAAACATTAAAAATATATATATATATAAAGTAAAAACATAAGTACCATATTTAAAAGCTTAAAACATAAATATGTATAAAGAATATTATTCTAAAATATTTCTGCAAAAATATATTAAAAAAATGAATAAAATAAAAACATAAACGAAAGCAATAAATCATAAATAAAAGGATATTTCCTTATTTCTAATACAAATAGCTCCTTTCAGCTAGCCAACTTTTCAATGTGTTTATTAATGGTTTAGTTTTAATAGAATTTTTTTTATTAATTCAGCGGGTAACATATTTATACAACTAGGAATTATGTGTTCTAAATTTCTTTGTCCATATTTGTTTTTATGCTTAGGAACCATTAATCCTTCATTAAAATGACGAGTATTGTAGAGTTTACTGCTGGTATGAGTGTCTATGAGTTGATTACTTTATGTTGTCTATACTCTACTTGTCTATATTATTGTCTATAAATATTTTCCGTTTCCTAAAGCTTTCACGTGTTAACTAACTATCCACTAAACTGGTCTAATAATTACCAATGTATATAATTTCACCACAATATGAAATTGTTTGGAACAAAGAAAATATCACCACAATATAACGTTGCGGGGAACAACGAAATTTAAACGTATATATCACCACAATATAACATTGTGGGGAACAAACAAATTGTCGCTTTTATATTTAAGATTTTTATAATCTAATATCGAGGGTAGATGATTTCTGATATTTGAGGTATATAATATTTAATGTTCCAGTCCATTTGGCAAATAATGTATCTGTCTAAGTATATCTGCATGTAACTTGACAATTAAAAAATGAGTACGTTGTGAATAGGGGAACAAAGAAATTCTACGAAGAAATACGATTATCAAAAATTAAAGAACTCCTTCCTTTCTTTTCAGATGAACCCCCTCTGCTCGGCCTCCCCCGCTCCCCCGCCAGGCCCCCGCTTCAAGCTGCTGCCCGAGGGGGACATCCAGCTCTGCCAATTGAACCACACTCGCACGCTTATCAGCAAGATCCTCAGCTCCAAGTTCCTGCGCCGCTGGGAGACGCACCACCTCACGCTGGGCGGCACCTCCATTTCTTCTAGAACGGTAATTAAATGTATTTATTCATTCTCAAAATAACGTGACAGAATAACATGTTGTAAAAATGCCCACTCGCTTTCCTTCTAAGGTAATTCATTCTCTTTTATGAGTTTAAACCGCAAAAAGAACGTGTCACAATCCTTAAATATGGGTACGTACCTACGTTCGTTATTTCATTAATTGCCTGCTTTGGATATTTCCTGCGTGGTTGTCACACCTAAATGTTGTGGTTTTATGTATATATAAAACCAGCGGGTTACTCGACTTATGCAATATGATTATTATTCAATTATAATATTTATTAACTGTTAAAAATTTCAAACATTATCAATTAAGACAACAACCTAAACTGGAAAGATGAAATCAACCTAACCGTTAACAACATTAGAAAATTAAATTACGAAACTTTCTGTCATTGGTAAATTTAACATCTGTCTACCACGCTATAGTACGATCAAATCTTCAATAAGCCGTAATCAGCTGGGAAGCTGTATACAAAACTAATCTACTCAGTGTTGAAATAGTGCAACGTCCAATTATAAAAATAATTTTTAAAAAGCCAAGCAATTATCCAACAAACCTTATTTTCGAAGAGTTTAAAGTATTAAAATGTAATGATCTTGTCCGAAAAAAACCTAATAATTCAAATAATGAAAGAAAAACAAAATTACAGTTTCTTAAGTGAAAGTTGTACACGTCAAAACCATATATTCCCATCACAGAAATGTAACACCTCATGGACACAACTTAAATGCACATATCTAGAGAAACAAATTATTTAACAGCCTACCGGAAACATCAGAACAATAAATTTAAAAGCAATTAAAGGGTTATTCAATATAAAAATAACAAATTTATGAAATTATCTTGTAAATTTGTACATACCTATTTATGTATATATTTCCGTAAATCTAATTAAATATGTATTCAAAATATACATGTCATGATGATCAGACCACTCCTCTTTTAAACACAAGCGTCCGCTTCTAAAAAAATTGATATAATTATTTTTAAGAACCACACTTTGTAAACTGATTAATTGATCAATAGAAAATTAATAATAATAATAATTTCATAATTTTTATAGCGCCGTTTTTTGTGAAAAAATCACATCAAGGGCGCTGAACAAATATTACTCCTTAGGCTCTATCTAATTTTGTACAAATTGATATAGAAACATACTAACCTTGTAGGTCACTTCGCATGCAATACGCACACACTTCTCTCAGGATCTCCTATGAGATGTTGTTGTAATTGAACTAACTAACTAACAAGCTAACCATCACGCCGTTTCTCCGCAGGGGTAGGCAGAGAGTACGGACCGCCAAACAGAGTCAGTCAGACTTGTATCCGCATCATAAACGAGATAAAGCTAAATAAATGGAGTCTGACCAAAACCACCTTAATCCAGGCCAAGACACTGATTCAAATCGGCCTCTTATTTATTTTCATTTTTTTGAAGATAGACAAACAAACATTCCGGGGTTACGAATAACCTAACATTATTTAAAAATCTCATATTACCTTAATTAAAGGCATAGAATAATTAAGGACTTACCCAGCCACTAGGGAACTAGCTTCACTGATCCCTTCGGCACCGGTTCATAGTCGGGAAACACGCCAAACGCGTGCCCAATATGTGCACACAGTCGACATTTCTCAGATGAGAGCGGGACGCTTTTACAACTCGTTCCTGTGTTCAACAGCTCGGCTGTGGAATGATCTCCTGGCCTCTGTGTTTCCTCCATCCTACAACATGGGTCTCTTCAAGACCCAAGTTCACTCCTTCCTATCCTCTAAAAAAGACCCTCCACGCAGCATCCCCAAAGATGATACAGGCCTTGAGAGAAATTATTTCCTTTAGGGTAAAAAAATCCAAGGAATTAAATCTACGACAACTGAATGGAAATCGAAAGCATTTTGTAAGCTACAGTCCACCTATATAATTATGTTCTAAGCCATTCTTCATCATGTGACTTCTTCATCAAAACATTTGCAATTGTTTTAATAGACTGAATAAAAATATATATTTGAAGACCTTCTAAAAATAAGAGACCGATTTGATTCAGTGTCCTGACCTGGCTTGGGGTGGTTTTGGTCTGACTCTGTCAACGACCTTGCTAGCTTTACTGAACGATTCTTCAGTCATGCGCGAGTCATTTATAAATTCCAATGGCCTGGTAATTACTATTTTTTCATTCGATTTTCAGCATTTTCCGGGTAAAAAATATTTATTTATTTTTATACTCAATTACTTTTTTTGGCAATTTCAACATGTTGTAACCACTCAACACTGTCTCCGTGGTTGAGTGGTTAGGATCCTTGGCTACGAATCCGGAGGTCGTGGGTTCAAATCCCGCCGTGCGCAAGTAAATTTTGTTTGATTAAAATGTATTATTTCACAAAGTATTAATTAAAAATAATATGTAGTATATTTGCGGGACGTTCCAGAGTGGTAAATACTGTCAGTATCGCCCTAGTGAAAAACCACCATTCAGAATCGAAACTTTTCTTAGCTTTAGCCGTGTTTGGTGACTAGATCTGAATAGCCAAGTACTTCCTCATCTTCCTTCTTCCCTATTTCCTTCCCCTCCTCGATACCTTCAGCCTCACAACATGAGACTATGACATCCCCAATTGGGAGATGCCATAGTTTCACTGGCTCCATATAATTGGGAGCAGTTGGGACTTTTGTGTGGTGATCACATTTTAAAAAAATGCAGATAAGTAAGTATACTGGAAAATGCCGCTGCAATTTAAAAACAAATGTTTGTGTAACGATGTAAAAATCTTTTACTCTTGAAAATGTCTAAAAATCATAAAATTAATATTTAATGATAAAACTGATGAAAGAGATTGGAAGTATGTAATTAATTATTTAGGTAGTTAATCGTTATTAAGTTTCAGTCATTTCAGTAGCACTTCGGTTTTAGATCATATGATTCCTAGCTGTTTAAATATGTTACTCTCTGAAATAAAAAATAAATAAATTTAAAAAAAACTTATATTGAAAACTTGGCTACCTGAAAAGGACTATTTGTATTAGATAATAAATAAATATTATTTTATCTACGATTTATTGTTGTCGTTTTTATTTTTATTTTATTTTATATTTTTGTAAGTTTTTTGAAAAATATTTATGCTTTAAGTTTGTTACGTATTTTTTTTTAATGTTTTTATTTTATATGTATTTTATAACCTTAACTGTAAATTTTGAGATTTGAATAACAAGCTCCCGTTAGACTAACTACAAAATGTGGTTTATCGGGACTTTTTGCATTGCGTTTTTTTTTTAATGAAAATAAATAAAAACTTAAAAAAAGTCGTTTTGTCTTTTTTATATTTTCCAAAAAAAATGCTCTTGTGAAAAAATTATTCACGTTTAATTTTGCGCTCGCCGGGTTTTCAACCCGGACCCAAGAACCTTACAGCTCTGCCTCGGGGTTTCCTAAATACTTTTTTTTTAAGATAACGTTTTTAAGTTTTTTAACAATTTATGTACAATCTGTGTGTATCACAAATTTCAAATCTCAAATAGTGAGCTCTGGTGTCGTGAAATTTGCACTGCTTAATCTGTCAACGCATCATTTCCGTCGCCCATTCGAGATATCCTTTTAAGTAGTTGTCTTGAATGTGTACCATGACGCCATATTGTTGGTTCCATATTTATCAATAATTGTTCGGAAATACTGAAAAATGCATTAAGACCCATCAATATCCTGCGAGCCAAAACTGAACATTGTTTGAAATGGAGATATCTTAATACGAAAGAGAGAGGGAGCGCGCTAATATAAATCATGTTTAGGGCGTAAGTGATCGTTTTAAAAATCTTAAATAATACACGACAGATTTAGAAAAGAGCGGAAATCTTCAGACTACTAACTTAAGCAGCATTTAAAAAATAACAATAAGTATAACATTTTAATTAACAGAACCACACGTGTTATAAAATTTTTTTCGGAGTAAACTTTGCGATATTTTTTCCATCGAGAGAATTTCGTATATTTACTTTTTCAATAATTGGGCTTTAAAAATTAACGTATTTTTTTTGAAGAGCATTAAAGCTTGTTGAAGTTTGTAATATGTACATAGAAATTGTGAAATACTTTAAATAAGTATATTTAGCGACGGGCGAAGCCGGGTAATAAGTACTTGAAATAATGTAACACGCACATCTGTATTATATGGTCATTATATCTCTTATCTATTTGTTATACATGAATAATACAGAGGATAACGTAAAATACTAGGAAATTGGACTTTAATGTGTAATCTCATCCGGGAAATACATTCATCTCCGCTGGAAGGCTTTTCATCATAATAATTTTTCCATTTCCCAGTATATCATTTTAATCAATTCTCTGATATTTCCTTCCACAATTTTTATTTATTTTTTATGCGACTACCGCATAAGAGTCCCATCTGCTCCCAACCGTCTGGAGCCAGTGAGACTATGGCATCCCCAATCGGGTTATGTTGTGAGGCTGAAGATAGTAGCTAGGGGGAGGAGATGGGAAGAGGAAGGTGGGGAAGTACCTGGCTATTCAGATCTGGTCACCAAACACGGCTAAAGTCATTTCAAGCAACGTGCCGCAAATATTATATATGTTATTTTTAATGAATATATTGTGAAATAACACAAATTAATCAAATAAAATTTATTGCGTACGCCGGGAGTTGAACCCGCGACGTCCGGATTCGTAGCCGAGGATCGTAACCACTCAACCATGGAGTCCGTCGAAATTCGAATCATTCAAATCTCTTTGTAAGCTTCTCTAAAGTATTGTTCTCACAGGCAGTTTCTTACCATATTAAATTTTTAAAAACCATTTCCATAATTTTAAAAAACTGCTGTGCGTATATGCGAATTGCAGTATTATGGGAAAACGATGTTGGCGACACGCGTGGTTCACGTGGTTTCATACGTTAGTATGTCAAGTGTTCCATGACCCTTGTTTTTATTATATATGAGTATAACTAATAAGCATTTAAAATCCTATTTCAATCTTCTTCATGAATTTGATATCGAACTTGTTCGCCCAATAATCGATATCAAATTCAGTTGGCCACGACAATCAGCAAAACATGACAGTAAAGAGCCATTTGCAAATATTCAATGAAAAACTACATACAGCCTTCTGCAATGGACGTCGCTGTTATTTGTAACATGTAATTGAATCGTAGTTTATCGGAATGCATTTACATATATTCGGAGTCTACCATTAAAATCATAAATTGGTAGACAAATCCAAACAGAATTTATATCTGTTTCCCGAAATGTCTGCCTGCCTGAAAATGTTTTTCGAGTCTTTACCGACTTTGCCAAATATCAAATTAAATTTGATTTATGGCATCAAATTCCTTCACTCAGCGTCAGATCATGAAAATTTACCTCAAAGCATTGATTTACCATACACTAGGTTGGTATCTACGGTACTTAAAATGACGTCATCGTGTTATGTACTTATTTATGCGCTTTGTTTACTGCAAAATATGTTTTAATATGCTGTTGTAGCTGTCCTAGTTTCATCCGGGGTTTACGATGTCCTGGGTATGATTTCAGATAAGAATAATTACGTAAGTTAACTGAGGTGGTTACAATCTATATTATATCGATTGTTTTCAGGTTTAATTTTTACACACACACACGCAAAAAACAAACAAACAAACAAAAGAAAATTACATGAAAACATATTATTATGTACCTATATCTTGCCTAAGGTACCCAGCTCATCGGATAAAAATAAAATCCCTCAGGTGACATTACTACAATTTGCAAAACAAAGGGGTTGAGTTTTCCCTGTAACTTGCTAAAAACTAAATAGATACCACTTTAATTTTCTATAATTTTTATTTTATTTATTAATAACTAGCTGAAGTACCCGGCGTTACCAGGGGTTATGATTGGTTTGAAGTAAAGTTTTGATGTTGTGAAGTGTTACCCCTACCCCTACCACTATCCCTATCCCTACTTCCACCCCTTGCTACCTATTTCTTTTAATATTTACGAATAAATACAATCGTGTACCCACTGACGATATTAACCGTTAGTAGTGTGTTGTGAGAGTGTCCGCGTACCCGAAGTATTTCTAAATAATATCTCGTTAATTTTTCTTCATTTCTGGTAAAAAATAGTTGGACGTTTTAAAAAATTGTCATATCGAACTAGGAGTCGAAACGTCCTATGTTAAAAATTGACGACATCACACATCGAAATGTTCTTTCAATTTAGTACCTATATATAGGAACCTAAAAAAAATCGCGTTATTTTTCATCAAATTTTGCCGATATTCGCGTAATTTCTTGCCGAATTTCGCTTGATTTATTGCAGAATTTTTGAGAAAATCCGTGTTATTTTTCATCAATAGCGGTGGTATTTTACAACAAATGTGATTTTTTGTTATTAGATATTAGTTTCTACCTATAGATCGCTTCTTGGGATTATACTTTTAGTGCAATGGGTCCAATTTGATAAGCTTTTCAACCTCATCTAGTGTTTTCTCCATCAGTTTCAGACTGTTCAGTGTTTATCAGCAGTGTCCTATGACATAAGCTCCGACGCCGTTACAGCTTTTTTCCGCCGCGACTGGGACTGGAGCGCTGCCAACTCGAGGAAGCATTCTGCTCGGTTTCCCGATCCGGGAGAATAGAATACCAAACAGGAGGAATGAAGCTCGTGTACAGTGGGATCTCGATTTTTGACTTTGAATATCGGTTTAATTCAGTAGCTTGCAATCCATAAGGGCTGAAAAGCTTTACCGACCCCAAAAAAAAACGAACCATAAAAAGAAAAGAAAAAAAGTTTAACATCTGCGGCAAATCTCTGATCAAAATATATTTTTCCATAAATATGTGAATATTTTATCGTTCTACGTTGATTTGGAACTTAATACTTTTAGTAGCTACTTTATTTATAACAAATTTTCTTCAAACTAGTTTTTGCGGGATACATAATGCGGCGCATCCCCATACTGCTTGCACTAATTGTGAAAAAGCAAGCCTGCAGTGCTAGTAATTTTTGCGCAATAAAAAATTATAAATAATTTTTCTTACCCTAATCCCTTAGCTTTTACCCTTTTCATAAAGTGTTAACATTTTCAGTTTCCAACATTTGGCTAGGTTAAAGGCTAACATAAAAAATAAATAAAAATGTGGCCCCGCCATCTGTGGAGGAAAAAGTGAATTAAAAAAATCTTTGTCTAACGAAAATTATTACCACCTTTTAACATCTACAATTAACATTTATGAAACTATTATAAAACTGTTACTGCTAATTGTTTGTGTTTTCTGAATATTCCCAACTACTACCTAAAATATATTTTTTTTATTTAATGTAAATTAAATTTACTACTGTTATTAATAGTTAGGTGACTTATTTATGTTATTCTATTTACCCCCACCGAAATTTAATTATTATTTGAACATTTAAAAAAAATCGAGTTTTACGAATTAAACGCCCTATGCCTATGAACGTACGTGATACGCAAACTTAGATTTTACCATTCTGCGCTATCCCGTATCACATACGCGCTTGAGAAAAAATAATATATCTCATAACTACAAACCGTAATGACCACGCGCGCGTCCCACCAACACGGGACATCAAGTCTAAACAAGTAGTTCTTCAAGGACAGGCGAAGCGTGCGGTTGCTTGTTTGACGTTATATATTCTGTCATTTTATCAGGTGTGAGTATGACTAACATTGTATTCATAATCTAGACCAAAGTGAATTTATTTTGCCTGTTTTTCATAAAATTAAAAGCGGTTAATACCACCTAATACGCCGTAGGGTTTCATTTATTTATAAATTATCATCTAATTGAAATATTTTGACCTATGAATAGAAAGTCGGTAGTCTGAAGATTTCCGCTCTATTCTAAATAAGCGTTATTTATATTAGCGCGCTCCCTCTCTCTTCCGTATTGACATATCTCATTTTCAAACAATGTTCAATTTCCGCTCGGAGGGCATTCTCTTAAACACAAAAATCACCTTTCATAATATAAACACGGTTACTACCAGAACGAGCAGCTATAATTCAATGAAAAAAATAGCGCGCAAAACTAGTAATGCAACTGAAAACCGGCAATTTTTATTCGCTCTGCATGGGGAGGAAAAAATATTGAAATCCGTGTATTTTCAAATATACGCCCCGTACGAAAAGGTTAACTTTTGTATTTTTTTCGTTCGGCGACGATATTTTCAGTGTCCTTGTTGATTTCCTATGTATTTCCTAAAATATTGTTCCAATAAAGAACCATGTTTAGTACAGATATAATTCAGGTTTCGGAAAGAACAATAATAAGTGTTTTCGGGAATTGTTCAAGGACGGGGGGTATTTATTTCCAGCACAAATTTATGAGGAATTTGGAATTATTTTTGTAGGTTATACTTTTTACACCGCTCATAAAAATGTTTTTTTTTTTGTTGTTGTTATATTTACGTGTTATATTTTCTTTATTTATGTACTATTTTATCTTATTGAAACGGTTCGAACTTATGTATCTATGAATAAGAAATAAATTGTCATTTAAGGCCGCTAGCTCACGGGTCGGTAAGGAATCAACATAAAAAGGGTGCAGTAAAAATGGGTGATACCGAGACGCTTCGTTGCATTTATAAGGTGTAAGTATCTCCGGGAGGTGATTCTACATTATAGTATAAGTAAAAAAGATAAAATAATTTTTACAAATGAAATTCCAATTTTTTTTCATTCAACCATTGAACATTTTTACCTGAAAACGACACTAAAACGTTTTAATTTAGAAATTTAGATCATGTGAAATCACCTTCCGAAGTTATTGCGCTTTACCCATAGATTGTATTTCTATTAGCGCTCGTACACGAGTCGAGATGTTGATATCATATCCACCCGTGAGGGAGCGGCCTAAAATATATGTCGTAAACCGCACCAAGTAGGTACCAATATTTTAACAAAGCTACTTTCGCCACCGCAAATGACAAACTTAATAATTCTTTATTTTATATGTTCCATTAATAATTTTCTTTTGAAGCGCTTCCGTAAGCCAAATTATTTGAAGGCACATACACGTACAAGTACCTAGATCTATCTTTCTCGCGGTAAGCAGAAACGTAGTCCAAAAATCGGAAAATATGTCAAGGCTACAGATAACAATGCTTACCACTGACACTGGGCAGATTAAGGGGGAAATTGGGTGCGGAAAATCTAATGAAAATACCCATAAAAATGATAAATCTTAGATAAATCACCATGGTTAGATTAAACAGCGATCAACGTTAGAATTATTGCTTTAATCGGATGACATTTAAATGTATTATGTTTATTAACTACAATAGTGTTATTTATTATTAATTAAACAGAATTTTTAATGTAAGGGTAAAACGGTCCAAATTAGAATGGGGTGGGATTGAATAAAGTCATATAAATAAGTCATCACAATATGGATTATCCGCAGTTTGAAAATGGCCTTGAACGCCGAAACAGCTGTCACAATAATAAAAAGTAAAAATGCTTGCAGAACTTAATTATAGCATTATTAAATTTGATTAACATTAAAATTTTTAAAAATATATATATATTTTGATGTCTGTGCGGTAAAAACATTAGAAAATCATTATATATCCATTATTCGCGGTACAATGTACACCTTATCTGAGTAATAAGCCCAGGCCGGAACTACCCGCTACTCGGTTCTCAGCCTGCAGCCGATTCCGATTCCGATTCGTATCCGCATATCTAATCTGCCTCCGCTCCCATTAAGTCCCGCCGTCGTGGCAACGGCGATATATTGCCTAATAAGTATTGTATTACTTACTCCGATGGGTGATGAAATATCTGAAGAGGAATCGTCATGTAAATTGGCGCAGGGAATTTTAAATGTGTTTTTCATGGGATTACCGCTCAAACGTTCTAACTTTCTATGGCATTTCCAACTTGGGGTATATTGTGAGGCTGAAGGGAGTGGGGGGGGGGAGGATTTGGGAAAAGGTAAATTTATTAGGAAAGGGAAAAGGTGTATTTATTTATAATATACACAACAGATGGAGGGTTAAAACAAAAAAATGCAAAGAATAAATAGAAACGGTTAATAACAGTATAACACAATAGATAATTAAAAACAAGAGATAATAAAGTTTACGTCAAGTGAAGTTCTGAGCTTAGAGTAATAATATAGTTACTCTATTACTCTACTTGTTACTCTAAGGTTCTGAGGGTCTTAAAATATGTCCGGAATCTTGCAACTACAGTGAAGGTTGTGTAGTCAACGCATCCGCACAAGAGATTGGGAGAAGATTAAGTCGGTTCTTTGAAAAGGAATATGGAAGATTCTACATGAAGATTCTACATGAAAATATAGTAATTACTATTACTATTCAACTTAAAAAAACTTTTTTTTTCAATAAATTGTGGTAGTTAATTATTATTATTACGCGTGACAGTTGTTTCGCCTTTTGAAGGCATTATCAAACTGTTCGTAAATTTATATAAAAATGGAGTTCTACAAATAAAACATAAACACGATAAATTTAAAAAAAAAGTATTTTTTTTTAATTTTTAAAAGAATTTCGATCTCATTTTTGTCACAACAATAATAGCTGTAATAAGAAAAACAAACAATGACTGAATGATTTTACGGTACCCTAATAATATATTTTTTCTAAGTCTTTTCAATTGGAATATATGAACATTATACGTGCTCGGAATGAATAATTTTTAATTTAAGATGTACGGTGAGTTATTTGGTTATGATTTGCATCTATTTTTAATGTTTTATTGTGAAAATAAAATTTATAATATTATTATTTTGGGTTCGAGTCCTGCCGGCGACATTTATCTTTGCTCGGAAGGTTTTTTCAATTTGGATGAGTGTTCCAAGCTAATAATTATTGTTTATAAAAATAATTGTTACCCTCTGCGCTATGCACAAAAATCTTGTCTTAAAAACTTTAGTTTATCAATTAATATAATATTATTGTTTAAACATAAAAAAAAACAATATTTCACTGTCATCACTCATGACTGTCATCGCGTGAAACCACGATAACGTATGACCACTCAGCCACAAACCGCCAAATGAATGAATAAAAGCATTAAACAATGATAACACTACAAAGTGGCCGCCGTCTTATTAATTTTCATAACTAGCCCCTGTGCACACCACTGGTGTACGCCCCGACACTGTTTTTATGACGTTGTAATTGTTAACACTCTATAAATGTTTCAAACAATATATACATGAATCTGACCAGTTAGTAGTCGAGTAATCAAATACGTCGTTATTCCCTCTCTGGCGTCGTGGGTTCAATCTTCTGCTAGCCTGTAAAGCAAGGGGAATTGAAATATTGTCAGGTTATTCGTAAACCGGGAATGATTCTCTCTTTAAAAACAAAATAAATATTATTTCATCGGTTGACCACGTCCTATGCAGCTCTTGAATATGAGCCCCGTCGGATATTTATGAGAGGCGTAATGTAAACTGAAGGGAGACAGATTATAATCAGTCCCTCTCGTGATCAATATTGCTGAAGTTGGCAAATTTTACACGAGCGAAGTTAATCTGTTTTCAACTATTTAATTTTTTTTCCTATTCTAGTTGAAGAGAAATAACGCAGGTACGTTTTCCTTTATACAAGGACACACTCGAAAGTTTAACCCTCTTGTACCGTACGTATATTTGATCGTACATATTCTAGAAATAGTGCCGCGCGTACGTCAATCGCGTACGGCAATATGTAGGCGAGTGAATGGAGATCTATAATGTATAATCCAATCTAATGTATAGGTCCAGCTCGTCAGCGCTACGTCGTCGGTCGACCAACGCGCTTACTAAAATTTATGTGAGAGCATTCAGTGTGGCGTTGATGTAGTCTTATGATATGAATATTGAAAGAGAGCGGGTTATTACTGAGATGCATCTTCGCCCTCCTCTTTAAGACTTGTATCTCCTATGTATCGATATTCTGTCTATATGTATATATATATATATATATATATCAATATTCTCCTATGGATTCTTTTTTTTCTACCTAAGTAAATTACAACTACTTGCAGTTTAAAAACGGCTTCATGTTTGTTCACACTTGAAGGCGACTGTACTCGGGCGACGTCAACGTGGCACTAGCATCATTGCGTAGACTGACGATTGACCAATGTACGCGACCGATGTACGCCTAGCACTACTTCCAGTCATAAATATCAAAACTTATTAAAAAAAATATATTTTTTAATAAATGTTTTTTATTTTTATTATTATACGTTGTCATTCTCGTTTCGATTCAGCGGGAAACTCAATTGGAAAAATGTATTAAATCGCTTTTTTTAATGTATACATTTTTCCACCGGTTTCGGTTGATCACAACCTTCCCCAAGAACGAAATCATATAAACTGTTATCTAATTAAGGTCCTGAGGAAGGTTGAGGATCAACTAAAACCGGTCGATAAACGTTTAAATTAAATAAAGTGGTATAATACAAAGAATTTTTTCATTTAAGTGTATTAATATTACTAGCATTTTAATCATTTTAATATTATTAGTATTTTAAATGGAAAAAATGCTGTTATTTATCAGTTTCCTTTTTAGGTTTAGTTAGACGTATGTTTTAAACAAAGCTAGCCTCTTTTTATTGTTTTACTAGTAATAATAAAAATTAAAAGTTCCTGTGAGAAACGTACATTTTGTCACTCAGGAAAAGATTGAATGGTAATTATTCTTTTTTTTTAATATGTATTAAAACGAAAAAAAACATGATTAAGGTTTTTTTTATTATAAAAGCATGCTACGTTCAACATATTAAAAATAATAAATTGTAAATAGACAATGGACATTTTCGCTGCCGCAAATACCAGTCTTTAAAAAAATAATATTCATGTGCATAAAATAAAAATATATATTAGAGACGTGATAGTTTTAACAGCAAACCTTAAATGAATATGTAAATATGGTTGTGTTTGAACTAAAATTAGACATGAAGATACAAAAAAATGTTGCGATTTGCGTCACAGACCTCTTTTTATACGTGAATGCACACGTAGTTTTCTTTTTAACAAAAACATTATGTAATTTATTTATTTTGTACGTTGTAAATAAGATAATGTTAATTTGTGTGTTTTGTTTTTTTTTGTGTGTCTGCTAATGCTGTTATTGAAGTCAGTTGTTCAACTAAAATTTGATAGTAATATAAATAATGATACGTTTATTTTTAGTCCAATAATATCAAGGTTCCAACTCTAATGCGCAATCTCGGTATCACGGACTCGACTGAGCGCAATTTTTACTCAAGAGTGCACTTAAAGCGTCCGTTTATATGATATTCTGCTACTTATGGTTTAATTTTTAAAAAAAATGGTTTAAGTATTCTAGCATTCAGAATAAAGCATGCAATCACAATAAAACCACTGTATAATTAATATTTAATGTATTGTTTTTCTTTGGCAAAGTGATTAAAAATACATAAACGCCCAGTAAAAAAGTATTGATAAATAATAAGAAATTGAGTAATCCTCGCCTCAGTCTTTGCAAAGACATATATTTTTCTAACTTAAGCGTTCGCTCGACTTTGATGGGTGAAATACTACACTAACATTGCAACTTCGCTAACATAATTACACATAAAAAATAATTGAAAAGTAAGTCAACAAATGGCATTTCATGAAATAAAATAGTACGAACAAAACTGCCGTCATAACTTGATACTGTCAAATTCACACATGTGAATATTATATATATTTTTTTTACATTCTGCGCTTAGATTACATCATATGTTGAAATTCAATACGTATAGAACAAATCGAAATTCAGATCTCTGCTCAGACTGTAATCTCTTGGTATTCCCGTTTATATATTTTTAAATATTTGATAAACAAACAAAACAATATTGCACGGGTAATGATGCATGCACTATACCACAAAGACCAATTGTGGTGAAAATAAATTTTCACTGTACCCTTTTATAGTTTTTTTTACAGTACACCATCTAGCTCATAGTTGCTCTTTAAGGCTTTTAATTTTTCTGCTTTTTCAATTCATTCGTTATATATATTATTTAAATGTTTTGTGATCTTGTTTTACTAATTTATGTGATAATTCCCACAAGATTAATGCTGTTGAATTGAAATTAACTTCGTCAGAGAAGTAAAATTTAATTTAAAGAATTATGCATCATATTAGTATCTTTATTTTCAATAAAATACACTATTTAACATTTCTCATAATTTAAGCGTTCCGACAGACCGGTTTCCCCGTTAGTGACATCTTCCGACTGGTACATTTAAAACTTAAGCAAGGTTATTTATGAAAGCTTGATGAACGGTTAATAAAATATTTGCTATTTATTCTTACATAAATAGTAATCAAGTCCAATGATTTTACAGGTTAACCTTTTTAGTAGTTGAAATAAAATTTATTGTGCCCTTTATGGGCTTTCCGGATATATGACGTAAGCGCGTTTACGCGCTCTCCGTCACCGTAAACTTTACGCTAGCCTTTGTTATTTACGCCCTCTTTACTATCTAATGTCTAGTTTAATAATCTATGTTATTACAGTTTACAGATATTATCGATTTTACATTGACCTTCCTAAAATCTGTTCTATTTTACATTTACCTTCCTAAAATCTGTTCTATTTTACATTGACCTTCCTAAAATCTGTTCTATTTTACATTTACCTTCCTAAAATCTGTTCTATTTTACATTTACCTTCCTAAAATCTGTTCTATTTTACATTGACCTTCCTAAAATCGGTTCTATTTTACATTTACCTTCCTAAAATCTGTTCTATTTTACATTTACCTTCCTAAAATCTGTTCTATTTTACATTGACCTTCCAAAAATCTGTTCTATTTTACATTTACCTTTCTAAAATCTGTTCTATTTTTACTAAAAAAATGCCGGCTTAAGCCATACTAATACCTCCCGGCATTTAAGAGGTTAATATTATCTCAAAGGAAACCTACCGTGAAGTAACATCGAATTTCAAGAGAAATGATTTAATGTTGATGTGTGTACTGTGTAGTGTCATCACGTCATCGGCATTATAATGATGATGATCGAATTTTTTTTTTTTAAATAAAGCATGTATAATCCTACGTCAGTTTTGATGTATTAGGTATTTATTAATAACAGAGTTGCGTCTGCCGATAAGACAGATCAGCGATGCGTGTGGCTTTTGTAAGAAACTCGCTGAAGTACTCGGAGTTGCCCGGGGTCATAAATGGTTTGGAGTAAAGTTTTGAGGTTGTGATGCGTTATCCCTACCCAGTAATTTTCCTCATATTTTGTCAAATGTGCCAAATTTTATCCAGAGGTACCAAAATTCTGCTTTAAGTGGTATTCTAGGGGTGGACGGATACCTACCTCTTGTTTTGAAGGTCTGGTGTGCAAAATTTCATAAAGCTTGGAAAAAAACTGTACATTTGTATAAAAAACTAACACTCCCACCCACCCACGGACTCTCTTCTTTGTATAATCTATAGAAGATAAATATGGAATTCATTGAACATGTTAATCTCTCACATTTATGACGATTATGGTGCGACTTTTCGCCTGGATAGTAAGATTATCTGATTGCTAGAATACTGCGTCAGTATAGGTGTAAATTGCAGGTAAGCCTTAGGCTTTTTTTATTATTTATTGAACATTGGCGGTAAATATTACCGGTATAATATAATACAACAGCATATAATAGCAGTAACACTTGCTAATTAATTCTGAAAGGTCGATTATACATTGATTTTGGTGCTTTACCATCATCACAGCACTACATCCCAAGGTGAAATTTGGTATCCTCCACAAAAATGCTCTCCACTAACTCCGGTTCCTCGACATGCGCCTCCGGTCCTCAGTCCTTCCCGTCCAGACACAGTCCACCCACCTTCCGAGTTGCTTCAACTGGAGCACCAAATTAATCAACATTGACGTTCAACTTTAGAGGAACGGCTGCGTTGCCTGTTTCATACATAACTTAATTTTGCATTTGGGGCCAAAATACCCATCCAAACTGAATGATACATTTTTTTTTAAATTAAAAGTTTAGCGAATATCTAGTACATATTAGAAGTATTTTATTTATTTTTGTTTTAAATTATGAAGTATATATAGGCCATTAAAATAAAATCATACTTTTAAAGGCAACTTATGTCATCTTCATCGATATCATATCTCAAATTCAATACTTTGTCAATATTATCCTCCATTTTTAAATGATTTTTGATGAAGATGACATAAATTGAACTGGTCTCATTAGGTAAGTGGTAAAGCGGTTGTTCCGGCAATACAGAAGTCCCGGGTTCGAGTCCCAGATGCGACTGATATCTTTTTATTTTCTGTTGTTTTTTCGGTTTGATGTTTTATTTAGGTTATGTTGATATTATCTTCTTCAATGATTAAATATTAATAATGACGCCACAAAGTGAAAACCAATCGTCTGAAGAAATTATAAATTGTTTTTTTTTATTTTTTTATTTTAAATAACGATTAATAAATTATAAATATTTGTTTGAATATTTATAATTTATAAATCATATTATTATAATTATAATTATATTTTAATTTATATTATAGAATATTTGTTTCGTCTTAAAATTATTCGGCTGTGTTTTACAAACCTGTTTTTTCAAATCCTCCTCTTTTGACAAGAACAAAATACTGCTACAATAATTAATATCAGGAACAACGATGGCATTGTATACAGTTTTACAGGATTTTGCACTTACGTATCTTCTTATCCTTCAGAGTAGTGAAATTTTTTTGACGATTTTATTTATTACATATATACTCGTATATATTTTTTATTATATGAATACCGCACAAGAGTCCTAACTGCTCCCAACCGTCTGGAGCCAGTGAGACTATGGCATTCCCAATTAGGGAATGTTGTGAGGCTGAAGGTATTGGGGAGGGGAACGAGAAGGGGAAGAGGGAGGTGGGTAATACCTAGCTATTCAGATCTGGTCACCAAACACGGCTAAAAGCCATGTCAAGCAACGTTTTAATTCTGAATGGTGTTCTTTCACAAGGGCGATACTGAGAGTATCTTCCACTCTTCATATATTGTCTGGAATCTAAAATTACAGCCAAATATTTTATTCAATTATTTTGTGCTTCGCCCTACTCTATTAAATAATTATTTTTACTTAACATGATGTACTTCTACGAATCCTTTGTAAGTTTTTAACATAATGCCCGGATTAAACTTAGTTTGAATGAGAAAATCCGATGAGTATGCGGGAATAATAAAAGTGGTTTCGTCCGACATATTTATTGTTTTATTTTGTGTAAATACTAACTGTTTACAGATTTGCTTTGTGCTGTTCTTTCTTCGATGTAGTGAAATAATTCTGTTCTCAGCTTACGCTAAATGCCACTGCATTACCTACATGCTGACGTTCAACCAAAAAATCTAATAACACGAAACTTTTGCCTAAACAACTAAAACAGCACTCACTTTACAAAAGGAACCTGCGCAGTTTTAAACGATACCACAAAATCAACATCAGGTGACGATTAAACACGGGTTTTTAGATTTTTTATGATATCTTCGTATTATGTGTTTTCGAAGAAATGTGTTATTAATTAAATAATTTCTTTGATTCTTGGAGTAAGGTCGCCTGATGAGTTTGTGTATTTGGGAAGTATGTTTACGAGAGATGGAAAGACTGACAGGGATATTGAAAGTAGGGTGAATGCATGAAACTCCATTAACGGAGGACTAAACGCGGTTGGCGCAAAGAAAAAGTTGTCCAAAGAAGCGAAGCTATCAGTTCACAATGGAGTGCTGATACCAACCCTGATGTATGGCAGTGAGGCATGGAACTGGCAGAGGAAGGACGAAAGTGGACTGAATGCTGTAGAAATGAGATCTCTGAGACGAATGTTTGGTAAAACCATGTATGATCGTGTGAAAAATGTTGAGATTCGTAAAGAATGCAAGCCTGATGTAAGCGTAGTGAGCAAGATCAAGAAATGGACGCTTAGATGGTTTGGGCATATAGAGCAAAACGAAGAGAGGAGTGTAAGGAGAATATATGACGCGAATGTAAATGGAAGAAGAAGCCGGGGACGTTCGAGGAAGACATGGCACGATCAAGTGAATCAAATGCTTGAGTCGGGCCATGTCAGAAGTCGGAATAACGGAAGAGAATATATGAGATGTTGTATGAAAGTGAATGAAGCAAGAATTGTATGCCAAGATCGAGTTATTTGGCAGTCCGTCCTCTCTGCCTACCCCTGCGGGGAAACGGCGTGATGGTTAGTTAGTTAATTAGTTTTTTTTTTTCAAAATTAAATTCAAACATATTTTAAAAGTGAAAAGTTGGGTATTATTTAAAAAATCACCATCTTCTCTCTCACGAGTTCATGACCAAAATATTAAAAACAAATTTGATTCGTATTTGAAAGAGATCAGATATTTCAGTACAGTGTAATGAATCTTTTTCCCTTTCCAATTTTGCCTACAAAAGAAACTTAATATAAAAGTACTTAGTTATTATTTTAATTACTGAACAATAAATGTGAGAGCACATCAACCGTTTACACATATTATGTAACCAATAATTAGAAGTTTTAAAAAACATCTCAAGTTCTGTATAAAAGTTGAATGCAACTCTCCGTTATGATACCGATGCCCTCCCGGACACTCGCGGTCCTGAAAGTAACGATCTTATTACGCGGCGTTATGACTAAAATATGTAGTCATACCTTCCAAGCATATTGGAAAAACTTTCCCGACTATATCTCTAGTCTCTAGACTTCTGGGCGGAGCGGGAACAGCGGGCGGGGACAGCGGGGCGGTGTCTTTATCTCGTTTCCACTCGGCGCTTTCAATTCGAATTGAAACGTGCAATCCACTTTTCCCGGCTGAAGCTTCCCAGTCGCTTTCCTCTCCCTTTTCCCTCATTTTCTCTCTCCTTCTCGGTGCAGCGACCTGCATTATTCCACAGGGCATTGACTCTCGCTTCCTACCCTTTGCACCTACCCCTGAACCCTCCCCATCGCTTCTACATTACGATCCTCGTCTACACTCGTATCGGGCGATTTTAGCTCTTAGATTCTTTGCACTAAATCGTCAGTCTGCCGTAAAGTATAAACAACGCTCAGATTTATTCGGCGTCGGGCAGTGAAGAAATTAAATAATATTTTATGGACTTCTCTCCCGATAGAGCGACGGGTGATATGACGTCAATGAGTACATTATTGTTCCGACAGAGCTTAAGCTTTCATTTCGCCAATAAGTTTTAAGCTATCTCGGTTAATAATCGCGGGAGTATTAATTCCATGATGCCATTTGACATTCAGAACCGAGTAAGTTAGGGAAATGGCATATCTAGTGTCCATTATCTACCCACCATAATGTTATTATTAGGGTCATATTTCTAATTACAACCACTGGGCGGAAATAACTTTTAGGGCGGGAATATAAATAACACTCAATTAATTAAGTTATATTGATCATTAAGTTAATAGTACATATTTATAAATAAATAATGTAAAACGTTTTAAAATTCAAGCCTGATTAAAAGAACCTCTAGTTGAATCGATAATCGATGGACATATATATATATATAATAGATATAATATTTATATGTCCTCATTGAAGAATATATAAATTGAAATTTGTGATAATAATTGTGATACGTTAGGCCATAAGAAGTAAAAAAAATAATACTTTAGAGATGATTTCCCACAAATTATTAAATAAGTGTTTTATTCCCTTTCTAAACCACCAGACCGAGCATGAGCGTCGAGCGGCAAGGCTTATTAACTGTTCGTACAAGCCTAATAGCGTCTTTGATATTTAATCATTGTAGAAAATAATATTAACATAACCCAAATGAAATATGAAAACGGAAAAAATGAGAGAAAATAAAAAGATTTCAGGTCTTCTGCCTATCTGGGGCAACCGCTTAACCAACTTAGCTAATGAGACCAGGTCAATTTATGCCATCTTCATCGATATCATATCTCAAATTCAAGATTTGTCAATATTATTCTCCATTTTTTTATCCAATATTATTGGCAGCTATATTTATAATGATTACAAAGTTCCTAAGGACCACAATTGCAAAGTAGACAGTATCTTCGGATTAATATCCTATTTTTTTTATTAATATGAGACATCTATTGACCTTTTATAAAAGTGTAAAGAATATATTCAATTTTTAATTATTAATTATTTTTATTGAGATTTAAAAACCTCATTTTAATATTTAATTATTGTAGAAAATAATGTTAACATAACCCAAATGAAATATGAAAACGGAAAAAATTACAGAAAATAAAAAGATTTCATTCGCATTTGGGACAGAAAACTAGATTTTTTAAATCTCACATAAACGAGTAGATGCACTTGCTTGTGTTTTCTATTTTGAAATTATTTTACCCAAACAAAACTTCTTCTTTTGAATATGTAATCTGTGGCTAACCAGAGTGGTATATCTACGGGCTAACCTCAATATAACATGACGGGTTCAATGTTTTTCATACAAAATTTTAAGGGTTACAGAAACAGTTTTACATATTGGATTTCATTCAAACTTCTCTTTAAACCTTCCCGGCAATAATAATAACAAACTGTGCTATTTTCAGCAAACCGGTTCAGTATTTTTTTCGAGAAAATTGAGAGTAGACAGACAGACAAACATTCATTTTTATATAATAATAATAATATTTACTTATTTGAAATACAGAAAACTTAGCTCAACTATCAGGAACTATAGGAACATATCCCGTTTTAGGACAGTCAAATTGATAAGTTTAGTTAATATTGAGTGGCATTATACAAAAATAAAAGGGGAAAAGGCTAATATTGACATAGTATGGTAATATAATATTATAAAAAGTATAATAATTAAGTAAAAGGAGATCATGTATATGCTTTTGATAGACACTGGTTGTGTGATATGCATTTTTTGGTTTAATATAGAGTAATAATAAATTAAATATAAATGTTTTATTTAAGAGTGTACATATCTATTAATTAGCGAGTGTTCGCTTTTGACCCTCCCTAAATGGAGAAGCCAAACATTGATCAGTTTACGCAGGACGTTTGTACTTTTCATTTTCCATGTATCGGGTATGATATTGAACAATTTTGGTCCTAAGTATGAAAACTGTCTTTGAGCAAGGGATATGTTTTTTTAATGAAACTATTGGATTACTCCTTGAGTGTCTGGTATCGTGATAGTGGTCGATAGATGGGTAGTGGTGACGTGTTGTTTATGTGCGTGCAATACAATTTTCCTGATATACAGTTATCTGACATCAAGAACTTGCATTTCTTTGAATAATTCATCACTGGGTTACCTGAAGGCTTTTTTAAGGATGACTCTTATTAGTGATTTCTCTGCTTTTTCCAGGGGGTCCTAAATTGTCTGGTTCGTTTTTCTTATGGTAGATACAAGTTTTAAGCCCTTTCGGACTACACGCCACTGGTTGTTTGTGTTTTGTTTCTTTTCCTAAATCCTGTTTTCGTTTTCAAATTATCATACTCCCTCGTTGAAATTTATTACTGTAAAACAAATATTTTTGTAAACCAAACCTCGAACAGGAATTCTATGATCTAGCATCTAAATCGTACATTAATTTATTTTATGAATAGATTTTGTTTTGTTAGACAGTAAACTACAAAAAAACGCAAATCTGTTGTTCTCTTCAATGAGGATTGTTTTTCAAAATCAGAAATATATTAGAAAAAAAACCCTTAAATATTGAGATAAATTATTTACTAACGGGGTGTACGAACGGAAATTAAATGGAATAAACTGGACATAAAATAATATTTCAAATTATTTTATTTAATTATCTAATACAAATAGTTTCTTTCAGCTAGCCAAGTATTCACAGAGAATTTTTATTTTAATTAATTTTTTTTATTTATTTCCGCGGGTAACATATTTAAACAGTTACGAATCATGTAGTCTCAAGTTTTTTGTCCATATTTGTTTGTATGCTTAGGAACCATTAATCCTTCATTAAAATTGAGACGAGTGTTGTAAGTGTGCTCTAGACTATTTGTATAATATTATAACATAAATATAACATAATACATGATTTTTTTTAAACTTCTTATTGTTCTACGCTCCATAAGTTAATATCCAGTTGCTCGTGGTCATGGAGGGAGTATTTACATACATAATAAAAATAAAAATAAATACAATGCATAGTAGGTATTACGTTAACAATACTAAAAACTTATTAAATAACTACACACATAAATCAACAAAATACTTTTAGAATTATATATATTTTTTTAAATAATTAAGGGTATAGTATATCATTATCTAAGTTCAGGGAGTTAATTTTGCTTTTTGAATTGTTCATATTTCAAAGTTTTGGTTGCATTAATTTTGTTTTTGGATAATAATATGTTGTACCATCATATACCTACATACAAGTAGTGGTAATAAAGGTTTAATTTTTTTACATACGAATACAACCGGTTTACAATTAGACAAATTTGAAATTTTGGAAATTAGAAAAATAGTCAATTAAATATAATTAATTATCTTTTTTTTTAAATAGCTGCGTTTTTGAATTTATTTTCGTATTACTATTAATAATAATAAAAAAAAAATAAGTTCTAATATAAATTTGTTATTCAATGTTTTATAATAATTTTTATTAACATTTTTGATTAATTATTTACCCACTTTAATCAATTTTTGTTTGTTTATAATTTGTCTATTTCACATTATTGTGTTCTATGTTTATCATTTGTCTTTACTTGATATTATTATTTTTTTATATTCTGTATATTCCTGATGAGGAAAGCTTCGCTTTCTAAACATGTTGATATATATATATATATATTAATAAAGTTGTGATTGCAAAGTAATTTTTAATTCATTTACAAGTAGTAGTGCTGAGATGTGGTCGTTCTTAAAATTTAAAAGCATTACGTGCTAAAAGTTTTTTTTCTAAAATATTTAAATTAGCGTCATCTTTGAGCACATATTTCATTTAGTTTAGCCTTAATTTCGCTTCATCTGAATCCTGTTCATATCTGCTTATCAAAATTTATTTAAATATCCTCGTACAAAATACATTACAAAAACACCTTACCTTTATAAGTTTGTTATAAGTCATCATTACGTGGAATTGAATATGGTTCCCTGCCATCCCCAGAACAATGGCCATGAACCGAGTAGCAATTTAGTTGGAAAAGACAGGACATTCAATCTTTGCTCATGATAGATGGAGTAATCATTCTGTCAAGAAGTCATTTTACATAACTGGCTCGTTCTGTGAAACGTGAAACGGTCTATTCTCCGAGAAGAGACACAAATGATGGATAGTAAAGTTGTTCTTCGTGACAACCCGTCTTCAGTCACTTTGTTAATTCGATACCTTTCGGAGAGATGTTGTATACTTGTTAAAGTGGGGATTTATTTATAAGATTCTAGAATGAAACTGAGTATGGTTAACTTAATCTCGCTATAATCGCATTTTTACTAATGATATTATGATTGTAGTGTTTTGATTCCAATAGCATTTTTGATAGGCCTCGAATAATTATTGAATTGAAATTATGGGCTCCATTAAAGTAAGGATCCCGTAACACATTCAAATCAGAGTGGTAGATATTCTCAGTATCGCCCTGGTAAGAGACCTCCATTCGGAATTTGATTAAATGTGTGGTTTTACTATATATAATTAAAATAGTTTTCGATTTACTTACATTTTTGTACTTACCTGTAATTTTCGGATTGGAATTTATTGAAATAGCTATTCGGGATAGATTTCATTGGTGTTAACATTGATTCAAGCGATCGAATAGTTAGAAAGTATATTAGTATATTTTGAAGCTTTAAAAAATTAATATACCCAAAATTTAAGACTATCTTTGGATAAAGTAACTATAAATTTCTCTCCATTAAGCTCTATAATTCACTTCCACCAGCAATAAAAAAATGGAAAAAGCAAATCATTCCAAAAACCAAATCATAACCTGTCTCAAAAATATCAAAGAATAAGAGTTTTCCAGCTTTTAATAAAAGAAAGTCGTAGGAAATTAAAACAATCAGTTTTTAAATGATATCTAGTCCGCCTCAGCACAGGAACCCTTAACCCCTAGTGAGGAATACTAAGAAAAATCTCCTGAATTGTCTTATGATTAGCCTTGTAATTTGTTATTATGTATATAGAAAAGGAAATGTATTGAAACAAAAAAAAATAAAAAGTAAATATCGAACTTATTTTTTTAATTCTCTTATTTTACGCAGCAATAATTTTCTTATCTTTTCTATCTACGCCTAACTTGCATCTTATCTCACTTAGATATATAGAATCAGTTATATCAACTGTTTTCTTTCCTATGTTATTTATTATTTAAATAGCATATAGAATAATTCAAAGAAATGTTACGTTTTGAAAGGAGGCTTAAATTATGTGGAATAATGTGACGTATTTTGCCACCTTCACTTGGTCTTTTACGTCTTTACGGATCACGTAATTTATAAGGATGGCCTTATCGAGGGCGTTAGATAAACATGATATTATGAATCGGGGGAAAATAAAATGAATTTATATTATGATTTAATTATGGAGAGCAGCGATGACGTCTGTGTCTTTGAACGGGAGGCTTGGTTGCGGCCAACCTAACTAACTATGTGCTTGATTTCCTTTTGTTTTCCTGTTTGGGGAAACTGACTACTTGATTTCTCCGCCGTGCCTTGGCCGCGGTCTTTTGTTTGGGCGTGTGATGCAGGATGCCACCTGAGACCAAATCTCGTCAGTACTTTGCATACAATGCTATTTCGTAGCTCGCTAATTCAAGCGCAGTTGACAGTTTGGCTAGTTCTTAGTTGGTAACTCTCGGTGAACGTAGTTGAAGTTGAGTTGGAACATATTTAGTCGTGATCATAGATATTAGAAACAGGGGAGATGAAACCACGCTCACAGAAGTACTGACAACATCGTTAACCCATACCGTTTCAAATCTAAGGAGAGCGGCGACCCGCCTTTGTGTCTACCTACACAATAAATGCATATTTATACCTACATTAGTTAAGAAGCCTTCTTATCCCAGACAAGAAAATGTTGAAAATTGCTTTCACCGGTTTTTAAAACTGCACCGATTTTCCGAAATTTGGGGACGTTTTTCATAGAATTTAAGGGTTACAGTTTGAAGACTTTTGTCATTTAAAACCTTATAGATTTTCCTAACTACTGGTATAGAAGTTACAGATAAATCATTTGAGGTATTGCCTGTGTAATTAACCTGCAAAACTATTTTTAACGCCATTTAAGTGCTGGTTTTATAAAAATACGTGTTCTAAAACTAGAACCTTCTTTAAAACCTTTAAATATTAATAATACAATAATACTATAACATTTCTAAACACATGTATATGAAGTATTTTTTTAATATAAATACCGCACAAGAGTCCCAACTGCTCCCAACCGTCTGGAGCCAGTGAGACTATGGCATCCCCACTTGGGGATTATTGTGAGGCTGAAGGTATTGAGGAGGAGAAGGAGCAGGGTAAGAGGGAGGTGGGGAAATACCTGGCTATTCAGATCTGGTCACCAAACACGGCTAAAAGCCATTTCAAGCAACGTTCAATTCTGAATGGTGGTCTTTCACTAGGGCGATACTGAGAGTATCTTCCACTCTGGAACGTGCGCAAATATATTATGTATTATTTTTAAATGAATTATTTGTGAAACAGCACAAATTAATTAAAGAAAATTGAACCCGCGACCTTCAGATTCGTAGTCGAGAGCCTTACCCCTCGACCATGGAGGCGAAGTATAAACATCTATGTAGATATATACCCTGAAAAGGTGAAGGTCCCCTAAATTGACCCGATTATAAAAACCTTTTCGAGAGTGAATACGATCCCCACCCGAAATTCGACGTGCCTTACGGACCCAGCGAACCGCTACGTTTGGCCTCGCAAGGTACAAACCAATATTTGCGGAGTGCGAAGATTTTATAAAATCAAGGTCTTTGGGCTACAGATACCCAATCCTAGGGAAATAGTAATAATAATAATATCTTGATAATTTGGGTGATCGGATAAATCAACACACATATGACTCAGCACACTATTCAAATGTGATATAAAGTTTTTTTTTTGTAATAACTTATTGTAGCTTATAAACCTCAATGTAATTTATTTCTTTCGGATAGGTCTATCTGAGACACTATCTTAAAAGATTACAAATAAATTCGTGTAGAATCTTGTAGTCATGATAAAAAGGTAGCAGCCAATGAGGTTTATACATCAAGTTTTCCAAAAAAAATCCTAGACTTGTAGAAAAAGTCAACGATGTCCCACATAAATAAAAATCGGATTGGTATATCCGAGACACTGTCTAAAAAGATTACAAATAATTTCGGGTGGAATCTTAGAGTCATGACAAAAATAAAGCAGACGAAAATATATGGGAATTAATTGAAGATGATATTAATAGTTCTTAATAGAAATCGAAGTATTATACTGATAAAAATGACGGAACGGATTGGGTTAGAGGATCCCGGATACACCATGAGGTCCTAGGTTAAAGTCCCAGCTGGTACCGCTATCTTTTACTTTTCTGTTTCTTTTCGGTTTCATGTTTCATTTTGAGAATTGTCAGTATTATATTCGATGATTAAAAATTATATAAAGTTTTTAAAAATAAGTACAAAAAAACTAACCCGAAAACCTAACCTAATTATCAATTTTTTAAGATAATTTAAAAAAAAAAAAATTAATTAAGTTACGTTGATATATTTTCGGAATAGTTTTTTTTTTGGCTTTTAATGACTTTTAAAAAGTGTATTGATTTATACGTGCGTTGAATTATCACGGAACCATAATTTGTATAGCGCCGTTTTTGTTACCTTCTGACTCCCAACACCTCCAGAATATTGTATTTTCATGAAGGTTAACTTTTGTTAAAAATACTTAGAATATTTTAAGTCAAACTTTCTGATTCTGATCTTCGCACTAAACACACGTAATTTTGACGATTCCATTGATAAATGATTGATTAAAAAACTATCTAAAAGCGTTTATTAATTTAATTAACAGTTCGTATTCAACTGACGGTATTGTGACGTAGGTACCGCCTACGAAGGCTGGCGGGCGTGGTGTCACAGCCGTCTTCCGCACGAGAGTATTGTCTCGGCAGCAATTTTAGAAAAATTAATTCGTCAACATTAAAACGTTATTAAAAATACTGAAAATATTGGAAAATTTTTGTCTACCGGTTGGGATCCGACTGGGTATTTTTGAACATTTTTTTTGTTGTTGTTCAAATCAATTTTGAAGATTTGTATTATCGAGTGTGGATGGTTTTAGAAAGCCTTCTATCTACGTACATAACTTTCATTCTAAAATATACACTATTTTCTTATAATTGTATATATTTCTAATATTTATTCATAAAATAGGCTTAAGCTGAATGCAAGCAAAATCGAATGTATGTGGATCGCATCACCCAGACTTAAGGCGATGCAATGGGAAGTAATGCAAAATCATGTGTTTTCGGTTTAAGAATTTGGTGGCCTAGAAATATCATAAATGCTTTAATTAAATACTGCAAGTAGAAAACTCCTTGGCCTTTCGTTTACCCGGATTTTTTTTGGTGTGTCTTTTTATAAGCCCAGAAAAAAATAAACTATTAGACTGTAAAAAAATGTTTAAAGCGCAAACTCTCCTACTTACAACCCCTTTTCCGATATTGTCGTATTGTTCATTGTGGTAAATTAAGTTTTTTAGAATATGACCGTAAAACATTTTAATAATTATGTCTGAACTTTACAGAATAGAAAAAAACAGGCATTTTGGTTATGGTTTTTTGCGTAAATCGAAACATGCGGCCGATGTTAAGCGGGAATTTCAACCTCTTCGCCACCTGCATTAGGAGCGCATGATTTCGTTGGAATTTTAGCCGGTGGATCGCCTTCACTGACAATAGTGATTGTGGATATTATTCCCTTAAAATCAGTTCGTTTTCTTGGTGTTTACTTGAACCAAAATATAGATGAATCTTGACAATACGGTAAAGTCTGGTATATTTTTTCTAAGACAATTAAAATCCATAAAAAGATGTCTCCTAACAGATTCTGCCAAGACTCTGGTAAATGCTCTAGTAGTATTCAGATTGGAATACTGCAATATTTTGTATGGTGGTCAGCCTACAAGGTGTGTTCAACACAGCAGCTCGTCTAGTATAGGGTGCCACCAAGTACTGTCACATCATACCTTTTCTACGGGATTGCCTACACTGGCTACGAGTCAAAAGAGTCCAGTTTAAAATTTGTCTTATGATAGATAAAGCACTGAACGGGCTGGCACCATCATACTTAACTGATATCTGCGTGAGAGACAATCTTACTCAGAGGCAACTCAAATGATGCTAAATTTGGGGACAGAGCTTTCAATGTACTGGGACCACATTCTTGGAATGACCTCCCACTTGGTTTAAGGTCAGAAAGCAATTTCTTAACCTTTAAGAAAAGTCTAAAAACATATCTATTTAAAGGGAGCTACAAACTTTAACAAGATGCAAAGCGCCTTAGAAGTGATTTTAGTCACTAAACGGCGCTCAGAAAAATTGACCATTCATTATTATTATTCATTCCGTAAAATATATTGTCAAGAAGCAAGGGGAGACTGTATGGAGTACCTGCGACAGTCTAGTTACCCGCATCACTGCTCTCCGGGAACTAGGTCTTCTCTTAGAGCGGCATCTCTATGCACACACGTGTGAGCTGCACTGACGTCACACCTCTCCTTAGATCTAAAAATACCGCCTTTACGGTTGTCCAAATCCGCTTTGAAGGTTTACATTTCCCAGTGCGGCTATCAAAAGCCTACAATCTACATAAGTAGATACGCAAATCTTTATAGATAAATAAATGAATATCATACCTGTTGTTCGTTGTTTATTTGCGGTGGATTAGACCATTATTTATACACAAATCCCTTAATAAAAAAAATTTATGAGTTCAAAGGTGGTACATCACAAGTTAAACATAAGTATAGTGAAAATCCAGTAAAGACAAAGCAAATAGCATGCAGATGGGTACTAAGAGAAAACCAATGCAAAAATGTAGCACAAACATAACAGACAGTATCTATATATATATAAATCAATGTAAGTTTGTTTGTTTGTCCTCGATGTTCTCGAAAATTTCTCTACCGGTTTCGCTGAAAATAGTTTGTTTTTATTAGTGCCTGGAAGATTTAGAAAGTAAAATTTTAATGTTCTAGTACACTTTTATATTATCACTAAGCTGATGTGTACCGGGCCTTGCTCGGGATTTGGAATAAAGTTATGAAGTTCTTGAGCTTGTCATTAGGGTGCCATAATTGATTTGACAGCGAAAGTAACTATCTCCAAATAAAGAAAGATGCATTTGAATATTTTATTTCATTCCAAAGTTTTTTTTTTCAAAATATAACCAAACCATAAAGTTCTTAAGTGAGATTACCTTCTCGTGTTTTCCATTTTGAAAATATTCTACCTAAAAAAAACTTCTTCTTTTGAATATGCAATGTGGCTAACCAGAGTGTTATATTTATGGGCTAACCTAAATAAAACATGGTGTGTTCATACTAATTTTAAAACGTTATAGCAACAGTTTTACGTATTGGATTTCATTCAAACTTCTCTATAAACCTTCTTGGCACCAATAAGAACACACTTTGCTATTTTCGGCGAAGCAGGTCTAGTAATTTTAGAGAAAATCGAGGACGCACAAACAAATATTGATTTCCATATATATATAGATAGATGTACATTGATTATTCGTAAGTACAAGTAGTTCCAAAGAACCTATCTACAGGTACCGATTAAGGCAGTAGACATCTTCACATATCGCGAGTTACCGGCAAGTGTAAGTTCCTTATCGTGAGTTCGCATTTCTTATTGTATTGGGATCAAGGTTGGTTAGAATCAAGGATTCTTGCCGAATAACTTACGCGCGGCGGTTTTTAAGCGAACCTTTATTCGAAGGGAATGCCAACCGTAATAATACAACTTTATGCATAAATCTTGCGACAAGGTCTTCTTCATAAACCTAATATTATTTTATGACGTAATTAAATTACTAATTTCTCCTCCTGTTTTTAACATTCGTAAAACGCTTTTATTTTAGCTTTTATTATATACCTCCGTTTAATTGATTATATATCGCTTCGATACAGCTTGGGTGTGAGCGAGACCGGTAGGCAATACGTATTGGTTTTTTTTAGGCAAAATAATTTATTGATTTCACCCTTTTAAAACTATAACATTTCCGGACATACATGACAGCCTCCGAGGTCGAGGGGTAAGGCTCTCGACTACGAATCCGAAGGCCGCGGGTGCAAATCCCGGCGTGCGCAAGGAAATTTTATTTAATTAATTTGTGCTGTTTCACAATTAATTCATTTAAAAATTATATATAGTATATTTGTGCACGTTCCAGAGTGGAAGATACTCTCAGAATCGCTCTGGTGAAAGACCACCATTCAGAATTGAAACATTGCTTCAAATGGGTTTTGCCGTGTTTGGTGACCAGATCTGAATAGCCAGGTATTCCCCACATTCCTCTTCCCCTTCTCCTTCCCCTCCCCAATACCGTGAGCCTCAGAACATTCCCCAATTGGGATTGCCACCGTCTCACTGGTTCCAGACGATTGGGAGCAGTTGAGACTCTTGTGAGGTATTCATATAAAAAAATAAATTTAAAAAATACAAGTTTTTATTTGATTTTTTTTTATTTCATTACGCTTCTACACATTAACATAGTATGTATTACCTACTTCAAACAGGGTGACAAAGCACAATGCTTCTCTTTGTGACCTTCGAAAATCGGAGCTTTTTTTAAACTAACAACGTTACATTCTTTTTACGTAAATTTAAAATGGAACTCATACGTACATTTTGTTGGAGTATCGATTTTTTTGTTACGATTTAAATTAATTTTTCAACACCACTTTTTAAAAATTGATTGTAAGCAAGCTCTAGAAAATCAAAATGAATGGAAAGGAAAACCTGGATATTCTCTCAAAATTCAAAAATGTTTACTTCGTTCGCAACCTTACTTGCTGTAGTGTCGTACACAATCTGATATCTTCCAGTTAAATGTATCCATAAATCAATCAAGCTTAAAAACACACACAAAGCAAATATTAGCCTTCATTTTGAATGATCTTTAAGAATAAACAATATTTCACGGATCGTTCATCATTGAATTCACAATTCCGTAAAATTCTACTAAAATTTTTACTGATTATTATTTGTCCGTGGAAAAGATTATTAGCAGCTGATATTCTACATAACGACTCGTTGACTTTTATGAAATTATTACGATCGACCTTTGATGACATTTATGAAACGGCTTTTTGTCTGATTAGCGACGATAATTAGCAATTACCCTCTTCTGCTTGTTTAGGTAACATTGTGGAAGTTTATTACTTTAATTTTTTTTCAAAATATTACTTGTTTTCACGTTTGTTTAAATATTAGTTTACAGTTTACGAAAACGAAAGAAAAGAAACATGTGTCCTTACTGGGGTACTTCGTTCTAAGGCCGCATTGTACGTAGTGTTGTTGTAATGTAAACAATTATTGGTGGGCGAAGCGGCTCGGTTTATTGAGCCGGATCACTAAATCAGCTCTTTGTAGTGTACCGGTTCGGTGATCCGGCTCGATTGAACGACGGTTCGCGTCCCCCCGCACCATGCCCTCTCCCTCGCTCCCTTGGCCCTCCTAAAGACGTCCTTAAGACGCTCTTACACGATACTTTTTTCGTCCAGTTTTCATGTGGATTGTCTTTACAGAGAGCTGATTTAGTGATCCGGTTCACTAAACCGAGCCGCCTCGCTCACCACTAGTAAACAACAATTTAGTTAGTACATGTAATATTAAATATGTTTTATAATAGTTTGTAGGTAATGGTGATCGTATCACAATACACGTATGAATTGGCACACATTTTAAAAGAGATATTAAAAATCATTAAAAGTTCCAATTTCCTTTTTTAAAATTTGATAAGTAGTTAAGTTTAGATTGGGTTTCCGCGCTTGTCTTTCTTTTTGTACTTTTAATGACTTGTCACCGATAAAAAGTGTCCCGATTCGTACATATGTTGAATTGTCATGGAACCGTAGGTAATAAAACCTACAGCGAAACAAGAAAATACTCTATAAGAAAGATAAAATTAAATTATGAAAATAAAAAGGATTCGTCGTACTTATGAAACGTCCTTTATCCACTTTTCATTAAGCAGTAGTTTGGTAGGGCATTCATAAAAAAAGCAAAAGATCGTCGCGGTAAAGAAGATTTTTTCAAATATATTTTAAGGTCATATCGACCTAAGGTTTGAAAAACCTCAACCGTCTCGTCGTCGCAAATATCCGGAACCTTTTTATTTCGCCGAATAGACTGTTTTATTTTAAGAAAGTTTCTACATTCTAGATTTTTATATATCATTACCGCATAATGGTGATGTATGGTGTTTTTTTATCGAAGTGTTTTAGTTCCTTTGAGTTTTATGATCGCTTGCTTCGTGATTCTCCCCTCCGGCCAGTTCCCCGAACTATTCGGAGAAATTATCGATAACCAATAACTAATGACTGGAATGCGCACCTCTATCATTTTATTAATTAATTAAATCTATTTGGAGGACGATCATTAATAACTTTTTAATTGCTAACGTATTTCGACGGAAGGTTTTACAAATTTATACAAATTTTCAGTGAACTTAAAGTTTTTTTTATTTTTTATATGAATACGGCACAAGAATCCCAACTGCTCCCAACCATCTGGAGCCAGTAAGACTATGGCATTCCCAATTGGGGAATGTTGTGAGGCTGAAGGTATTGGGGAGGGGAAGGAGAAGTGGAAGAGGAGGGTGGGGAAATACCTGGCCATTCATAATCTGGTCACCAAACACGGCTAAAAGCCATTTCAAGAAACGTTTCAATTCTGAATGGAGGTCTTTCACCAGAGCGATACTGAGAGTATCTTCCACTCTGGAACGTGCTCTAAATTGACCTTAAAATTATTATTTTTGCCCTGTAATTTTTTCTCAGTTTCTAGATTTATTTAAAACATTTATGTAAATATGGAAAATGTGTTATAATCCCAATGTAAATGCTGGAACATTTTATTGGTTTAACTTGTTTCCTATATATATCGGTCATGGGAAAACCGTTTCACGTTTTGTTTACGAGTTTATTTCCGGAGTGTAAATAATTAGATTGAAACTGTTTTAAATCTCGAGATAGATTTCACGAGCCTGCAACCGTTTGCTGGGCGTTATATAAGTTTAGATACTGTATTTTTCACAAGTGAGATGTTTACTAGTTTCTAGTTTTCCTACAATAACAACAGTTACAATCGAGATACGTTGAAAGCTGCACAGTTCCTTTATAGTTGACCTCCTGGTCTAAAACTGATTCAGTTTATTTGGGTGTATAAAGGTGAAATTAAATCAACAAACTCTAATTGGCACGTAACGTGTTCCGTACGTTCTGAGAATGATTTTAAATACTCTGTATTTTTAACAGTCAAATTCAATTTTCTATGTTGACCTGTTACAGTTCGTACAGTTTTTTTTTTTCAGAAATATTAGTCCTCTGAAAATGTTAAGAGGAACTGCTGCGCTGCCTTTTTCATATACTTGTTTAACTTAATTTTGGATTTGAGGCAAAAATACCCTTCCAAACTGAATGATGTATTTTTTTAAATTAAAGGTTTAGTAAATATCTAGTACGTGAGTAGCAATATGAGAAGTATAAGTATATATATTTATTTTTTTTAATTAAGAATAAAAAAAGTCCATGAAAAAAAAATTACCATTATTTTAGAGGCAACTTAGAAAATTATTTGCGGGTTTATTGTATTTTTTATGTAAATAAAAATTTTAATAAACCTTTTTTCGGGTCGTTATTTTAACTAGTGTACAGAAAATTTCTATTCCAAAGTAAATAGTTCGTTTTTAATTTAATTTAAAGTCCACCGTAATGCTTACTTTAATATATTTTTTAAAAATTTATTTAATATTTCTTTATATTTTTAAAGCAAATGGGGTAAACCGTGTTTTTACATCACCCTAAATAATTGTTAAAGGTGTCTCTAAATTCGCCAAAAATCAATGCCATATTTCATAATGTAAAACAAAAATAAATAAATTACTTGTAATCCGATATTTACTATACATTTTGATGAAAAAAAAATATTAGGTGAGTATTTTGGCCTCAAATCCAAAATTAAAATTTCAACTAAAAAGGCCACGCAGCCGTTCCTCTTAATATGATATTCCACAATACTACATTAAAGCGATTTTAGGAAGTTATTAAAAAAAAAATTTAATAACAGCAATTATTTTGTATAGATTAAATTATAATTTTCTGTTGACTGTTCTTTCGGAATAATTTCTGTGAAATCGGTAAAAAAATGTGTAATCAACCGTTTACCTGTAAGTGCTACGAAAACCGAATATCTTTTTAATGACTCTAATTTACCGTCGCCAAGTAATAATATTTTTTCAACACATATATTTTTTGTAAGGTCAGTAGAATAATGATCATTTATCATACAGTATACGAATGAGTACAATTTGTTGTACATGCACGTGTATCATATTAGGTTCAAAAATATATTCAATATGTCGAAGAAACACGTAATACAATAATAATAATAAATAAATGAATTAATAATTACTTTGTGTTCACCACTTTATTAATATAGACATATCAACATGTTTCTAAAGCGATGCTTTCTTCATCAGGAATATATAGAATACAAATTTAATGACGCCACCAAGTGGATACCAATATTTTGAATAAATTATAATAATAAATGTTTATTCCGGTATGTGGGGAGGTTAGTGCAGTCCCACACATTCCATACAACAATATACATACAATGGTTATAAAAATATAAAAATACATGAAAATATAGCCTTTAAGGTGCTGCGGCATTTAAATTGTGAGGGGCCAATATCTTTCTCCAGTATGCGTCGATGCTAAAGGCTGGACTGTGGCGGGCCTCCATGATAAGGATATTCCCGGAGCTATTTATTCTTTCTCTCATTCCAGCCACCCTGGATCTTATAAGGGCTGCAAAACCGGAAACTCGCCCCTCCGTAAACATATTGGAAGCGCTGCAGTATCTGGGGAGGCTAAACATTATGCGGAAGGCGTTATTGTACCTTTCATACCACTCTTTTTATATTTTGCCCAGAGTTTGCACGTGTACAACGTTGCGCAAAAATCAAGGAAGAGAGAGACCTTTTCACAGCGATACAAAGGCGAAGTCTTTTGCCCAGCATGTTTGATTTTACGCTGAGAGGTCGTCTTTGTCTATCAATATCATCATCATCCATCAGATTCCTAATGATTATGTGTCCTAGGTATTTAGTTCCTTCATATATATCTGTCACCTTCATGATCACACCGTTCAGGATAACTGCAGGAATACTAGTCGGGCCTTGACCATATCTTATAATTATTCATTAAAATAATAATAAAAAAACATTTTCAACTTTTCTATGGTGCCATTCGGTTTCAAATTACTTCAAGGGCGCTTTAAACTTTGTTAAAGTTTGTAGCTCCTTTTAAAAAGATATTTATAAGTTAAGTTGTTTGCTTTTTCATTAAGTCAACTAATTACCCAAAGTAACACTATGATTTTATTTTAGTGCATAAAACAGGCAATATGCACAAAACTTACATACATGAATGTTTAGATAGCAATAATAATAATACAATAAACAACAGCAAACACGATAATAATAATGAAAAAGAAGTGAAAGGTCGAAAACATATTATATGGTGAGTGTATAAAGTAACTACTTATTGTCACCTGTGCTGATGATACACTGTTTTGGCACTAAATAAAAGGCATCATCAAATTGTCAGCTTGAATGGTAAAACTTTTTTTAAAATTGATTAGTCATATCATTAAAAATGTCTATTTCATTATCAGAGCACTCTATAATATTGTAATTTCTTCATGTCCGCGGTAAAACAGAGAAATATCCCTGTTTGTGTGATAGGCTTTAATGTAGAAAATGTCTTTTATCCTCTTTGTTGATTTTCTTCTTGGTGTATTACTGTTGATTTGTGATAAAATGTGTAGTGTATCAATTGATGCATGTATAATTTTGTACAAAAGTAATACATCGGAAAGTTTACATCTGAATGACAGAGATTGTATAAATCATATTGTATAAATGTTCATATAAATCGTTATACATTCCAAATTAATCGGATAGACCTTCACGATATGCAATCACGCGGGTTAATTTTCTTTGTACGGATTCGATTTTGTAATTATGAATCTCATAATTAGGAGACATATATACAATCTATGAGTTTCTGTTGTCGTAGATACACTCAGTATCGCTCTGGTGAAAGACCAGATCCAGATCGAAATGTTAGGTTGATTGGTATGAAGTGTATAATAAATAAATGTAAACGGTTTTTTTCGCATTTCCAAATTACGCTTGTGTTGGAAATAACATATTTAAAAATTAAATAGACACTAAAATCAAATTACTGATTGGCTGACTAAGGGGGGTTGCCGCTACGGACTATGACGTACGGGTTTATTATGGATTGCGACGCGGAATTCTATACGTTAGATGGAGTCCTGCACGCTGTACAATATCTCCAGCGACTCTGCAAAACGCCCATAGTATCCGCGCCGTAATTATGGTGCGGCGCGTTAAATAATCGTAGGGTTGCAAAGAGGAATGAAGAACTAATTCCGTGTTAAATTAAGAATCAGATCAGGTGTCTCTTGAGATTGAATTTATTCAATAAAATCATTAATTCAATTTCACCCATGTCTAGTCCAGAGGAGGCGTGAGGTCTTTAACTGGCTTGTATACCTAGATATTCCGCACTGACCACTCCATCATACGAAAGAAGAATAGGTATTGATGCAACCATCAAAAATAACTATTGGTATCAATAAAATATATTTGAATGTCTCATGTTTAATTAAATGGAAAAACTGTGTACGCTCAGTATTATGTTTGACCATTACTCCCCAATCCCCGTGAATGCCGTGGGTCATCTGTCACCCTCGACTCCAATATCGCCCTTGTTTACAAGTGGTCCTATCTGTTGTGTGCGAGTATTTTCCGAGGCTTAATTTAGACCGTCGATATCTCCACCGCGACACCTCGTGGCGGATATCGGAGCCGTGTCACCGTCAGGCCATGCAGTGCACATCGACGGCGATACGATTCTCTGGATATTGCTGGCTTACAAAATTGTAAAAAAATTAATTATTTTAATAACATTCCTCGTTTAAAAGAAAAGACTGGTAATAAAATTCCAGCGTGCTTGTGTGGGTGTGCTTGCGCTTGTCACTTAGAGGAGAAGGCAGTACACCAAAGCAAATACAACAGCTTACAACGAAATAAACATAAAATTTTTACGTTACAAAAATTATGAATCCACATATTAACTAATTAACCATCACGCCATTTTACTGCAGGGGTAGGCAGAGAAGACGGACCGCCAAACAGCTCGATATTGGCATACACTTCTTGCTTCATTCACATTCATACATTCTCTTCTGTTATTCCGATTTCTGACATGGCTCGTCTCAAGAATTTGATTGACTTGATCGTGCCCTGTCTTGCTCGGGCGTCCCGGCTTCTTCCATTCACATTCGCGTCATATATTCTACTTCTTCGTTAATTCGCTTTAATATTTCTTAATCTTACTCATTGCATATTAAAATATTAATTTTCCAGAATACCACGCAAGAGTCCCAATTGCTCTCAACCGTTTTGACTCTGTGGAATTATGGCATTCCCAATGGGGGTACGTTGTGAGGGTGAAGATAGTGAGGAGGGGAAGGAGATGTGGAAGAGGAGGGTAGGGAAGTATCTGGCTATGCGGATCTGGTCACCAAACACAGCTAAAGACATTTTAAGCATCGTTTCTATTCTGAATAGTGGTCTTTCACCAAGGCGATACGGAGAACATCCTCCATTCTGGAACGTGCCAAAAATATACTATATTATTTAATGGGTGTGTAATACACAACCTACCAAAGGAAATACAACCGCTTATAAGTAAATAAACAAACAGTTTTGAAGTTACAAAAATTATTTCTCTTTTTTTTTAATATTTCTCCAAAGCAGTATAATATTTCATTTTCTGTCCATGTATTCTAGGAAGTTTCTAGCTTTGCTATAAATATAAAACTTATAACAGTTTCTGAAGATTTAAACCGCTTTTAAATCATATATTATCTTTTAAATTTTGTCTATTTTTGATAGTTTTAATAATGTCCTAAAACTCCATGACGGAAATGACGTAGTTAGCTTGAAATAAGCTTTTCTGTTTAACCGGATAAAAATGCCTGAAATATTTACGCACTTTTCTAGATCTACTAGGAAATCGCATTTATTGCTTGACGGCCTCCATGGTCGAGGGGTGAGGCTCTCGACTACGAATCCGAAGGACGCGGGTTCAAATCCCGCCGTGCGCAAGTAATTTTTATTTAATTAATTTGTGTTGTTTCACAATTAATTCATTTAAAAATAATATATAGTATATTTGCGCACGTTCCAAAGTGGAAAATACTCTCAGTATCGCCCTGGTGAAAGACCACCATTCAGAATTGAAACGTTGCTTAAAATGGCTTTTAGCCTTGTTTTGTGACCAGATCTGAATAGCCAGGTATTTTCCCTTTTCCCCACCTTCCTCTCGCCCTTCTCCTTCTCCCCCCCAATACCTTCAGCCTCACAACATTCTCCAATTGGGAATGACATAGTCTCACTGGCTCCAGACGGTTGGGAGCAGTTTGGGACTCTTGTGCGGTATTCATATAAAAATAAAAAAATAAAAATTATTTATTTATGAAATGTAAATTTAAAAGCTATAATCTAATACCAAAAACATCAATTTTTATTGATCGCCTCATGTTGCTTGATCTTATTAATACGTTTTATTTTAAATGATGATAACGCAGATATGATCATAAAAATTTTAATCTCAAATAAATATAATCATTTAGATTTTAATCTAAATGTTATGATCTAAAATAAATATGATAATTTACAGAAACTTTTTTTATTTATTAACCATCCGAAATAGTTATGAATTTAGGCATTGATCTTCTTCTCTCTCTATTTATTATTTAAAAACAAAAACCCGGGCGGGCGGTGACTGTTTATTTTGTATGTAAATCAACAATTTATTTCCGAGCTTGATAAAATTTTGCAAACTTGACCTTTGAAGCAAGATTAAGGTCACTGTCTACATGATATTTCAAAAACCACCCCCATCCCCCTTTCCTACCCCTTAAAGCAGACTATTGGCTTTTTTTATGAAATTTTGCTCACTTAACGTTCAAAATAAGAAGAAAGTTACTGAGTAGGGATTAATACATTTTCAAAATTTTATTCCAAACCGTACATAACTCCGGGCAACGCCGGGTACTTCAGCTAGTTTACTATAAGAAAAGAATTAAAAATACTTGTAGGAATATTGTGGCTGTACTTTCAGAAAACATTAGAAATAATTTTTTGATAATGTGTGAGATATTGTTGAAGGTGTTAAAATTATTTAAATAATAGACAGCAATCAATCGCATCATGTAGTTGAAAAATAGACAAAAAATAGTAGGGTTCCCACAAGGATCAGTTTTGGGACTGGTGTTGAAACAAACGTATGAAATTTGCAAGTGAATTAAATCATTAAACGAAAAAATATATTATATAAGATTTCATTCAAGGAAGTAACACCGACTTGGATGGTTCTTAACCGATACGTTAAATTAAATTATAAAATCCGGTGTTTATCGTTAAGATATTGTATTTCTGCTATCCAATCTCGTCCCAGCGTCCCTAGCCGCGTTACAGGAAGTAATTCAATATCCGGAAAATAGTGGAGTGCCTCCGTTTGTCACGATCAAAGTACCTGCCGCCTCCCGCTCTGTGTGGGAAATCATTAATTAATCCCGGCAAGGTCCCAGCAGGTACTAACTGCTATTAGTACGCTTTAAACCTGTGTGAAATATCTAATAAAAGCCATTGCAAAGTAACGGTATTAAATACATTGCATGAAGTTATAATGATCTTTCCTTTTTATGGTCAGGATCAGTGGCGTGGCAACCGTTTCGCCAGCTTGGGAAACCGATGTCTCGAATTAGTCGTTTGAGTAATTAATATGTCCAAATTGTGTGCACCCCTTGATTTTCCTGATAACCACAGGCATTTATTTAGTACTGCTAAAGTACCCGGCATTGCCCGGGGATATTAATAGTTTGGAGTAAAGTTTCATAATCCTACTCTCTACCCCTACCCAGTAATTCCCCCTTATTTTGAACGCCCAGTGTGCAAAATTTCATCAATAAATACCAACATTTGGCTTTAAGGGTGGTGTAAAAGGTGGGGGTGGTTTTTCGATTCTCACGTATACAGTAAGATTCCTGTTGTTTTGTAGGTCAAGTGTGCAAAATTTCATCACGCTCGGAATAAATTTGTAGATTTATGTGAAAAACAAACCACAGACGCTCTTCTATATATTAATATATAGATAGACTGGTGTCATTAACCGAAAATTTTAAAAAAAAAAACAGCATGGCCTCTTGTCTTAATTTTTTTCAGTAAATTGAATATTTGTTTAATATTTCGTAGCTCATTATGGAAATGATATTGCAAGCTGAAAATAATTGCACTGACCTCAAAATCGTAAAGGAAAACGCTCTGTATACTTCATATCTCCAGAGCTCACTATTAGAGAATCTTTGCTGCTTCAGACAATCAGATTTCTGCTCTATAGAATTTTTTTTGGCTTTAAAAATTTATTTTGCATTTTCGGATTATTTTTGCAAAGCACAACCGTTGAATTGAATGATTATGAGAAGAAATAAAATTTGACCTAGTTGTTTCGTTTCAAAGTCTTAACGACCGCTTCGTGACACGTTTAATTTGCCACTTTATCGTTCCAACCGCGGTTGATATCAAGTATAAACCTGATCGATAAACCTAGTTGCAGACACTAAATAGTTATATCGCTGGTTTACAATGGAGAACGGGGGTGTAATCTCGACCAAATGTCACGAAAGGGAGTTTATTAATTCTTCTATAGATGTAATGCCTTGACTTTTGTATGATGGTATTATGCATTTAACTATGGGTTGGCGGGATATTAGTCAATAGACTGTCCACAATGAAGCATGGATCTGTAATATTGTTCAAATGTCATAGAACGGAGTATATTCTTCATACATTACCGCATGTTTATATATACTAACAATATGTTACATTCAGTATTTCCATCTTGGAATCTACCACGAACAAAAGACGCAACAGCTATCGAGGATCGAGGGGGGCTAGATTTAAAAAAAAAAAAATTATTTTAGTACTGACTGGTGCAATAATAGCAAAGGAGTAAACGACGAAACTAAAACAAGGAGACAAATACTCAATAATGTCCTGAGTTACATCCCCCAATTTCGTATGTCATAACGACAGTATTATTTTCTAAAACCAGCCATCGACAAAATATCACCATTTCGAAAGAGCAGAGAACCCAAAGGACTCAGTGTTCTGAATTCAAGTTATCAAAAAAAGTTATAAAAAAATATTCCATCGCAGAAAGTAAATATTCGCAGTTATGCCTACGACCGGTCGACACTGTCCCCAGTGGAGTGCGGAGGTGTACGAGAAATATCGGTCAAATGTCACAGAAGGAGTTCATTAATTCTGCTGTGTTATTAATAGAGCATTATTAGTTTATTAGCATTCAGGAGCCAGCGCCATACGCCACTGGCCTTGGCATTAGTTACACTCTATCCATATATGTATGTATCTGTGTGGATTATGATATTACAAGTGTAGAAAATACCTACAAGCATCACGTTTTAATTCGCCCTAAAACGTTGTCATAATGGTTAGAAATCAAATTTATTTTGCCTTCACAGAAATTTACTTTACGGCAGACGTTTATCATAGTTGTAGTATCGATAAGTTGTATTATCATATCCATCATCAATGCTGCAAGCAGAGATTCCTGGTCACTTCTAAGAAACGCCTACACCCCCTATCTCTCCCTTTAGTTAATTTATTATTATTATTTATTTTGTTTAAAGAAAGACTAACATTCCCGGGTAACGAATACCCAGGCAATATTTGAAAAATCCTACTACCGTCATTATAAGCGGATGTTGGTTGTGCCATGATGGAGAACTTAGTTAGCAGAATAATTGAACCCACGACGCACGTCATCTACAAAAATACGAAATTCACCTCCACACCGTTATGCTACTACTACACGATCGTCCAACCTTCCAACTCCGAACGTTTGGGCAATCATGTAGAGGGGTAGTTCGTGCGAGTTGGTTCGAGTTCGACGGGTTGGCCCATGATCGCTCCTTTGGCGAATTAGTTGGTCCAACCTTCAAACTAGTTCGCCCAACTCGCACGAACGGGCCCTCTATACATCGGCCAAACAGTATGCGCTCGGCAAGCAATCGCGACGGACGCGCCGTATGTGAAGAATACCTACCATCTTCGTTTCCGCCAATTTTTATTGCGTCGTCTATATACTTCTACATAATCATTATAGACACTGGTAAGATACGGCCCAGACGCAGCTATCACTTCGTCGTCTTCTGTGATAAAAGTTTAGAGATCGGAGTTGGAACGTTGGACGATTGACTCCAGACTTATCATATAGAAGCCGTTTGTCGGTCGACTATCGTACATCCTCGCTGGTATGCTCGTGGCTGTACCTTATGTATCCAAGTGAATAGCGTAATGCATCCTCTCAAGTTATTTGTTCATTTGCATAGTATACTGCATCTTCTCCATAAAGTTATCACGTTTTTCAATGAATATAATTATATAGAGACATATGTAGATGCACTTAATTGGCATACTCACACTGCACATCGCAGGCCTGAAGGTAGACAAGAAGGCAAGGCATTGTTGACGGGAAAGTCGTTTTCTGTAATAATATCACCCTGTACTTAGTATTCCACAGACTTGTGATTTATTAATTAAGGTTAACCATAGGTTTATATTACGAACTTCGTAATAATATGTTTGAATAAATTATTACAATGACCAATAAATACAGTTACTAGAATAACCAATAAATCGATGTTTTGAAAGATAACGTCTCTTTACTGACACAGTATGTATGATTCCTTCAAATGTGTATTTGTTTTCATTATTTCATTTAAGTTTTTTGGTCATAGCCGTGCCTTTTTCAAGGCAGAATACTATCAAGATTTTATGAAAATCGTAAATGACTCTTGTGTTTAATTCGTAGAACTTCTTAAAAAATTTTAAATCACATTTTATAATATTATTAAGTTCTGTAAGTATTTTACTTTTTATTATTGTGACAGCTGTTTCGGCGTTCAAGTCCATTTTCAAATTTGATTTACATTAAATTTCTAATCGCTTTTTCTGTAAATAATACATACTTAAATGATTTTTTTTATTAAAAAACCTTTGTAACTTTTTTCCACTTATTTATTTTCGACCGGACCAGTTTCACCCAATCACGGGCATCGTCAGACTGGCACAATGAATACTAAATCTATGGTGTATATAGCATCGATGTCGGTAGGGAGTTCTCCTGTTTTCTAATATTATTTTTAATTATGACTTGTAATATTTGTAATTTATTTATGACTTATGAAAGTAAATAGTACCGTCAGCAATAAAATAAATTTCAAGTCATAAATAAAAATAGTATTAGAAAACAGGAGAACTCTGTCCCGACATCGATGCTATATATACCATAGATTTAGTATTCTTTGTGCCAGTCTGACGATGCCCGTGGTAGGGTGAAACCGGTCCGGTCGAAAATAAATAAGTAGAATAAAGTTACAATGGTTTTTTTGATCAAAAAATTATTTTAAAAATTGAATTCCACCATGAATTGACAGTTTAAAAATTAGAAATAATAATACATACGAGTATCTTGTGTTTTCCTTCATGGATTATCAATGAAATTGGTAAAAAGTCACAGCACGCACTGATTTCCATTAACTTCTTGAGTGATTGATATCTTGTTGAAGTTTTGAAGATAAAATCCTAATTTCTCGCTTTAAAACCAAGTAGCAGTAATTAGTATTACTTTTTCCTTGGAGGTTTTGCGTACATTAATAGTTGAAATAAATTCCACTCCCGACGCGTGTATATTACTAAAGTTGAACCCTGACCAATGCGGAAAACAGGATAGTAACGTTTAATTTACTTATTCAAAAATAGGCCCTGCAAACAATAAGCACTTCATTTGATCGTGTCTCATGGCTGGAAATCGTCAACAGGACAATAAATCTTCAACTGCGTGACACTATTAATTCTAGATAATATAATTCTTGCTGCTAATACTGCGAGAGATGGTTCAAACTTCATTATTGTAATATTTCAAATTGCTATGTACTTTGATTTGTAGCCATTTTATTGATTATTTTGCCCTCTGTTTTCAATAAATTGCCTGATAAAATAAATCATTTTTCCTTAATATTTTCTCCCGCCACTCTATTTTGCCCACGCTACTTTATGCGACTAACTAACCATCATGTCCCGCAACTATGTTCTGGTGCACACTCCTCCTTTATCCACATTCATACGTTTTATATAAAATAATCTGTTGTCATTCCTACTGTCGAAATGATCCGACTTATGTAGGTACTTGATTTCCTTGCCATGTCTTCCTCGGATGGCCCCGACTTATTTTTTTCCATGTAGACGACTTATTATATTCTCTTGACCATTGGCTGTTGGTGGACTATCTCATTCGTAGTTCAATCAGAGAATAAAAAAGTAAAAAAAATCGTACATCCATATTTTTTCCCCTAGATCTAAAGGAATATCTTAATATTATCACTACATCAGAAATTTGCGACCTATCAATAAGAAACACTTCGGCGATTCATTAAAACATCCGTGGCTAATAAACAATATAATGTCGTAGGTTACAAAAAATAAGTTTTAAATACGAAAATCACAATTAACGTAAGAAACTTTACTGTTCATTTTTTTATGTTAACAGTATAATCTTCGGCAATTAACATATTTTAATAACGAATTAAAACATTACAATCACAGAAAAAAAATCTGTTGATTCTTGCAAAATTACTATCTTGTACAAATTTGTTATTAACAAGTCTTCATATAACTGCGCACACCGTCGCCTTGTAGATTCCAAAGGATTGCACGCTCTGCACAGATTCCACCGAAGCACCACGAGAATGACAATGTATCAACTATTATTCCTTAGGAGAGAGAGCCCAATAGACGCTGATTTCATAACGCACAAATGGAATTCTTTTTGGACTCGCTCTTGGGCATTATTACTTGTGCGAACGGGTAGATTGTTTAGTACAGAATTTGAATGGCGCGTTTTTTAAAGTGTGGTAAAATTATGATACATATATTTTTAATGGGAGTTCACTACACAAACGCACGTTAAATCGCCACTGCACAAGACACTATTTTTCTATCAACACCAAACCATCTAAGCATCCTTTTCTACGTTATCTCTTCACTTTCGTAATTCTATGTTACTTCTTTATAATTTCTCTACACATTTATGAACGCAACAACTCTGATGTTGATTGTGAAGTCTGATGAACCTGACCGAATGGATAATATGTTTACCTGCAAGTAACATTGGTAAATAAATTAATGTAGATTTCCAATCAGCAAGTGTTTTGTTTATCCGCCATTGCTAAAGAGGCGTCGTTTTGTTGGCGCCCAGACGTCGACGGCGACGCTCCCTTCACGCGGTACTGGAATGATTGAAATCGACGGCTATGGCAGCGTTCGGTCCACATTTTTTCCATTGTCAATTGTACCTTCCTAGAGATGGAAACAAAAGCGAACAAACAAAAGTTGAAAAGAGGTAACTTTACGAAATAAAACACTATTACTTTGTTAACATCGCCTTTTTACTCACGTGCCAACTGGTTTCCATGCAATTGAATAATTCCAGTATTTATGATTTTATTAAGACAAAATATTTTTATTATACTTTTGTAGGTGTGTATTCTAGGAAACCTGAAATAACGGTTTCTTATTTTATTTTAATTCGTATCAAATTATTATTTTCCCACACATAACACCGTCAGACCCGTGAAGCTATGAACATAATTCTTAGCCTTGCGTTTATAGCATATTCACCATTTGACAGGTTAACGACTAATTTCAATATGTTTATGTTTATTTGGACTGAATCACTGAATAAATAAACCGATAGAAGTGTGCTGAGGGCGCGTCCGTGTGACTGACGTAAGCTTAATTTTCAATAATTTTGGTAAAATTAAGCAAATATTCTCAAATATCAAAATTACTTCTTGAACAGATAAATAATTTCATTTGCCTGAGGCCTCAGGAGTAGAAATATCTTATAGGAAATATTAGATCTCTATTAGTGGTATTAGTGCAGATTAATGAATTAAGTAAACCCACCGAAGATTGATGGTAATGATATAATGTTTATTGTAGATTCTTCAAATATTTCAATTATTGATCACAGAACTTTATATCTTATTGTATTTGATACGGTGATTATAATGTTATATAGTTGAGTTACACGATACTGAAGCGAGGAGAAATAAATTAAGTTGTCACACGACCGGGACACGAAAAAGCAATGATTTTATCAAGGCAATCGAGGTTTATACAATCTCGTTGATTTTCTAATGTTTCTTGAGTTCTTGTGTTTTCGGCACTCGTAGAATATTTTGAATCAGCTGATTTCAGGTGGCCAGTAGATAGGTAGCTACAGTCAAATGAAAATTGACGACATCAGTTTTCTTGCAAATCGACATCGATCATATTTCTTGGGATATTTTGTTCAATGGTTGGCGTCATGTAGACTGTAATCTACAATCACTTGACCGGTACTTCTCAAGTGCATCGTTTTCAAGAGACGTTTCGGAGGATAGTGTGACGGTCATTGACTCGTAGCATAGCGTACGGCAACTCCACATTTTCACGGTCTTAAAAGGCCTCGTATTAATCTTTTTTTTTCTGATATATACCTTAATGGAAAAGATCGATCACATATCTGACTTGCCCACCGTTTTTAACCCTTCCTTGCAGATACTGACAACTGATTTGATATGTCAATATCTCTGTAAATATACTAAGCACAGAGTTCATATTTTAGGTGTTCCTCGGCAATACATTTATATATTCAATATAATAATTACATTGTGTAAGTAACGAACGCAAAAGAAAAAAGTAGCCAGTGATCTGGCGGCTGTAATGTATCGTATCAGCGTAGCATGCGTTTTATGCGTGGCCGATGTTTTTTCCTCGTTTTCAGAACTTATACACAAATTTTACTTATATGCATGTGTATATTCATTTTTAGTACAAGTATCACATCTCTGGAACGAACTGCCCTCTGGCCTAAAATAAAAGTGAATTGTTTCTCTTCCCTCCCTTATCCCTTTCCTACCCCAGACGTCAATTATAAATACTTGTTTATTATTGTGGGTACAAATAAATGTATTTAACTATTTTCACAGATTACGTAATAAAAGTCACACTATGCTGAGAACACCGCTATATTATTATACCATTTTTTCCCCCTCTAAGGGTTGGTCGGTAGAAATTTCCAGTAGGCAAGAAATTCGCCCATTAAAAATATATGCATATATATTATGAATAAAATTACATACGTTATGTAGGTACTATTTTTTTTTTTACATAAGCAATAAATATTAAGTATTTAATTTTGTCCAACTTAAAAATTACAAATATGTACACGTTGCACTGAGTGTACAGCACCGGAGCTCGAGAGATATTTTAGCACCGTAAGGGAAGGGTTAAGAAAACATGTGGGAAGGGATCGAGCAATGAGCTTGACTTAAAGAAAGCTTCAGTTAGAAAATTTATTTGTAAAACTAACTAACCATCAGTAAGTAGACAGGATGGACCGCCGCACAACTCTATATCGGCACGCACTCCTTGCTTCATTGACATTCGTATCATACGTGCTCTTCTGTTATTCTGATTTGACATGGCCAGGCTCAAGTATTTGATTCACTTGTTGAAATCATGTCTTCCTCAGGCGTCCCCGATTTCCCCTACCATTCGCTTTCGCGTCACATATTCTCCTAACACTCCTTTCTTCGTCCAACCGCTCTACATACCAATCTATCTGAGCGTCCCTTTCGTAATCTTATTACGCTTACTCTTACCGAATCTCCACATTATTTGTGTATACTTTTTAAAGATTCTTTTTGTTGTGCATGTTTGTTTGCTTTGAAAAACCTTTCCATTTCTCATTATCGCGAAAACATGTGATTTATAACTGATAAAGTTGTCATAAAGGGCATTTTTTAAATTTAACATTTCAATACGTTTACGACACTGCTAAGATAACTAGAAATCTAGACACATTTGGAAAAACTGTGACAACTTCATCGGTTAACCTTCACACTTCTTCGAGTAGAGTACCTTTGCTTTCGTGATGTGAGCTATTAACGGCTTTTCAATTAATAATTGGATCCGATTTACGTACTAATGTAATAAAATTATACTAGACTTGATTGCAGATTGTAAGACTTGACTTGACTGCTAATTGTGGGAAAACTTTACATCGATGGTTTAAAGTTAAAGCGCAGATATTGTACGAGTATCTTCACTTTTTGGTGAAAATTAATTATTTATTTAATCATTAAAGAAGATAATATTAACATATCCCAAATGAAACACGAAACCGAAAAAAAAACACAGAAAATAAAAAGGTATCAGTCGCATCTGGGACACGAACCCGGTACCTCTGTCTCACCGGGACAACCGCTTTACCGACTAAGCTAATGAGACCAGTTCAATTTACGCCATATTCATCGATATCATACCTCAAATTCAAGACTTGTCAATATTATCCCCCATTTTAAATTCCATATTATTGGCTCCTATCTTTATGGTGATTACAAAGTTCTTCCCGAACATAATTGCTTTCTGGATAGAGTCTCGGATAAACCTATACGTTTTTTTATTTATATGAGACATCTCTTGACTTTTCTACAAGTCTAGAAAGAATATTCAATTTAATTTTAATAACTTATTGAAGTTTGTAAACCTCATTGTAATATTAAATCATTGAAAAAGATAATATTAACATATACCAAATGAAACACTAAACCGAAAAAAAAAACACAGAAAATAAAAAGGTATCAGTAGTATCTGGGAGCAAATGCGACTGTTACCTTTATCGCATCAGTTTGATTGTGTTATTTCACAATTTATTAATTAAAAATAATATGCGGTATATTTGTGGCACGTTCCAGAGTGGTAGGTACTATCAGTATCGCCCTAGTGAAAGACCACAATTCAGAATCAAAACGTTGCTTGAAATGGCTTTAACCGTGTTTGGTGAACAGATCTGAATAGCCAGGTTCTTCCTACCTTCCTCTCTCCCATCTCCTACCCCTCTTCAATACCTTCAGCCTCACAATATACCCAACTGGGGATGCCATAGTCTCACTGGCTCCAGACGGTTGGGAGCAGCTAGGACTCTCGTGTGGTATCGTGGCGACTATTACTATCTCTAACAATGAAACATTAATTTGAAAACTTTATTTCATTCCAAACATTTTTTTTTTCAAAACATCTAAATAATAACGTTCTTAAGTAGGTACCTACTCGTATTTTCCATTTTGAAAATATTCTACCCAAACAAACCTTCTTTTGAATATGTAATCTATGGCTAACCAGAGTGGTATATCTATGGGCTAACTTCAATAAAACATGGCGGGTTCAATGTTTTTCATCATAATTTTAAAAGGTTATAGCAACAGTTTTACATATTGGATTTCGTTCAAACTACTCTCTAAAACTTCCCGGCTCTAATAAGAACAAACTGTGTTATTTTCAACAAAACCGGTTTAGTAATTTTCAAGAAAATCGAAGATAGACAAACAAACATTCATTTCTATATATATATAGAAGAAGAAGATGTATAGCATCTCTAAATTACTCTTTCAATGATATTTACACATTTCTCAATTAGAAGTAAGCTGAACTATGGAATCAACATTACTGCAAATATGAAAACATCGTTGAATCTGTTGGACTGTTATGTTTCAAATGTGGTCTATGTGACCATCTTAGATCATATGAGTACGTCTTAAACACTTCAACATTAATACACTTAAAATTGTAAGGCAATTGATTGATTTAATATGTATTAATTTATAAACTAAAGTTCTTAAAAACTTAAAGAAAATTTATAAAAAAAGTTCTTAAAGACAAGATTTTTGTGCATAGCGCAAAGGGTAACAATTATTTTTATAAACAATAATTATTAGCCTGAAACACTCATCCAAATTGAAAAAAACCTTTCCGAGCAAAGATAAATGTAAATATCGCCGACAGGACTCGAACCTGTACGATAAACCGATAAGCCGACGTAGCTCAACGGTAGAGCATCTGACCGGACATCAGAAGGGTGCAGGTTCGAGTCCTGTCGGCGACATTTATCTTGCTCGGAAAGGTTTCTTTCAATTTGGATGAGTGTTTCAGGCTAATAATTATTGTTTATAAAAATGATTTAATATGTGTTCATAAAATAATTCAGTCATCTCGATACTACATTTTTTCTTAGCAAAATTCAAATAAATATTCCTATAAGGAACTTGAGTGAGACATGATCATGGCTTTAAAAAAAACATATTCATTTGGAATATACGAGTAGATCAACAAACGCTGGTTCGTAACCCTTTAGGTGCCACCGAACGATATATCGTTCCGATGCATTATTGTACTTGAGTGCCACAGAACGATATATAGCTCGAGCCATAAAATTCGTCACGCGTTACCCACGGTTCTAAAATTACGTCACATTATTGAAAACATGTGTATAAAAATAAAAGTAATCAAAATAAAAAAATATATATATATTCATGGATTATCGACACTTCTCCAGCATTTAAAAAAAATACATGTGGCACCTAAAGGGTTAATATATAAGTTTTGTTATATATAATAAATTATTCGTACAATTAATAAATTGTTATTTAAAAAACGATTAAAACCACAAATGCCTTAAACTACCTGTGATTGGTCGGCAAATTGTTTGAAAGGTATCATTTTATTTTGTTCTTGTTAATTACTTATTTTGGGATTTGTTGATTTCATCCCGACCCGAGTGGGAAATGACCCTACTGATAATCGACAAAACTACGCTCGTATGACGTCACGCGTACCCTGCCAGATTTCTAGCGTTGACGGGCTTTGAAAAATTGAAACATTGAAAATTATTTTATTTATGAAAACGGAATTTATTTTAAAAAAATACTGGTATTTAAGTCAGAAGGTGAATATTACTAATTAAAAAATAAATAAATCAACTGCAGTTTCTCAACGGGGAATTGTTTAAGACGCCATAGACGCATTTGAACGCATTCAAAAATAATATTGCGTATTTTAGCCCTTTTCTCAAATGTGCCGACTCTACAATAGATTGAGCGTGCTAATGTTGAAATTTATTCCGTTGGTTTTTTAAATGTCCTGCTATTGCTTGAAAATATGTAACTATGACTGTGCTGATTATGTTACGTGTCACTTGTGTCTCTCTTTGTGTCTCTTGCCTCTATTTGTATTTTGGATCATCTGAGTGGGTCTTGTAATTTTATGTATTAAGTTTTGTGAGTTTTGTAATTGGATTGTTCATACGTAAGTGAGAACATCTGTAATATCCAATATAACCCCAGTGAAAATTTCAATACGTTAAAATCATATTTTCCAAGAGATTGAATTATCTCAATATCTGTGCTTCAGACCATCGATATTAATTAACCAGCTTGCTTTTCCACCGTTACATAGTTTACCTATTGCTTTTTGTTAAGTTGATATCAGTCAAGAGTCAGCATGGTAGATACTCTGGGTATCATCACCCTAGTGAAAGATCGTCATTCGGAATCGAAACGTTGCTTGATATGATTTTTTTTTATTTGGTGACCAAATCTGAATATCCGGGTACTTCCCCTCCTTCCTATTCCCCACCTTAGGATAAATTCTCCGATTCCCCGTATTTGTGCGCAATATAACGCACAAATACGACATTCTTCATAATACCCTTTCAAAATATCGAACCGCAGTAATACGTACGACCACAAATTGGGGCACGAGTATAAAATGTATCGAGAGCATCTCCTGTCCCGATCCTATCTTCCTCTTCCTCTCCCCCTTCCTTCTTATTTTGTTTTTTTTTTTAATAAAACATCTTTACTTAACCACTTTTAGCATAAGAAACTTTGTTGGCTCACCTTTTTTAAAACTTCCTTTTTTATAAATCTGTACTAAAAGCTGTTTGTTTCTTACAAATAAATAAATCTCTTTCCACCCCCTTCAACCTCAAAGCACACCACAACTGGGGATGTCATAGTCCCACTGGCTGCGGACAGTTGGTACTCTTGTGAGGTATTTACATTTAAAAAAAAACTTTTTCTTTTTCATGATGAAACCAATAAAAAATAAGTTAAAATAAAGTAATTTTTGATACGTGTAGAAATATGTTTTTTTTTAAATATTTTCGTATTTCATTTTTAAAGAATTTTGAGCATCTCATTACTACGAAGGCTGTTTTTTGGAAGGTTCGTAATCTGTTAATAACAAGGTTAACACAATATCACATTCTTTATTCTCCCCTTTAGGCAGGCATACTAAGAAATCCCCCGGCACGACATAAAGTCAAGGTCTTATAACAATAGCAGATGAATTTGATTTTTTTTATCAACACACTGCCCTGTTGTTACTACTTGACATTTCCATTATAAGTCGCACACTAATACTTCCATTTACGTCACACGACCCTTTCTCGCTTCTTGACTGGGGATTTATAAATAATATTTCAATCAACAGAAATATGTTTCCTTTGAAGACATTTTGATTTGACTTGAGGTGTTATAAAAGAAATAAATTATACCCTAATAAATGGTACAATTATCTGCAGGTCGCGGGTGAATTGAAAGATTTTGTATTATAACTAGCTGAATACCCAGAGTTGTCCGAGGTTATTAATGATTTGGAGTAAAGTTTTGAGGTTGTGATGTGTTACCCCAACCCCTACCCCTACCTAGTAATTTTCCTCTTATTTTGAACGTCAAGTGTGCAACATTTCAGAAAGATTGAAATACAAAAAAGTTGATTTATATAGGAAACAAACAAAAGGCACTCTTCTTTATATATGATAGATATATAGAAAATACATTGTTTTGTTGGAAGCTCAAAAAAACTCGGAACCGTTAACACCTGATAAAAACCAAATAATCCATGTTTACATCATATAGCCACATTCTTGTATATGAATACCGCACTAGACTCCCAACTGCCTAATCTCATTGGGACTATGCAATTCCCGATTGGGGTATTTATGACGCTGGAGGAAGTGAGGGGGGCAGGAGATGGTGAAAAGAAAGGTTGGCAAGTACCTACCTGGTAAGTAAGATCTGGTCAATAAACACGGTCAAAGCGATTTCAAGCAAAGTTTAGATTCTGAATAGTGATCTTTCACTAGGGCGATTCTGAGAGTATCTACCATTATTGAATCTGCCGCAATTATTCTATGTACTTATTATTTTAATTTAATTTCATGTACAAAAATGTTTTTTGACGCTCGCCGGGTATAAAACATGTCAATTATTTCCACGTCCTTAAATATTTTGTAGTGAAATTTATTTTTCGCCCTATATCAAACTGACTGAGCATCACGCTAGATAAAATTATGAATACATTTTTTAAAATGAAAATTAAATTAATAATTGGACTTTAAAAATTATCTAGAAATGAAAAGGAAAAAAATATATTATGTACACATATATTTCTTTTCCCTTGTCCTACTCGGGTCGGGGACCCATCGCATCGACAAGGCGCCTCCAGGCCTCCCTGTTTTGTTCTACGTTTACAGCATCCTTCCATAGTAGGTCCAGTGTCTCCTCGCACAGCCTCTGGAGTTGCTTGTCCCACCTGTGTCTGGGGCGGCTCACTGGACGTCTTCCCTGTGGAATAGCACTCAGAATCCTCAATGGAATTCGACCTTCTGGCATTCTTAACACGTTCCCAATCCACTTCAGTTGCGACTTTTCTATGAAGAATAATAGTGGTTCGATGTTAAGTTCCTCCCTGATCATCGAGCTTCTTATTCGATCCCATCTTGTGACTCCTGTAACTCCTCTCAAAAATCTCATTTCGGCAGCTTGGACCCTAGAATTTATATGCATTATTTATTATATTAAAGCAAACAATATTCATTTTGCAGTTCATTATTAAACGTGAGACTAATATTCGAACAAAGAAATGTAGGTAATACACTTACTTGTTTCCGGAAAAAATTCTTGACAAAAACCGTTTTTGTGAATCATGTGTATCTAGACAAAAAACTCATTCATTCGCATGACACACGCTTTCTTCTTACCACATCAATTCTGTGACTGTTGCATTAACGTCATAGGTTTTCCCTTATCTATTATTTTCCTGGGATTCTCTATTTAGTGACAGTTTTCTTAATGTGTTAACGTAAGCACTAATTCCGAGAACTGTAATCGATACTATTTTTTTTTAAATACATTGGTACTTTGCATCATGTTACGTCCTCCTGATGTAATGTTGGAAAAAATATTAGAGATAGTCGATATTCCTGTCTCCATGACTTTGCTGTCACTGAAATCATCTATTTTAACTTTCTCGGGAACCGGTTATTTTTGGAACTGGTTCCTTTTGGAATTTTTATCATACTTAAATGATAAAAATTGTAAAAACTCATTCCCTTTTACCAGAATTTTGCATTGTCGAACTCCCTGTCCCCCTCTGTAGAATGAACAAAAATATTTCTTTTCTTCAGAATTTCTTTAGGCCAGGGGTCGGCAACATGCGGCTCGCGAGCCACATGCGGCTCTTTGAATGTGAAGCTGTGGCTCTTTAGTTCCATACGCAAATATTATTTATTTTATCAAAAAAAAAAGAAAATATTTATAAACGGGGATTAGGCGGCATTTCTATCTGTCAGCCACTTGTACTCGCTTTTCACTGCACCCCTCCCCCGTGACACTCGTCGTCACTGTCGTCAGTCCGTCGGAAGCTCTCGAATAGAGTAAAAGTAAAGTAATGTAAGAAGCCAACAAACAAATGGAAATTTAGAGCTGTGTTTGAAACTTATAACAACAAGTGCCAAATTTATCAAAACTGTCTAAAACCGTGCAAAGCCAACGCGCTCCCATTGAATTTGTTTGGTCAATTGTATGTTATTGTTTTTTTTTTAAGTACAAGTTACACTGTTTAGTAAAGTTTAAATTTTCTACTTGAATAACCATGCAAATCCATCGCTTCCATTGAATTTGTTTGCTCAATTGTTTGTTATTGGAATACAAGTTAGTGTTGTAAGTAAATGTTTAATTGTTTTAATTTTTTCCTTAAATAATAAGTAATTTCCTAATAATACCATATATATATTATCTAATTTGTTGTGAAAACCAATACTTACATATGAATAAATAGATATTTTTTCTTATTAATAAATACGAGTAGATTAGTTTTTTTTTATCAAAAAACTTTATTTATGAAATGCTATTTAATGTTGGCAAGAAAAATTTTTGTGGCTCTTTAAAAACTTGAAATTTTGTAGATTGTAATTTTGGACTCTTCCGACTGAAAAGGTTGCCGACCCCTGCTCTAGGCTAACGACTAAACCTAAAAGTAACTGGATAAAGAATCACATCGGTCTCCGATAACTGGGGAGCCGCAGTGACAGTAAAAAAAATGTGAACTCTGAACTCAGGAATCATAATATTCTCAATCATTGCATCATCATATAATGCTAAATAATCAATAATATTATTAATTTGTGTGATAAGTTTATTTTTACTAATGCATTATCATACCAGAACCTACATATATGTGCATATAACATCGTTTTTGTTATAGATACAATGTTATATTACAAAGTTTTTATTGCAACTAGGGGGGTCAGTTTTATCGTTATTTTCTATTTTCTCTCTTCGCAATTTATTTTTTTGTGTTCTTCAACATGTAATTTTTGAATAAAATTAGAATTTTTTTACTATTTATTGAATAACATTATTTTCATACAATGAGAATTTGTACCAGCAAAGCTACTGAAAGTAACTTGTCAGCAGGAGTTCAGTATAGCAATTTTATATAATACCATACAACACTAATTCAAAATAATCATACAAATATGTAACAATGTAGGTACACCTTGATCAATGTACACAAGTTAAAAAATAAAAAATAAAAACAGTAGAACAGTTTTGTTATGGTTATAACCGACTCCAATTACATAGAAGCAAATAAATAATATTATTAAAATGTCAAGATATCAGCAAGTATCACACGCGTTGAGAAATACAAAAACATTAGTACAGTTACATAATTTTTTTTAATATAAATTACTAGTATCCATTAGCGGAAACCGTCTTTGGTATTGTCATACCCATCATCAATGGTAACAATATTTTCATAATTTTCCTTATTTGTGGAAGCATTTTACCAAAAATGTCTTTAAACGCTCATGGCTTTTAACATTTTTCTGAATTGTTTTTTAATATTGGTGTTTTGATTTTTCGTGGGAAAAGTCCCACCTAAAGAGGAACGTATTCACCGTGTGGAGAGATAAACCGATTGAAGTGTATTATGGGCGTGTCCATGTGCCCGAAGTGAAGTAATTTTACTCTTATTTCGAATGAAATTGAATTTTATAAAACATTTTCATACCCCTCGAATATAATATATTAGGATGAGGATCGTCAACCACAAATCATATGAAACAATTGTCTAAAATCCAAAGGGGTATTATAAAGATCAACCTTAAAGAACGCCAACAAAAGAAATATTCAACACTTTTGCAATCCCTAACATCCAAAATATCTATGCTAAGCGTTTTTTTAATCAAACATTTCAAAAATCACAGAAACCCTTATTTTCGCAGCACAAGAGTGAACCGGAATTACATTATGAAATTTGAAACTGCTTTTGGACAAAGGAATTATAAAAATATCTCCAAAATATGGCAAATAATTTCAAAAATCAAATTAAAACCTGGCTCAAAGAAAAACATTTTTAAAAAAACGTCGTGGGAGCTAAAAACAATAATTTCTTAAATAAAACCTACTCCGCCTCAGCACAGGAACCCCTAGTAAGAACTATGAAAACGTCCTGAATTGTCTTATTAGCCTTGTAATTTGTATGTAATGTAAATAGAAAAATAAATGTATTAAATTTTTTTTTTTAAATATGTGTATTTATATTCAAATATAGGAATCGCTAGAACAGATGGTTACACTGACCTGTCTGGGCCAATTAAAAATCTTTAATCTATTTTTATTATGAAAAATGTTCCACAGCGCAGTTAGTCCGCTACTAATTTTCAGAATGTTTTTTATTTTTATTTATTTTTTGTATTCTATTTCTACATCATGTATTTATTATTTTTTAAATGTATTCTTTTTATATAGCAGACAGAGTATTGCACTCACCGCTTTCTTCTGCTGAAATAAAGACATTATTATTATTCTTATACCAAGATGTAGTTTATTTTTTGCTAGTATTCTATCATAGGTAGCCTAACCCCCTTTATCTTACTCGAATCTTTAATCTGGTACAAATTTGAACACACTCCACTATCGTGCGATATGATTAAAACAGGAATTTATTGCGGTCAATATTTTAAGGCTGCCAGTAACCTGACAAGATTAATTTGTAAAGTGTTTATCTTCTGCTAGGATCATGGTTAAATTCGTTTTTATTTTCGCCTTCGTTGTTCGTTAAACATGCCTGAATTAATTTAGATGTTATCAACCTTGCTTGATTTTAAAAACATTGTTAGAGAAAGAGTTATTATATACAAAGAATGTATTTTGAAAAGGTCATCTAAGAGAAACGTGAACGAATTTGTTCATGTCAAGTTCAAATACAAATTTTCCTTGATGTGTTATAATTATAGCATTAGCCAATTATTTGAAAATTTCTTTGCGACCGATTATTTTTTTTCATTTTCATAATTTACTGGTTACCCGGGTTCACCCGTATTTGAAATTGAATTTGAAATTTTGAAATATTATTATTATTAAATATTATTATTATTATCGTATTTGAATTTGAAATTTTGAATTGAAATTTCGTGTGCAATTAAATTTAAAGTACGCTGAAACCCACAACATTTTTCAGGAAACCGACATTTTTTCGGATTAACCATCACTCGACTGTTGTCAAGCAAATAATTTTGTATCTCGGTTATAATATTTTAAATGAAATTTTTTTCACAATAATCGTTTTAAATATATATAAAAAACAATCTATTGTAATTTTTTTTTTATTTGAATACCGCACAACGGTCCCAAACTGCTCCCAACCGCCTGGAGCCAGTGAGACTATGGCATTCCCAATTGGGGAATGTTGTGAGACTGAACGTATTGGGGAAGTGAAGGAGAAGGGGGAAAGGAAGTTGGGGAAAAGGGGAAATACCTGGCTATTCAGATCTGGTCACCAAACACGGCTAAAAGCCATTTCAAGCAACGTTTCAATTCTGAATGGAGGTCTTTCACCACCATTGGAGGTCTTGTTTTTGACATTATGATGGCAATACAGTATTTTTACAAACTATGGATACAATGTGTGGAAAATTCAAAGTTCGTATTTTTTATTCTAATCACTAGGACTAAAATTGTTTTATTTTAACATTTTCAATAATGTTTATCGATTTTTAAAATGATCTAAAACTGCACATTGTGAAACGGTTCGAATTGGCTAAAACGTGATTATGATAACGCCACTGGCTGTTAAGGTGGCTGTCACCGACGTTTGTCGGTGTGACGTCAACAACGCCATGTTCACGAATAAAAACGAACGTTTCGTTTTGACCGCAAATCAAGAAAGGCGCATTTTAAATCATTATAGAAAATTTATTCGTAAAAACAAAAATAATAAGAAAAAATATTTCCACCGTCGTTATTGCAATTTTTTTCGATTAAAAAACAAATCAGGGAAAACCCTATTACGTTGTGAGCTGAAAATACGTTGACCTAGAAATTCCTAACTAAAAAAGCCATTCAAATTTCACTATGCCAGTGTCCACCGTTGAAGAGTTTTTGTTGAAAGAAACAAATTTTCTGCTTTATGGTAAGATGGAGATAATAGTGAAATGGTCAGTAATGTGTTAAAACCATCGATATATGAACTAGTTTGGTCGATGATTAAAGCCTCTGAAGGTAAACACTGTTAAACCGTATAATAATATTATTTAATGAAAATAAAACAATAACTTTGTTTATAACCACGAGATTTATTTAATTTTTTTAGGACCGACCGGTTTCGCTTAGCACAAGCATCATCAGGGAACAAAATTAAACTGATCAAAAATACATAGTGTGTGTTTATATATACAAAATAGCGTAAGAAACAACATAACATAAAACAAAGAGAAAATGAGATAGCATGAAATAGAAATCTGACATAATAACAGAGTAATAACTTTCATAACTTCGTTCCATAAGTGATAATACTATAAACAAATAAATAACACTCGGTACGCAAAATAAGAGGAAGAAAAATGGAAAAGTATAGAAAAAGATTAATTAATAAAATGTGCGAAATAAGTTCCTTCGGAAGGAGAGAAGAGAAAATAACCAAGTTTATAAAAATAAAAGTGATTTATTTTGATTTTTATGTGAATGCCGGACAAGAGTCGCAATTCCCAACTGCTCCATGCTAACTGGAGCCAGCGAGACTATCGCATTCTCAATTGGAGATGTCATATGTTGTGACGCTGAAGGGAATGGAGAGGGGAAGTACCTCTGATATTCCTATCGTTGAAAAACGCGGTCTTTGGAATCATTGGAACTTAATCATTCTCAATTTACTAAATTTGTTTTTGTTTTGACTTGGTAGTAAAAACATTTAGACAACAATGGCACGATAATTCAAAATATTTTCTTGCAACACATTATTGGCACGACGTTTGTTTTGAATCGAATATTTGACAAGTCACGTGCCTGTGTTGTTTACTGCTAGTGATTGTTTCTTCTGTCGTGGCAATGCACTAGCGAATTGGCAGAGCATTTCATTCAGCCATTACCGTGTATATGTTTATTTACCTGTCCTTTATATTTCATTCAATTATCTATCTATACCTATGTATTGTTTTTATTCGGTATGCTTTTGCTTCTATATTATATGTATAATAGTTAAGTCACTATGGAATAATGAAATTGAAAAGCGAAATACTTGTCTAAAAAGGAGCAAAAAAAAAAAATTAAGCTTTTTTTTTAATATGAATACTGCACAAGATTCCCAACTGCTCCCAACCGTCTGCAGCTAGTGAGATATTGGGGTGGCGAAGGAGAAAGGGAAGAGGAAGGTGGGGAAATACCTGGCTATTCAGATCTGGTCACCAAACACGGCTAAAATCCATTTCAAGCAACTTTTCAATTCTGGATGGTGGTTTTTCACCAGGACGATACTGACAGTATCTTCCACTCTGGAACGTGCGCAAATATACTATATATTATTTTTAAATTAATTAATTGTGAAACAACACAAATTAATTAAATAAAATTTACTTGCGCACGCCGGGATTTGAACCCGCGACCTTTGGGTTCGTAGTCGAGAGCCTTACCCCTCGACCATGGAGGCCGTCAAAGCTAATCTGTACTAGATATTAAAAAAAAAAACTAAGCAGGCCATGAGTTCAGATGTCAAAAAATATATAACTAAAATAATGTCTTAATATGTATGTATGTACAAAATTACATAACTCAAAAGTATATATGGGTACCGCAGTCAGGCTCCTTCGACATGCAAAAAACTGTCCATGTTGTATAATCAACAGTCATAACTACAAAACATCGTTAGGTTGGTAGCAGCTGTTCGTAAAGTAGAACAATATTCACCTGAAATACTTGAATTACATAAGTATTTATTTATTAAGCCCCAATGGTCATTTACATATTTTAACATTTAAATGAGTATGTGTACAGAAAGAAAAAAAAAGTTTACGAAAAAATAACATGATACATAGTTGGTATATAACATAAGTGTAACATATTTATGATATATATGTATGTATAATAATGTATTAGTGCATGACCCAGAGAAGTTATAAAGGGAAAGGTTTTAATTTTTTTAATAATAATAGTAATAGCCTGATCTACATGATACATAATACACAAGTGCATAATGTAATATAATATGTCGGATCTAGAGATAAAGTGAGACATCAATAAATTTTACAATTGACTACTAAGAAACATTCTAACTATGAATGTTAAAAAACAGGGTACATGATTTTAAAGTCAACCCGGAAAACAAATCTTCCTCATCTACCCTTAAAAATAGAAAAGAGCGACTTGCAAATCCTGTTAAACGAGAAATATCTTGGGCTGTGCATTGACAAACATTTAAATAACATATACAATAAATTAAAGATAAAATCACTCCCTTAACTGGCATCTTTAGCAGAATATCATATCTGTTTGCAAATATATTCAAATATTATAGTCTAGTTCAATGACATCTAAATTGTTTAATTGAAATTTGGGGAAGCGCAAGGTAATCAAAAAGCTATTTAACTTTAATTCTAGAACATCCACCAAAAAAATATACGAAGAAACAAAACTGTTATCAATAATAAAACTATACAAGTATGATATGTCTCTTTAAATAAATAATAAACTCACACATACAAATACAGAATTCGTTAAAAAGTCACAAGTACACACACACTTTACACGATAACGTGATAACACACATTTAAATACCACACATACACATATGGCAATCAATCCATTAGCTACGAGGGGGTAAATTTATATAATTGCCTTCCAGGTGAAATTTAAAAAAAAAATGTAGTTATTCTTAAAAAGAAATTGATCCATTTAAATTAAATGAACAAAATATTTATTTATCTAATAATTCTAGTTAAGTAAGTGAAAATGTAATTTTCTGATTCCTGAATTTAAATAAAAAAAAAATTTATTAATTAATTATTTCAGAGCGGAAGTTGATTTTTTTTTATATTCTTTGAATAGCGACCAAATTTGTCTATTTTTTCAATCTTTCCTGTTTTTAATCACCTAAAACAAGTTTTTATAACATTAGAGCTAATTATTCGATCGCAACTTTTCACAAAATGTGTATTCTTTTCTATCTATTTATATTTGAAATAATTTAAAAGCTCCTACGTTAATTTACTTGCCAAAAGCTCTGGTGGATCAAACCCGGGGAACTTGACACTCGACACCCGCCAGGGTCACCGGGCCGAATAGAATACCGATGGTCTATTACCCTCACGTGTCACATTGTAACCCTTACAACGGAAATAATGGTGTCAAATATCTTGGCGAGATTTGTCAGATTGCCGACCCTGTCACCAGTCACCTTAGGAACCGCAAGGTGTTGGGTTAAATGGCCCAGAGATTTTTACTCCCTAGGCGGACTTATTGGATAAAATGATATAGGGGCAGAATAAAAAAAAACGGTAGTAAAATACGCGTAAAGATTTGTTTCCTGAAATTTGGACAGTGATCTAAAAAACTCATACGCATCACCAAAAATAATCATTATACCTTTGTATTAACTATTTTGTTATTATTCTGTATTTATTTATTAATCTCAATTCAATCAACTCTAGATTACATGATACCTGGCTGTTTAAATATATTGGGGCTGAAATTTAAAAAAAATGTGTTAATACTAAACAGTTAATAAATTTATTGAAAGCTTGGTTAGTTGAATGAAACTATATGTGTCAAATAATAAGGAAATATTATTTTATGTACGATTTATTGTTATCCTTGTTTTTATGTATTTTTATATTTTTGTAGAAATGTTATTGAGTTAGATTCTTACATATATATAATTTTGTATAAGGTTTTGAATAACAAGCTCCCGTAAGACAAACTACTAAAAAGTAGTTTACCGGGACTTTTTACTCTACATTTTGTAAAATTAATAGAAAATAAATTAATCTTGACTTAACTCACGTCATTGTGTGTTTTAATAAATGTAGAATTGTAAATACTCGTATATTATAACGGACGTTGACATTTGATATTTTCAGTTTATTTTATTTTTAATTTATCGATCGATGTGTGCATTAATGAAATATATATCTTTAATTTAAATGAAAAAATTCTTTGTTTAAAATCACTTTTTTTATTTATACATATCTCAACCGGTTTCGGTTAATCTTAACCTTCCTCAGGACCGTAATCATATAAAATTTAATAATGTATTTTAAATGAAAAAAGTTCTTTGTTTAAAACAACTTTATTGAATTTATATCATATGTCGACCAGTTCGATTAATCTTAACCTTCCGCTGGATCATAATCATGTAAACTTTAATCATATACGTTAAATGAAAAAAGTTCTTTGTTTAAAACTATTTTATTTTATTTTTTTACACATGTTGACCAGTTTTGGTTAATCTTAACTTTCTGCGGGACCGTAATCATATAAAATTTAATCGTATAAGTTATAAATATAGAAACCGGTCGCCAAATGTATAAATTTAATAAAGTGGTTTTAAACAAAGAACTTTTTCATTTAAAATGCATGATTAAAGTTTATATGATTATGGTCCTGAGGAAGGTTAAGATTAACGAAGCCGGTAGAGATATGTATAAATTAAAAAAGAAGTGATTTTAAACAAAGAATTTTTTTCATTTAAATTAAACCTTTATATTTCATGAACGCATACATCAATCAATAAATTAAAAATAAAATAAACTGACAATTTCAAATGTCAGTGTCCGTTACAATATACTTACGATTCTATATTTATTAGAACACACGATGATGTGAGTTAAGTCAAGATTAATTTGTTTTTTTTGTATTATTTTTTTTTTATTTATAATTTCAAGCCACAGAGAGGTTGCTTTCTTCGATAATATGTAATTAAAATTTGAAGTTTTAGATAGAATGACTGGAAATTGCATTCCCGACTGTAATCTGTCCTCTCATTCCACCCATGTAATAATGTTCCTTACACTGATCCGCTGAAACATGTTTGACACAATCCAGGAATGTTGGAAATTAATTTCGTATAATAACTGGCGTCTGTGTGTCTGACAAAGTCATTCTCTTCAATGCTTTGAACTATTCCAACGATCATCGTAACAAAGGTTCTGGCAGAGTGTCTCAAATGGTTTCAGTGTAGCTCGTGTGGAATTCGGGTGTCTCCAACAGACAGCGATATAATCCGACGCCACTTTCCGACGCTACTCTTCCGACGGCGCGTCGATCCCGCCATGATATGACGTCGTATGCTCGTAGCGAGCGAGCTAACCGGTTCCGGCACAGTACTCGACCCAACCAAATACCCCAACAGCTGTGACGTGGTACAGTGACTGGCTTTTAAACCGATTTTTTCAATGTTTATTTCAATGGAAGTTAAATAACGTTATTTTATGTCCAAATTAGGAAAAACTGTTAATAATTACTCTAATGCCTTTTGTGGTTGTTTTTCATTTTTTTTTTTCATTTTATAAATCATTGGATTAAACGCGATAATAATGTTAAACGATTTGATAATAAAACTTGGAGGATTTGTATAGCACCGTTTTTGTGAAAAATCACCTCAAGAGCGCTGTACAAATACTGCTTGCTAGGGTTTATCTTATTATGTACATCATGTAGTATCTAATACAACAAGCTTCGTATGTTTCGTCTAATTGTATTTTAAATAGTGCTTTATGGTCGAATTGTAATTTACCCTTTTTTAAATAACTTACAATGTGATCTGGTTTGAGATTTTCACAGACAAAAGTAGATATTATCCTGCATGACTTTTGGGGTATTACAAGTATATCTTGTCGCGCTTCCTCCTCCTTTAGACAACAGCAGATGATAGACATTCTAATGCCATCCGAACCGTTGGCTAAAGGAAGATGGCATGATAACTTCCAATATATTGCAAACACTACCTTTTTCACAAAATCCTAATTCTCTTTTAAATAAACATTTCCCTGTCGTCGTTCTGATTTTAAATTAAATTATGATTTCTTACCCTTTGATCCTGTCACGTTCATATTTAAAAACGTCATTTGAAATATCTCAAAGTTTCAGCGACGATGGAAGGAGATAGAGTATATTTTTAGTTTACTATGTTATTATTTCTCAATTTAATCAATGTCCCAGCTTTTAAGAACAGCCTGTAGTAAACATAACCTTGAGTCGAATGTTTATTGGGCTATCAAAGTTTCCAAAGGCTTAGATCGTCGTATTTGATTGTATAAGTTTCTTATAATAGATAATGGCCATTAATTAGCCTTCGTCCAGTGTCCTTGATGTCCCTAGTTGGCCTATCATCTGTGATAATGTGGGAAATGGCGATCCACCCTATCTGCTCCCGCCTCCCTCTGGAACCCTCCCCCATCCTCCCTTATTTCGCGTGACCTATTTTTGGCAGGTCGATATTACTAACACGTAACAGTTCCGTGTTGAGGGGAGAAAAAACTCGTAATCGGTCACCATTAATAATTATGTCGGGGAAATCAAGTCATTGGTTATTTCTCCGCAAGGCCGCATCTGTCAACTTAGCGGGATTTATCTTCCTCTAGAATGGGACTGTTTTTATACGGCAGATATGATTTAATTTCATAAATGCGGCAGACGTCCGCGGAATATAAAAAAAATGTATTGAGGAAATATTTGAGAAAGGAGAATTGTCAGCACTTCTCAGCTGTTTTTCATCTTATCTGGCCTTCGATAAATGTGTTCCTACATAAATTATAACTTTGGCGTGAGTCTATAGGAGCATAATAATATTATATGTATTGTTTTCTTTCTTATAAGCGAATACACCTTGCAAATATTGATCTTAAATAATACGTAGGTATAATATTGCATGAATATTTTATTGTTTACGTTGCAATTACTATTAATAAAAGAATCGACTCGTTAAAAACATATTTATGTACACTCATTATTATTATTTAATTTTATGTTTGACGTCACGTCGGGTTTTTACTATCCACTGTATAAATTTGAAGTCTTGTATGTATGTTTGTTTATTTCATTTCTAGACATTATCTCAACACTGGAATGGGTTATGGGGTCGAATTAAAGACAGTAAAATGTAGTTTTTTAATAGCAATAATATGATATACTTCAACTTGACCTCCGAGGTCACCAGAGGTAGCAAAGGGTTAAAAATGTGTCAAAAAATTTGACGAGCTAGGAAAAAAATGGAGCATTCGACTTCAGTTGCAAAATGTTAAAAAAATGTGAAGCCAGCAGTCCACAATGGAGTGCTGATACCAGCCCTGATGTATGGCGGTGAGGCATGGAACTGGCAAGTAAACCGAAAGTTGTAGAAATGAGATCTCTGAGACCAATGTCTGATAAAACAACGTATGTTCGTGTGAAAAATGTTGAGATTCGTAAAGAATGTAAGTCTGATAATAAGCGTGATGTGTAAGATTGAGAAAGGGACGATTAGATGGTTTGGGCATGTAGAGAGAATGAGCGAAGAAAGGAGTGAAAGGAGAATATATGACGCGAATGTGAATGAAAGAAGAAGCCGGGGACACCCGAGGAAGACATGGCACGATCAAGTGAATCAAATACTTGAGTCGGGCCATGTCAGAAGTCGGAATAACAGAAGAGAATCTATGATTCGATGTATGAATGTAAATGAAGCAAGAAGTGTATACCAAGATCGAGTTGTTTGGCGGTCCGTCCTCTCTGCCTACCCCTGCGGATAAACGGCGTGATGTTTAGTTAGTTAGTTCAATTTTTAATTATGAATTATTTTTATTGAGATTTAAAAACCTCATTGTAATATTTAATCATTGTAGAGAATAATATTAACATAACCTTAATGAAACATGAAAACGGCAAAAACGACAGAAAAGAAAAAAAAAAATATATATATATATATATTTAGAATAATATGGACAAATCTTAAATTTGAGATATGATATCGATGAAGATGACATAAATTGAACTAGTCTCATTAGTTAAGTTGGTTTAGCGGTTGCCCCGGATAGGCAGAGGTCCTGGGTTCGAGTCCCAGATGCGACAGAAATCTTTTTATTTTCTGTCGTTTTTTTCTGTCTTCACGTTTCACTTAGGTAATGACGGCCTCCATGGTCGAGGGGTAAGGCTCTCGACTACGAATCCGAAGGTCGCGGGTTCAAATCCCGGCGTGCGCAAGTAAATTTTGTTTAATTAATTTGTGCTGTTTCACTATTAATTCATTTCAAAATAACATGTAGTATATTTGCGCATGTTCCAGAGTGGAAGATACTCTCAGTATCGCCCTGCTGAAAGATTACCATTCAGAACTGAAACGTTGCTTGAAATGGCTTTTAGACGTGTTCGGTGACTAGATATGAATAGCCAGGTATGTCCCCACCTTCCTCTCGCCCTTCTCCTTCCCCTCCCCAATACTTTCAGTCTCACATATTCCCCAATTGGGGATGCCATAGTCTCACTAGCTCCAGACGGTTGGGAGCAGTTGGGACTCTTGTGCGGTATTCATATAAAAAAAATGTTAATATTATTTTCTACAATGATTAAATAGTTAGTTAGTTAGTTAGTGTAACAGGGTTTTCTATTACTAATTTAGCTGAAACGTTTTTCCGTTTACAACGCTGAAAAATCCATTTCCTAATTACTGCAAATAACTTTCCCAGCTGGAATCCTAAACTAAAAGTTCTTATCTAAAGGAAAGACATAAAACCCGGTAGCAGCTGGATAAGTTTAATCTCCACCCTGCACCCCTGTGTTTCTTATAAATTTTACAAAAGAATCGAAGAAAATAAACAGGAATTAGTGTTGGGGAATGTACATTATAATTACTTTATTTATCTCGAGTTTGTCGGGTTACAAGGCTAGTTAACTTTCGTACGTGTACGTTTTACGATAGGTAAATACCACAGTGTTATACTGTCGTAAACCAAACTTGAACGGTATTCCGCTATCGTAGGCTAAACTTATAGTATTCCGCTATCGTAAACTAAACCAGTACCTTCGTGTAACTTTACCTCGGCTGTTCTTGACTTAGCGGATCTCTGTGCATACCTATTTGTGGCAGTATGTAAATATTTACTATGTAAGATAACTGCTGATACGTTTTTTATGCACGAGTGTAAATCATTCTGAATTTTTGCCAGAAATTTCAGCAGCGCCTTGCAATTTAAATCTATTTCGTTTTAATAAATAATAATATGGATATTAAAGATGTTATGGCTGTGAATTAACATGTTTAAGCCATACCTGTCATCGGTGTAAAAATATTGTCTACTAGCTGATGTGTACCCGGCTTTGCTCGGATTTTTTTTTAATAAAGTTATGAAGTTGTGAATTCTTGCTTGTCATTAGGCTGCCATAATTGATTTGACAGCGAAAGTAACTATCTCCAAATAAAGAAACATTCGTTTGGATATTTTATTTCATTCCAAACGATTATTTTTTCAAAATATATCTAAATCATAAAGTTCTTACGTAGGTACCTACTCGTGTTTTCCATTTTAAAAATATTCTACCCAAAAAAATCTTCTTCTGTTGAATATGCAATCTGTGGCTAACCAGAGTGTTATATCTAAGGGATAACCTAAATAAAACATGGCGGGTTCAATGTTTTTCATACTAATTTTAAAACGTTATAACAACAGTTTTACACATTGGATGTCATTCAAACTACTTTCTAAACCTTCCCGGCACTAATAAAAACAAACTGTTCTATTTTCAGCGAAACCAGTCCAGTAATTTTCGAAAACATTGAGGACAAACAAACAAACTTACATTGATTTTTATATATATATATATATAGATTTTAAATATTAAACTGTTATTAATGTTTTTATTTTCTATCATCGTGATAACTTAAAATATATACGAGTATATAATACTTTTTTGTAAAATTATTATTAAGGGTTGTCTTTCTTATAAAAGCGGTTAATTAATTTACTTACCCTTTTCGAAGTGCCATTTTTTTGCTCTTTGTGTAATGGCCTTTTACATTTAAGGCTTTACTTTGATATTGAGATGGCAGAATAATAGTCAAATAAACCGTAATTAACACAATGTGTTGTTTCGGATGACAGCTGATAATGAAGAGATACCGGACAACCATGCATACTCTTTGTATGCATACAGTCTCAGCACTGTTCAAATGCACAACTACGCTCTTCCCAACGCAACTCTCGATCAAATAACGATCTGATTTATGATCAAGTTAAGTGATCGATTCACGGGATTAAAGCTCCGCTCAACAAATGACTCCTTATAAAAAGTGTCAACAGAGTGAACAAATGCCAAATCGGAATGTCAGACGTCATTGGCTTCACGAATTTTTCGTGAATGAAAAAAAATTATTTAATCGCTTTCGAATGTCGAAATATGTTTTTTGTGTGGTTTAAATAAAACTGGGAAATTATTCCACATATAGTAACCTACGTTTTGGCTTGTTTGGAGGAGAAACATCAATTGTACAAAATAAATGCACTTTCGCGGCACCAGTAAAGTCAAGTTAACACCTTATTTATCAACATATTTTTATCACATGCATTTGTAAATTATTAAATGTATGTTTTTGAATTACAGTATTTAAACAAATTGTGTGTATTAATAATAAATACAATATTAACTCGTCTATGTTTATTTAACATTGAATGTCTTTACTTTGATGTCATTTTACCGTCTATGAAAATGGACGGGAAACAGGGAAACAGAGCATTGCTCAATAAAACACTAGCCTGATCGGTGCCTCAGATCGAACAATCGATAATTTGGAAAGAACGGCCGTAAACTAAGCATTCAAATTGCTTCAATTTCTACCGGTAGATCATGATTGACTATTTGCCAGTTTTTTTTTTCCATCCAGACAGAGTCTGCACCTATAGGACGGAATATTGGTATAGTACGTTTAGTAGCAAATATAATAAATTCCCACTCTATTTGAGTTCAAAGTATCAAAGCCGTGGCACCACAATTTCCCACAAACACCCCTTTAGAATGAAAATTTGGGAATTCCTTCGTTTCCCTCGTGAACTTAACATACCTTTTTGGTATTATCAATAATATCCTAGTGTCGTACTATCATCAATTTTATCTTAAATTGTCTTCATTCTTTCAACATAATTAGTCATTATATAAAATATATCATCTCAACTCAACATGTAATCCATCCACAGTGTTATATTCACTTACACATATCGTACAGCTGAGTCCAACACAGTACTGACACATATGCTTTATTTTACAGTAACTCCACACAGGAGGTCCTGACGGAAATAATCTTTGTTATCTTTGGGGATACTGTGTGGAGGGTCTTTTAGAGGATACTAAGGAGTGAACCTGGGTCTTGAAGAGACCCATGTTGTAGGAGGGAGAAAACACAGGGGCCCGCAGATCATTCCACAGCCGAGCTGTTGAAAACAAGAACGAGTCGTAGAAGCGACCCGTTCTCGTTTGATAAATGCAACCGTATACAAATGTTGGGTGCGCTTCCCGACTGTGCACCGGTGGTGATGGGATTAATGACGCTAGTTCCTCAGAGCATCTTCCATTAAAATACCTATAGAACAAGGACAGCATTCCCACCTGACGTCTGTGCTCCAAAGATTGCAATCCGTTTGTTAATATAGGCGAATCTATCAAACGGACTGCCCGTTTCTGCACAAAATCAAGGTTTTTTTTTCAGATATTTTGGGGCTCCCGACCAGAGATGGCTACCAAATTCTGCAGTGGGGCGCACTTGCGATTTTTACAGGGTCAGCAGTTGTGTACTATTAAAGTATCTGCGGGCTCTGCTTGCACACAGCATGGTTCATGCTTATTATTGTAACTTCAGAAATAATAAAAATAACACTTTTCGAATAACTGTTAAAACCAAATTCAACAGACCAGACCTCTTTTGAAATTTATCTGCTCCCACAATTGAAAATATTACTTCTTCAATAAACACAAATTCACTTTGTGGCATTATTTTATATTAAATAATAATAAAAAAATTAATCGTCGTAATATTAACCAATCCTGAAAAAAAAAAACAGGAAATAAAAAGGTATCAGTCGCATCTGGGAATCGAACCCAGGACCTGTATCTTACCGGGATAACCATTGATATCATACATACCTCAATTTCAAGACTTTACATATTTTCCTCTTACGAAGCTTACGCAGTATACTGTGTATCCTGATGAGGGAAGCTTCGCTTCTGAAACATGTTGATGTTTATATATTAAACAGTGGTGTGAACAAAGTGCTTCTTATTTATTTAAAACAAATAAAAAATATTTACCAATTAAAAATATGTCTAATCATTGTAGAAAAAAAAAAAAAATAAGTCGCATCTGGGACTCGAACCCAGGACCTCTGCCTATCCGAGGCAACCGCTTAACCAACTTAGCTAATGAGACCAGCTCAATTTATGTCATCTTCGTCGATATCATATCCCAAATTCAACATTTCTAAATATTGTTCTCCATTTTTAATCCCATATAATGAATGAATGGCTTTATAATGATTAAAAAGTTCCTAAGGAACTTGAACAATTGCAAACTAGACAGTGTCTCGTTTGTAAAAATATGTCTTGGTGTGGTGAGTACTACGAATTCGTTGAACACCTCTCTTATGCATATTTTATTCACACCGTTTATTTTACCGTCAAGTCCACAGTAGGTGTCATATTAAACTGTCCGATAATTTTCTATATGATGCATAATTTTTATGAACATATAATTCTGAATTAATTTATCGGGTGATAAAATCATACGAGCCATAAAAATCTGTGTTCGAGTCTAGTTGTGCGTCATAACCGTAAATCTCGTGTTCTTGGATACACTTTTTTATCGTGATGAATTTACTCATCTGAATGTTTTCTGGCTTTCACCGGCGTGTAATAATATTCTACCGATATCGGGCCTAGGATATTTCTCCAGTATTAAAATCTGTTTTTCTAAAACGCTTAGAAAAATTATCCAGATTTTTAACTAAAATATGCCACTGCGTAGATTGTCTTAATGATAATCATTTTTAAGTGCTTTTTCCTTATCTGAAATTTTCGCTTTTGTCATTTTATTTATTACTAGCTGATGTGTACCCGGCCTTGCTCGGCAGTATTTTTTTTTTTGGAATAGAGATATGAAGTTGCGAATTATTGCTTGTCGTTTGGGTGCCATAATTGATTTGACAGCGAAATGAATGCCTTGTGATGACTATTACTACCTTTAAACAAAATATACCCGAATAAACCTTCTTCTTTTGAGTGTGTACTTTGTGGCTAACCAGAGTGATATGTCTATGGGCTAACCTCAATACAACATGGCGGGTTCGATGTTTTCCTTACTAATTTAAAAACGTTATAGCAACAGTTTTACATATTGTATTTCATCCAAATTACTCTATAAATCTTCCCGGCACTAATAAGAACAAACCGTGCTATTTTCAGCGAAACCGGTCTCGTAATTATCGTGAAAATCGTTGACAGAGAAACAGACAAACACTATTTTTTGTACGTAAAGATTAATAATAGGTTTGATTCGAATTTAGATAATATAAAATTGTATAATAATGTGTGAACTAAAAATAAGCCATTTTAAAGGGAGCGCCTTTCAAATTCCCTACTAAAAATTCACTGTCCGCCAATACTACCCAAGAGCTAGCTTCGAGATGAATCCCATACATGTGCGTTGTGAATTCACGCGCATATAGGACTTTTTGTCCTAAGAAATAGTTTATACAAAACATACTATTTGCGCTACAGCGAGAGAGACGTCAAAACCTTGGAATTCTAATAGGTGCCGGGGTGCGCAGCGACTATGAGATCCAATAATCTTACATTTGTGCGAAATAGTATTTTGCAAGAATCATTTTTTTCTGTAATTATCGCATTTTAAGTTGTTATTAAAATAAGTTAATAAAACTGCGGGTGTTACTTTTTTCCGCATTTCTAGAATTTGCTAGCATTGGTTAAGTACATAAAAAAATCGGTATTCTTAATTAATTCGTAAATCGTGATTTACGCATTAATTATTTTTAGTATCTTATTCCATTATATTATTTAGCCGCATACGTTTTAATGAATAGCAGTTTTTTTTATCTCGTTGCTAGGTTTTGATAAAATGTAATCACTGTTGTAGCGATGTAATAAAGTTCCTTTATACCTAGAAAAAAATATACACGTAAACGGAAAATGCCAACATAAGATTTTCTTATATTTCCAAGGGATTTTTTGGGCTGGAAATAACAAACAAAAATAACTCTTATATATTTACTAATCAGTCATTCCGTGATTCCTCCTCATGATTTAACTTTAGTCTCGTGAAAAGCGAATGAATTTCTGAGGATAGAAATGTTTTTAATTTCCGTTAATTTATTCTCTTGTTTATTTGAGAATAAAGTTAATTGATTTATTTATTTTATTTTATGGAAATCAACAGTCACATCAATCAGTTTATACGTGTAAAATGATTCTTATTACATTTTAACTGCAATACATGTAAAGCATCTGCAATGATCGTAAATTACGAATACCTGTTTAGGTGGGAAAACAAAATTAATTAGCGAATTAATTCACTCGGACGAATTTGATTCATTCGATGAATGAGCGTATTTCTGGATACCGCTTTCTGATATTTTTATACGATTGAAGTTAACGTTATAAACAGGTAAAGGGTAAATTTGCAATTGAAAGGCCAATCTTTTATGATTTATTTCAAAGCCACTTGAGTGCACGGCTCTGGTTTCCATTGTGTTCAGTTTAGTGTTTGATGTTTACGACAGCTTTTCAAAAATAAGCTTTAACTTCCATAAATTGCTTATTTACCCCAACCCGGGGTGAATCGGCGGACATTCGAGCCAGAGAATTTATTGAATTTCACCCCCTCTCTCATAAATCTCTGGATAAATTGTAAGAAAAGTACCGATTGATACTGTTGATCGCCAATAGATACACCTTTCTATTTAAAACGTTTTTTTTTGTAATAATTTAAGCTAGAGTTAGTTACGTTATCATATTAAAATACTGTAGATGTGATAAACCGTGAACTGTAGTTGTTGTTGGTGATATTTAAAAATGTATTTATTCATTACTTTCCCTTTGGCGGTAGTTAAGTCCCTAAATCTAGGTACTATATTAGGTAGGTGCACTCAGGTACCTATAGATGGAAATAGTAGCAGTTCGTGGCCTATCTCACTGCACTAAAGATTGGCAACCTAGCAACAAGATACAATTTTACGATTCACTAAAGCGATTTTTTATATGAAAAAGTAACATCTTCAGTAATTAACTCATTCTAATAAAAATTTAAAACACGTTAATCATAGAAAAAATCTATTGATTCTTGTAAAATACTATTCCGTGCAAATTTCGTATTAACGAATCCCATAGTCGCTGTGCACCCGGACAGCTAACATATTCCTAAGGTTTTGCACACCTCCGTGGTTTGCCGCTGAAGCGCCACGAGTACGTATTTTGTCTGAACTATTTTTTTAGAACAGAAATTCCTTTTTATTAATACGGACGGGTGGATTTGAATAGCGCACTGTTAGTGTGGTAAAAAAATAGAAGTTTGTCTTATTATCTTATCTTTTTATGGGAGGTTACTGCACAAATGCACTTTAGAAAAGACTATCACTTAGTCGGCTAGCATCAGTTTGTTATCTGTTATTGAGAATCAGACATTTACTTAATGTATCGATGACTGTTAAACTCGAAATATACAAAAAAACTTGCTCAATTTTCACTTAAGGCGCCACTTGTTCTGTGATGATGACCAATAGGATATTTTCACAAACTATACCGTTAAAAATATCTGTAAGATTTAAAGTTTATAAATTAATTAAAAATTATTTTGTATTCATCACTTTATTAATACACACATTTCTACATGTTTCGAAAGCGACGCTTTCTTCATCAGCAAGAATACTTGTAATATAATAATTGTATTCTATATATTCCTGATGAAGAAAACATCGCTTTCGAAACATGTAGATATGTGTATAATAATAAAGTGGTGAATACAAAATAATTCTTGATTAATTTAATAATAACGACGGCACAAAGTGGATACCAATCTTTTGAAGAAATTTTAATGTTTATATTTCTGATTCGGATAATCGCACTAAAAATGGGTCATTTTAATATTTTCATTCATAAATATTCGTTTTAAAAACGATCTGGTTCGAACTGGCTAAAACTTCATTGTCATAACGCTACTAGCTGGTAAGACGGCTGTCACCGAAGTTGGTCGGCGTGAAGTCAACAACGCCATATTCACGAACAAAAACGAACATGTCGTTTTGGCGGCATATCAAAAATGGCACCTTTTTAATTGTTATAGAAAATTTATTCGTGAACATAAAAATAATACCGTCGTTATCATTTTTTTTTTATATGAATACCCCACAAGAGTCCCAACTGCTCCCAACCGTCTGGTGCCAGTGAGACTATGGCATCCCCAATTGGGGAATGTTGTGAGGCTGAAGTTATTGAGGAGGGGAAGGAGAAGAAGAAGAGGAAGATGGGGAAATACCTGGCTATTCAGATCTGGTCACCAAACACAGCTAAAAGCCATTTCAAGCAACGTTTCAATTCTGAATGGTGGTCTTTCACCAGGGCCATACTGAGAGTATCTTCCACTCTGGAACGTGCGCAAATATACTATATATTATTTTGAAATGAATTTATTGTGAAACAGCACAAATTAATTAAATAAAATTTACTTGCGCACGCCGGGATGTGAACCCGCGACCTTCGGATTCGTAGTCGAGAGCCTTACCCCTCGACCATGGAGGCCGTCGCCTTAACTTTGATTATACAGTGAAAAATTTTGGATGCGACGATTATTTAACATCTCTAAACCTAAAGTGACACTCGTTTGTCAGTAGAAAAAATAATCAATGCAAAAACTCAGTCTCCGGCGCATAAATTTGCTTTGGATTTGGTTGTTTTGAATGAATTCGCAGTGGATACTACGTACGCGCGCAATATCTTATATCTACACCGTGTTTCAACAGAAGAACTTAATTTGTTTTACTCCACATATTAAATATTATGTACATTCATTTGTGGTGATAAGCCCAATCTCTGTTTGCAGAAGCACTGTGTAGATGCAGCCAATGACGTCAGGGCGCATAATTGCTTTCCAATTAGTCTGATATTAAATTATGCATATTGATTTTCCATAATACCCTGCCACTCTATCGCACTTCCTCTATGCGCATTATTTTGCATACCTACGTTTATTTATTTATTTAATTTTCTACAGAATATTAATAATACATTTATAAATGAAGTATAAATTACTTTGTATTCATCACTTTATTAATACAATAAAAAACACATAAATTTGTTGTGGACCACTTTTATTTTATTAAAACTCTACCGGTTTCGGAAGCACCCTTCCTTCATCAGGAGAATATTAAAACTAATTTATGATAAAGAACATTGACAAGACAATTCAAGACAAGATATTGTATATCATAAGCTAGTTTTAATATTCTCTTGATGAAGGAAGGGTGCTCCCGAAACCGGTAGAGTTTTAATAAAATAAAAGTGGTCAAATTTATGTGTTTTTTATTGTAAATTATGGCGATCCACAAAGTTAATGCTTTTTACAAATATACTTTATTAATATATACATATCATCATGTTTGGAAAGCGATGCTTTCCTAATCAGGAATATATAGAATACTAAAAAAATAAGAATGTCAAGTATAGACAAATGATAAACATAGAACACGGTAATGTAAGAATAGACAAATTATAAACATAAACAAATATTGATTAAAGTAGGTAATAATTAATAATTAATCAAAAATGTTAATAATAATTTTTTTTATAAAACATTGAATAACAAATTTACATTAGAAAATATAAAAGAATTATTTTTATTATTATCTAATATTAACCGTTTTAGTGCTATGCTTATTTTGCAAGTATAGAAATGTATATAAATTGCTAGAGATATTTTGTGTTTTTAAATTAAAGAGTATGGTATTCCATAAAAATGCAATAACTTGGACAAATATCAATCGATTTTAATGATTTTTTTTAAATTATACAAGTAAAGAATGAAATTTTACGAATATTATAGTTCTAGTTAAAAAAGCTACACGTTTACAACTACAAAAAATATTAAAAAATACAAAAAGATAAGATTATTTCAATTCACAATTGTGTTTTCCCGTGGTCCATGTAGTCCCTTTTTACAGGAGCGCATATGAGATTCGATCGCCTTATCTCATTTGCTTTGCTCTACACATTCATTTATGGGAGCAAAGGTCTCGTCGTCCGTAGTGCCGCTGTCATTTGTTACATTACGATCATTCGCATTAGAATTAACTTGTGACATGGTAAAAAATATCGATTCACTTTAGGGTGTATTTATTTTAACAGGATAAACAATAAATACAGTTATCAAAGACGCGCCAACCGCAATATACCACGCTCAAATTAAGCACGTGCTCTCCCGAGGGCGATAAAAAGCACACTGAAAATTGCAGCGCTATAGCGCTAAACTAAGCTTACTGCGCAATGGCGCTGGGCCGCACTCTGACGGTTAATATGAAAATAAAATAGTATTTCAGAATACAAAATAAGTTTAAAATTAAAGGAATTGTGCATACAAAGGAAACGACAATAAGTTTAAACAATCTAGTCTAGATAAATATTAAGTGATCCCACAAAATATTAATAATAGATTACAACATATAGGCAAGCTGATGTTGGGTTTATTTTTGGTTTAGTTTTGTTTTATTTTGTTTTGTTTCGTTTTATTTTGTTTTTTCTTTAGAAAGTATGAGTTTTCCCTCCTTTCTCCGTAATATGTAAAACGTACATTATGAAATTACTCCAGTACTCTAAAACATTTTATTGTGTTCGAAATCTGTACCATGGAGTTATTAGACATCATGTCCAGTTAGACAGCTTAACAGGAGAGCGAAAAATGATTTTTGCAGTCAAATTTTTAATTACACTGAATGTGACATGTTTTGGGGCGTACACCGGTACACGAATATGATGTTGCTTAAAAAATATAATTATAAACATGTCCACATATAGTTATTTGGCTATAAATGAAAACTAATACAATGCATCCAATTTTATACTAATAAGACTTACTGTACCTAATAATATTGAATTTCAGATAGAGGAGAGAATGGCTTTAGTTCTATGTTTAAATGCAGTTTTTTAGTGAAAATTAATTCGTTTTCTTATGCTTCCAAGATAGGTACAGATACATGATTTTGTATTTAAGACAAATTCAATAACAAAAATGGATAAAACTATGCCATTTTCCACTAGGCATATAACTAGGCATACCATTCGTCAGTAGCATGCATTACTCTATGGCCAAAGGTAGGCTGAGCGTAGTTTTTAATGGAAATTTCTATTCAAACTGTCACATTTGATCAAAACTTAGAATCAAAATATTTTATTTATATGACAATGTATACGTAAGTTAAACACTACGGCATATTAGGTAGCAGTATCTTGTATCAGAAAACACAGTCATTTGACAAAATGATTGAAAAATTTATTGTTTAATAATACATTCATAAATATCAATTCGAGGATGACAGGTAAAAAAAAATCTTTTGTCAAAGATTTTTTTATTCATTTTTTTCCTCCACGGATGGCGGCACAGCAAAAAACTATTTTTTTCTTCATTTTAGTCTTTACCTAGCGGTAGTGTTGGAATTTGGAATATATAAAACTATCAATTTATGAATAGGGTAAAACCTTTAGTTGAGAGATTAACATTATGTTCCTAATTTCAAAAAGAACATTTTTTATTGTGCAAAAATAACTAGCAGTGCGGTGTTAGTTTTCATAGCGTTTATTGACAGCTGTATTCGGAGGCGTGGCATTGCCGTAATGCATCCTGCAAAAAACTGGATTAAGGTAGTCAAGTGCATTTCCATAAGTCCGATTGGAACCAAAGAGTACAAATTTTTATACTGAATAGACGAAAAGTTACCGAGTTATTCCACTGTGCTCTCTATCACGAAAGCCGTTTTGTTTAATTTAATCATATTCTTTTTTAGTGCCGAATTTCCAGTTTATAAATTTCAACATTTATTTACGTATTATATTAAAGTGTTTTTAAAATTTAAAAGCAGACGTCATTTCAAATTTTTAATCAAATCATTAATCTACATTGGTACGTTTTCGTAATAAGGAACTCCACTGAAAAATATAATCACTTTAAGAATATATATTCATATCGATCAGCAAACGCCGATTCTGAATATGTAACTTTTATTAATCATACGTAGAATTTATAAATCGTTATTTAAAATTGAATAAAAAATCAGCTCATCAAAACACCGTGTTATTTATTTATTTATTCACGCCTTGAAGGCTTTTACATTTTGATAAATTCACACAGTTTTACAAGGGAGTACAATAATGTGCACATAAAATAATAAATAAAGTGTAAAAGAAGTAAGTAGGTACAATATAGCAGTATGTAGTTACAGCGTAATTATCGCAATGAATAATAGTTATGTTGGTACCATTGCATTTGGAACATCTGAGGTCACGTGAGCATCCTGTTTTTGAATTATTATGAAAAAAAATCGGTTTCGGTTAGGGAAGCACAGTCCCACTGGCTGCGGACAGCTGGTAGCAGTTGGGTCTCTTGTGCGGTATTCATATATTTAAAACAAAAACGCGGCGAGGTAATTAATGTGTGAAGTTCACATAAAACAAAAAGCGGAAAATAAATGTATTTCCTACATAGGATGATCGTGCGGGATTGTATTCACGGTTCTCCCTCTTTAAAGGCCTAAATGTTTTCCGAAATGCTAATAGCTTAACACTCCCGCTTAGCACCGGGTCTTCCTAAAGGTCTAAAGTCTAAACAAAGGCCGGCTGCCATAACATTTTATGATTCTCCCAATGATAAGAGCAGTGAACAGTGGATTGAGTGGATGAACTGACGGGCCTGGGAGGGAGGGGGGGTGGTAGGCCTTAAAGCGGGCGGAGGAGGGAGGTAGACCCTTAATTTAACATTTCCACTCAGGGGGTGGAAACTTGGCTAAAATACCAGGAACAAATAACACCCCAAGACTCTCGTCCGAATAATTACGATCATATACAAGGTCAAGATTGTTGTAATTTCTAATAAATTCACAATCAAATATACATAAGTTCATACCACACATTTAACGTATGAAAGCCGTGGCTGAGTTGGCATCGCGTCTGGGTACCACCCAGGCATCATGAGCTCAATTCTTTGGCTAGCGAAGTCCTATATCACGACACAAACAACATATTCCGCTTACTGTAATGGTAGAAGAAGATTTTCAAATATTCAGGTTATTCGTAACCTGGGAATGTTTTCCTTCTTAAAAGAGGAATAAATATGTTTGTGAAGATATGTAGATAGTTTTATTTTTCTAAATGTATTAGCAGTGGGTAGTGGGTATCAGAACCTGAAGTATCAGATCGAAAATGCTGATAATAAATCTGATTGTAAAGTAAATGGTATTAATATTTGTCAAATTACTTGACTTTTTCTTCGCGTATACAAACACCTTAAAGTCTGCTATAGATATTTCAAGTGTTTTCAAAAATATTAAATTTCTCAATTGATAAACTAAAGTTTTTTTTTAGACAAGAATTTTGTGCATATCGCAAAGGGTAACAATTATTTTTATAAACAATAATTATTAGCCTGAAACACTCATCCAAATTGAAAAAACCTTCCGAGAAAAGATAAATGTCGCCGACAGGAGCTCAACGGTAGAGAATCTGACCGGATATCAGAAGGGTGCAGGTTCGAGTCCTGTCGGCGACATTTATCTTTTCTCGGAAGGTTTTTTCAATTTGGATGAGTGTTTCAGGCTAATAATTATTGTTTATAAAAATAATTAAATTTTTCTTTATTATGTTTGTCAATATGAGAACAGGTCGGTGATATCAAAAAGCAACCACATTTTCCGGTGAGTTTTCTAGATTCCTACCTTGTACATAGTTAGGGCGGTTCGTGTCCTATTTCATTGGGTGTTAAATCGGAAATTTTAAAAAAAAGGTAAAAAAAAATTATTTCATTTGTATGAAATAATGATAAATGTGTTGGTCTTTTCCATATTATATATTTTTTCCCTATATCTAGAGAAATATCAGTTTACTACACCACTGATTATCGACTTAGCAACAAGAAATAATTCGGCGATTCATTAAAACGTCTGTGGCCAATAATAATAATAATAATAATAATAATGTCTTTATTTCAGCAGAACAAAGCGGTGAGTGCAATACTCTGTCTGCCATATAAAAGAAAACATTTTTAAAAAAATTACGTGATGTGGAAATAAAATATAAAAATAATATATTTAGCACTTATCCTACGAATAATACTTAGAATAGGTTCCGTGATACTTGACCCCCGACAGTTGATCCCCTGACAGTTGATCCCCCGGACTTTGATCCCTCTGTCAGTTGACCCCTCGGACGCTTAATCCCCCAAAAAAATATTTCTGTTCTACCTCCACCCCGGTAACGTATACAGAGAGGTACAAATATGTGTGCTAACAAAGACGTATACAGAGAAGATATACTGCCGTGTAACAAAATACGACATACTCATATGTGTAGTCGGCTTGGGGAAAATACGATAAACCTACCTGCATATAATACAATTACTGGTCCCGAAGGGGTATACAGATAAGGTAGATGACCGAAAATTTAAGAGTCGACATACTTATATGTGCAGTCAGCTTAGGAAAATAATATTGATCTCATTTTATTTTATTAACAAAATATAATAGAATTAATATTTCCGTACAATTAAACCTGTCTATTTTGCCTATTATTGTTGCCGGAGTTTGCATCGTTTTTGTAATAAAACCCCAGTACTCCCAGTCTTTATTTTTCCTTATTATCTTCAATGCAATTCTGGCAATAAACAAGCTGCTTGGCTACTTCACTTATAATTAATTACAGGGCTCTTATTTCTTGGTGTAACATTATACCTTAGCTTAAATTATTTAATAAACATATTAATAACGTATCTTGGACCTTAAATGAAATTTCTCGACCCCTGACACAGAAATGTATAGATATCATGAATTTACGCAAAAATGTACCGGTCTGAAGATGGACGTGATAGCTTGAAACCGATCCGGTCAAAAAATGTGAAATAAAGTTTTTTTTTTTAAATTATTGAAATTAATTTAATTCCACCAGTTCCAAAAATAGGCATCCTAAAATGAAAGTTTTGGTTGGGTGACTTTGTAACCTGCATACTAATTCCTGAAACAGAGGCGCTGACGCTGATGGCAGCACGTAGACATCGACATTTTACATTCTGAAATAATTATTAATTCTCCTTAACAACTAACGCTACATCCTATCTTTGTTCAATGTCTCATCGGATTACTTCTATCGATATTTACGATTTCCAAAGATATTTTATCTTATGGGTATAAAAGGTTGATACATGATTCGGTAGAATTATTCGTTTCCATGGCAACGTAATTTGGAAAGATTTTATTGTATGTCTGCTATCCATGTTATATAAATACTTTAATAGTAAACAAGCCGACACAACTGTACAAATCGTGTGCCCCACTGTAGAATTTAACAGCCACCTCTGGTTGGGAGCCCCAAAATATCTGAAAAAACCCTTGACTCTGTGCAGAAACGGACGGTCCGCTTGATGGATTCGCCTGTCTTAACAAACGGATTGCAATCTTTGGAGCACAGACGTCCGGTGGGAATGTGCTTTCCTTGTTCTACCGGTATTTTAATGGAAGATGCTCTGAGGAACTAGCGTCTTTAATCCCTTCGGCACCGGTGCATAGTCTGGAAACACACCAAACGCACGCCCAACATTTGCACACGGTTGACATTTGTCACATGAGAACGGGGCGCTTCCACGACTCGTTCTTGTGTTCAACAGCTCGGCTGTGGAATGATGCAACATGGGTTTCTTCAAGACCCAGGTTCACTCCTTCCTATCCTCTAAAAGACCCTCCGTACAGCATCCCGAAAGATGATATACGCCTTAAGGGAAATTATTTCCCTCAGGCCCCCCTGTGTGAAGTTAGTATAAATATATATATGTGTACATAATAATGACAATAATAATATTTTCATGTTTTTTATAGCGCCTTTTTTGTAAAAAATCACCTCAAGGACGCTGTACAAATAAATAAAAATATCCCAATGCTCTGTGTTAACACTAACCATAGACAATATATTATTACTACTTATGGCTAACAAATTGCATACACCAGTTCATCGATTTGTAATAACAAACTAAAATGTACAATGCATTTGACCAATTAACGTGATGCCGCGTTAAAATATACTTGTTAATTATTTTATGAACAGGCAGATAATATTATACAGGACCATATTTACCTGGCAGGTCACTTGAGATAAACACTGTTTATTAGCGAAATTTATTCATGGTTTTGTACGCAGAGGGCATAATATTGGAATACACATGATATTGGAGATATTATTTAATACCGGTATTTATTTTAATAATTATTTTAATATTAAATCAATGATAATCACTTTATTTAAAACCACTGTATTTAATATGTAAATATCTACATGTTTCGGGAGCCAAGCTCCCCCCTTCAGAATAAACAATGTACGTGCTAAAAATAATGACAAGTATAGACAAATAATAAGAAAACAGAATAAATTTAAAACACAAACAAAAATTCAAAATAAGTGATGTAAGTAGGAAAATAATTAATTAAAAATGTAAAAATAATTAAACAATTAAAAAAATTATAAAATATTAATTGAAAAAAATTGTACTACGAATTAAAGAAAAAATTATTATTTTTATTATTAATATAAATAAAATAGCGAGGCATAAAAAAAGTTATTTTACATCATTTGAAGAAAATATTTACATTCTTGCTTTAGGAAAGTTTTTGGAAAGAAAAACCATATATAATAACACCACTAACGTACCAAAAAATCAAAATTTTCTTAACAAATGTGTTTGTGTCATAAAGTAATACAATGACTTGATAAATTTTAATAATATTCTTTTACGCTGACACACGGAAGATATTTTAAGAGAAAAAATCACAAAACATCAGATCAATGCATTTTAATTCAATGTTCAAGGGGAACGGCTGCGCGGCCTTTTTATACATAACTTAATTTTGGATTTGAGGCTAAAAAATATCTAGTACGGATTAGAAGTAATTCATTTAATTTTTGTTTTGCATTATGAAATATAGGCCATTAAAGGAATTGATGTTTCGCGATTTTAGAGGCACATTTAACAATTATTTGAGGGCTAACGGAGATCTAAAAAAAAAGTTTTATACCTTCTGCTTTGAAAATCTAATGAAATATAATTTTTTTTTATATTAAAATAACCATTATGGTGGACTTTAAATTAAATTAAATACTACCAATTTCCGTTGGAACACAAATTTGCCGTACATGATTTAAAATATCGACCCGAAAAAACCTTTTATTTTTTTAAGTTGTTATTTTTTTATATATGTAATCATATTTAAATAGCAAATATGATTTTTTTTAATATATAAACCCGCAAATAATTTTCTAACTTGCCTCTAAAATTATGAACATTTTTTTTCATGGCCAATACTTCATAATTTAAAACAAAAATAAATAAAATACGTCTCATGCGTACTAGACATTTAGTAAACCTTTAATTAAAATATATCATTCAGTTTGGATGCGTATTTTGGCCTCAAATCCAAAATTAAGTTATGTATGATACAGGCAGCACAGCCGTTCCTCTTAATTGCGTAGTTGAACGTTGTCTTTTTGAATTTCTGAGAAAAGCAGTAAGATAAGACGTTAACTCTCTCGATACCTACAACGTGCTTTCAGCGGTCATATTAAATGCACAAACCTGAGTAGTCTGGCGTATTGCCTGAAAGCTTATTTCATTGCTCGTGGCTTATATTTATTATGCTTCTGATACGTTTATTAAGTGAGTACAAGTGCAGCTCGTGTGTGGGTCTCTTTCAGCTCAACAGGCTCACCTCCACCACCCGGAGTGCAAAGGTTCATTGTTTCATAGAAGCGGGTGATGTCTCCCACCCCTGCCGCAGCCGATATGCCCACCCACCCCGCCCCCTAATCAATAGCTCCTTTATCTATCTCTTTCAGTGCTAGCCCCCCTCTATCGGAGGGGGGTTATCACTAATCACTCAGGTTGAATACAAAACAAATGCATAATCCCCTTATTATTATTATTATAATTTACTATTCGGTGAATCATATGCTGGATTAAATGTGACTTATTTTATTATTGACATATTGAGGACAATGTCGAGCTTCCTAAAGCCATGTGGCTTTGTTCATGATCTCTGGTAAAATACGTTTTTTATGCTCATCACGTATTTTAAAAATGATGTAATTTATTTTTTTCCGTACAAATATAAAGTTCTACGAATGAAAGTACGAGTACTTGTTATTTTTCAGTTTTGGTCGCCCAGATAAAGCTGAGAATAATAAATGCAAAAGCTGTGCAAAGAGACCCTGGGGAACAAGGACGCCTACACGAAAGCATCTTGTTAAAGAAATGTGTCCCCAACCATACCAAAAAAAGGAGTTAAATTAATAGTGTTGGTATCTCTACATTTTATCCTTGTAGCTTCTAATTCAGCAGAAATCTGAATAGAACGATTACCTAATCACCTCCTTAAACCTAATCGAGAAACATATATCGATTTTAAAATAATCGACATAACTTTGCAATATTTTGTATTCATTCGAATGAATTATTAGTTGAAATTTCGAAAGATTTATTTAGATTTTTCGAAGTCAATAACCAATAACATAGATTTTCGTATGCGTCATCGTCGGGTGGTATATTTAAGTTCAAAGTAATAATCTCAAAATTCCATTTACTTGTTTTTGTTTTCAACACAAATAAACCAATCTCAGAAAAGCGATTAAAGCGGCGATAATCGCCCTTCAACGAAGGGGAGCTATTTAAAAATATTATTAATTAGGTACGTGTTAGAAAAACGATAACCTATATTTAGAATATCTATAAATATTTGAAAACAAACGAAAATAAATCTGTCTGGATTTATGGCTTTCTAATGGACGGCACGTGCCAGTGGCGCATTGACCGCCTGCACAGCACACGGGCCCGGAATACTAAGGGTTCAGTGAAAAGGCTTTCAAATGCCTTAAAAAATATGCTGCTTTTGAGAAAAAAATATACTATTTTTGCACTAATGGCCTCGTAAGCTTCTTAACTAAGCCCCATAGAGCGTGAATTCAATACCTGGCACAGGTAAATATTATAAATATAATGTTGTGCGTTACTTCACGTACAGGTAGATCGTAAAGATATTAGTATTTTTCTACCCGTTCTAGAGTGCAAGATGCCCTCAGTATAGCTTCGGTAAAAGAGAATCACCATTTAAAATCGACACTGCTGGAAATTTCTCTAGGCTCTAGCCAGATCGCCAAACATTTAGTGACCTGATCTGAATAGTCAGAAACATCTTAACTTTCACGTTTCTCCCCTCCCCCACATCGTTCAGTCTAGCGATATTCCCCAAATGGGAATAATTACGTAGTGCTACTGCCCCTGTGCAACTGGAATCCTCATGCGGTGTATCATAAAATATTTAAATAAAGTTGCTTATTTTTCCGCACTGTTTTATTTTTTTTTCACTCATTTTGGAGACTAAAATATTCATCTGAGGGCACTCAAAAATACACACTTTGTAGTCTGCTAACACAAGAAATACTACAAACAATTTATCTATCAATTCTACGTGGGTAGGAAGTTACCCCATATGAAAGTTCTTTGACTGAAAGCTTTTAAATTCTAATATTTCTATTTTTGAAACTGATAATACATGGTGGAATTCCATTATAATGATATAATAACACATATATGAAACTTATTTCCACTTTTATTGTATTTCTCCGTGACCGGTTTCAGCTTGTTAAAGCCATCTTCAGACGGGTAAAAGTTAATCTTAAACTACGGTTTATATACACAACATATGGGGGAGGAGGGGTGCGGAGAGACTACAAGGGATTTATTCTATTACATGGGTTTTCTTTATATTTGCCATTAAGTCGTAATGACTGCCGATTCCTAATGATGTTACGATTCCCGTAAGCTATTACATGTGGTTTCTAAATCTTAATATTATTGGGGAATACCTTACCTTAATGTGAATTATTAATATCAATTCCCCTCCTCCCCCACATGTTGTGTATATAAACCGTAGTTTAAGATTAACTTTTACCAGTCTGAAGATGGCTTTAACAAGCTGAAACCGGTCACGGAGAAATAAAATAAAAGTGGAAATAAGTTTCATATATGTGTTATTATATCATTACTTTTAAATTCTATATGAAATACGTACTGGACTTACTGGTTATTTAAAAATGTCTACATCGGTTTTCAAACTGCAGATATTTTCAAACATTTTGGTATTTATATCATTTTAAATCATAAAGATTACAGTTGTAGGATTTTCGTCATTGAAAACCTCAGACATTTTCCTAACTGCCCGTATAGAATTTACAGATAATTTTGTTGTTGTATATCGCGCAAAGCGACTTTTATCGCCTTGTTTGGGCTCGTTCTTAACTAACTTTATGCATTTCATTTTATAAACGCGAAATATAATGTATAGGCGAACGCTGTGTAAAATATATCGAGTTTTAATTGACTTTAATGATTTAGGCCCGGCAGCTTGTAGTTACGCCACTGATTCACGTGTTCTCCTTGGATTGGTAATTCCTTAGTAATCTGGATGATGGTGCAAAAACAACTTTTAATATCGTTTCGTTTAAAGGCATTTTTTTAATGGTTTGGCCCCTATTTTAAGTATTTTTGGCAAAACGTTTCTCTCTAAGCCAGTGTGTAAATAATCCCGAGAATTTTATGAAATATAAATAACAAGTTGATGTGTACCCGGCCTTGCTCTGTTTTTTTTTTTAAATTTTTTGTTTAACTAAAGTTATGAAGTAGTGAATTCTTGCTTGTCGTTTGGGTGCCATAATTGATTTGACAGCGAAAGTAATGCCTTGTGATGACTATTGCGATCGCTAAACAAAGAAACATTCATTTGAAAAATTAATTTCATTCCAAACATTTTTTTTAAATATATTTAAATAATAAAGTTCTTAAATAGCTACCTACTTGTGTTTTCCATTTTGGAAATATTCTTCCCAAACAAAACTTCTTATTTTGAATATATAATCTGTGGCTAACCAGAGTGGTATATCCATGGGCTAATCTCAATACAACATGGAGGGTTCGATGTTTTTCATACTAATTTTAAAATGTTATAGCAACAGTTTTGCGTATTGGATTTCATTCAATCTACTCTCTCAACCTTCCCGGCACTAATGATAACGAAGTGCGCTATTTTCTATTAAATTTCGAGAAAATCGAGGACAGACAGACAAACATTCATTTTTTTATATTAAAGATAAGATACAGCACTAACTGTATTTATTCTATCAAAGTAAATAAATCTCGGACATAATTAACTCCTTCGATAAATCCTTAAATATACTTTGAGATCAATCGATATTTACTGTTTCAGATCTTTTGTGAATTGGTTCTACATTTGAATCATTTATTATGTTTCAGATCTTTTGTGAATTGGTTCTACATTTGAATCATTTATTATGTTTCAGATCTTTTGTGAATTGGTTCTACATTTGAATCATTTATTATGTTTCAGATCTTTTGTGAATTGGTTCTACATTTGAATAATTTATTATGTTTCAGATATTTTGTGAATTGGTTCTATTTTTAATTATGTGTCAGATCTTATGTGAATTAGTTCTATTTTTAAATTATTTATTATATCTCAGATCTTTTGTGAATTGGTTCTACATTTGAATCATTTATTATGTTTCAGATATTTTGTGAATTGGTTCTATTTTTAATTATGTGTCAGATCTTATGTGAATTAGTTCTATTTTTAAATTATTTATTATATCTCAGATCTTTTGTGAATTGGTTCTACATTTGAATCATTTATTATGTTTCAGATCGTTTGTGAATTGGTTCTATTTTTGAATTATTCATCCCATCAATAGTTGCTCTTGTAAGAAATAAAAAAGAGTACATTGTATACCGGGTACATATTTTTGTGTAAATTACTAGGAAAATGAGTGTGCGGAAGTCAGTAATCGTGAGAAAACTTAACTAGGTACGGACTAAACATATTTTATGACTTACAGCTTGGTACTTAATTGTAGATATTAATTATTTATGAACTATGAAATGTCATTACTATTGCAAAACCAACCTATTGACTTTGTTTTTAAAATTTGTTCTTCACACTCAAATGTTTATACATATCCGCGTTTGACAGTTCGTTTTAAATATTCTACTTTTTTTTTCATTTATAATTTAGTTCTGTGAATTATTTTTTTTATCTGACATCCAATACATTGTTATTTCGATACATGTGCAAAATAAACCACCTTTCCATATAATTATCTTCATTGCAGTGTTGAATAATAAAATATATATACCATATATATATATTAAACCTAAAATTATCTTAGAATATGGTGTAGTATCATCTCCTTTCGGAAAGTGCCACTAATTTTAAACACCGTTTTGTTAAAGTGAAACATATGCGCTTGGACCATATTGTGTTTTTTAAACATACTTTGATTTTCTTATGAGCCATCTCTGTGTTGCCATTTAAAACCTTTTAAACGATCGCAGCGCCCTCAATTTCTGTCTACTTTTAAATTTCAGATTGAATTACCCGGCTTCATTTTTATAATCTATATCCGTGTATTTTTTTTTACTGAGTTATTATAAATTTTGTGACAAACAATACTAAGTTTTGTCTTATTTTTTATTGATTTAGTTGATATTTCAAAGCTCGTACAATATTAGGGTTGACCCAGAAAAACTAGACAGAAAAACATGTGATATTTTAATGATGCCCAAGCTCACCGTTTGTGACGCTTCATAAAATAGATTTTTGATTTATAGTATTTTTAATCATTCAATTAACCAATCCTAAATGAAATACAAAACCGAAAAAAACGACAGTGAATAAAAATGTATCAGTCGCATCTGGGAATCGAACCCAGGACCTCTGTCTTACCGGGACAACTGCTCTAAAAATTGAGCTCATGAGACTAGTTCACTTTACGACATCTTCATCAATATCATATCTAACTTCAAAACTTGTCAATATTATCCTCCATTATATCCCGTATTATTGACTGCTATCTTTATGAAGATTACAAAGTTCTGCCCTACATTATAGCAATCTATATAGTGTCTCGGATATACCTATCCGATTTTCATTTGACTTTTCTACAAGTCTAAAAATAATGATTAAATATTATAATGTGGTTTATAAGGTTCAATAAGTTATTAAAAAGTTTTTTTTTTAAATACATGTTATCCACTAATTAGCAACGTTTAATAATTGTAACGGACTGCCACAAAATCGTTCCGGTCATTTAACTCTAATTTGACTGTTGCTAATTTCGTGATATTTAACGCGTGCTATTTAAAGCCGTGATAATAGCGGCCACGCCTGTTTAGTTAGCACATCCTTGTGTGTAGATTATTTCACTGCACGTCTGATAAACAAAGTGACAATAACACGCACTTAAGCCCTCGGATTAATTACTATCTGGTACTATCAAATATCCGCTATCGCTTTGGGTTGGGACGGCTCACGGGCGTGGTAGTGAAGTGAGTAGAAAAGTCTGCTTTTGAGTTTACGATACGAAAATCACTAAAAACTACAGTATTTCTAAAAAATTAGACAACTTAAATGCAATATTTTGAACTTCAGAAGTAATACTATCAATAAACGTTCAAAATAGAAAAAGTTGGAAAAAGTATTATATTTTAGCAGAATCGTGCTTAAAGTTTCTATTTTCATAAAATCTGTGATTTATCCTGTTAAAATAAATACACCCTGAAATTAATCGATATTTTTCACCATGTCAGAAGTTAGTTCTATAGCGGATGATCGTAATGTATCAAATGACAGCGGCACTACGGACGACGAGACCTTTGTTCCCATAAATGAATGTGTGGAGCAAAGAAAATCAGATAAGGCGTTCCAATCTCATATGCGCTCGCTGTAAAAACGGACTACATGGACTTTGCGCGGGAAAACACAATTGTGAAGTGAAATAATCTTATATTTTTTTAATATGTTTGTAGTTGAAATATGTAGTTTTTTTTTAATTATAACTATAATATTCGTAAAATTTCATTCTTTACTTGTATAATTTCAAAAAAATCATAAAAATTGATTGATATTTGACCAAGTTATTTATTGAATACCATCCTTTTTTTAAATTTAAAAACACAGAATATCTATAGCAATTTATGCACACACTTGCAAAATACGCATAGCACTAAAACGGTTAAGGCACTTCCTTCCCCTATTTTATAAGATCAGTGACATCGGAGTCAACTAGACTTACTGCTAGACTAAACTATTTCGTCTCAGTTCATTTCGCATCTAAAAAATAAGCCACTTTATCTTGAAAAGCCTATTCAGTATTCATGAAACGATTCACGTATTATTTTACATACAATATTGTATGCACCGCATGAATAAAGGCCCAAAAGCTCGTATTGTTTTTGGAAAGCTTTTATTTGCGCGTCGGTGGCTAAATTAAGCCCTATTCAAGCGAGATTTTAAAACCCTGGAATATTTTTCTAGCCGAATTGCAACCACTTAAAATATGGTTTCATGATAAATCAATACTGGTATGAATCGGCACACTTTTTAAAAGTGATAATTCGTTAAAAGTATGAAAAAAAACTAGCCCGAAAACCTATTCTAACCTAACCTATTTTTCAAGTGAGCATTCGTTAAAAATTTCAGCGAGATCAAAATGAGAGTTTTTTACGTTACGTTTTTTTTTTAAATATGATGTTTTGAAAAACATTCCAGTCTTAACCTCAAAGCTTTTTAGCTCATGATTGAAATGATTGCTAGCCGAAAATAGTTGCGTTGGCCTATACATTCCATATTGAAAAGGAAGATTTCTATTTATTTATTTTTTATTGTCATTATTTTATTTTTTGGAAAACCGACAGTTTACAATATTTATGAAGTATGGTAAACATGTATAAAAAGTGAACTAATAATACATTTTCACTCATGTGATTTGACAGATTTTCTATCCATAGACTGGTTCAACTTCCATCGTCTACTTAAATAAATATTAACTTATAACGGGTAACCGGATAAATCAGAGCATTATAAAATAATATTAATAACGTAACATTTCCATAACGCAGTTTTATCTCATTTCACTTCAAATGCGCTTTACAATGATAAACTTAAAAATAATAACCCCATGCAATGGTCGTGTTCCTAAAATTACTCCTACAGTGCTCCTTGCATATTTGATAATATGACTAAAAATACAGTAATACAAAACAATAAGAACAGAACCATTGAACAATAGCACAGAACAAAATAACCACATTAACGTACATACGAGTATTGTAACGATAGTCTACCACGCTCTTAAGATCTTCCAAAGTATTTCTTTGAATGTATTTAAAATCAAATCTTTATTCATGTAAACTTATACAGAATAATGTTTCGACGTAGAAATAGGTAATAAGATCTAAAACTTCCATGGTAACAATACGTTACATCATGGAAACACAAAGTCATTTTATTGCATGGTAAGGGAAAGGTTAAAGGATATAAAACAAGAATCAGTTTATGTATAGCAATAATAATATGTTTGATTAGGTTAGTTTAGGTTACCTTTTAAGTCTACTATCAAAATATGATGTTAAGTGAGATCTGATGTTCTCTCTTTCTAAAACACATGTCCGACCTTAAGAGAAAGGTAGATAGAACGGGTATTATAAGGACCGTAATTTGGTTCCCAATACGGAACAACTAGACTCGTCGGGTTAAGTTCGTTATTTTCTTCAGTTTTCTTCAATATTGTGTTTTTCATGGAATCCTTATAATGATATGTTACTTTATGGGTAGGCAGATCAAATCTACAGCCTATATCCATAATCCACGGGCTCAACGGACGACAAACAGCAAAACCGAGTCGTAGGATGGATTTAGATGAGGTCACTGTACGTGTCGTTTGTTTTTATACCGGCAGCCATTTGATACTTTGTTTGCGTTCATATAACGCGGAAACGTCGCCGGGTGTTGAACCCGATACGCGATACCGCCATCATCTGCTCTCCACGCCCGCACAGGCGCACAGTCCTCACTTACCCGGAATTAACATAAACAAGTACGAGTACTCGAGCGTGGGCGTCCTAAATACCGAAATCAAACATGATACTCGAATCGCTACATTTTTATCATATCTTCATACATTTGACGTACACAACTTCTCTTGGCAAGTTGCCTCTTGATATACATAATTAATTACACTTTTTTCAATTTATTATTTGGTGCCTTCCGCTAAAGTTTCAATGAATCTGTGGAATCCAATTTTTTGTTAATATTGATAAGCTGATAGAATTGTGGAAAGGAAGGGAGAAGGGGAAGGGGAGGTATAAAAGTTTGTGTAACTTCTGATCTGATTTGCCCAGTAGTACACCCAAACTCAATTAATTAAGCATAACAATTAAGAGGAGCGGCTGCGCTGCCTGTTTAATACATAACTTAATTTTCGAATTCAGGCCAAAATACCCATCCAAAATGAATATGTTTTTTTTTTTTAAATTAAAGGTTTAGTAAATATCAAGTATGGATGAGAAGTATTTTATTTATTTTTGTTTTAAATTATTAAAAAAATTTCAGAATTTTAGATGCAATTTAGAAAATTGGGTTGATGGTTTTTTTTTAATAATAATATTTGCTATTACGTAATTAAAAAATATGATAACAAACATTTAAAAAAAAACGTTTTTTTGGGTTGATATTTTAAATTATGTACGGCAAATTTGTGTTCCAACGTAAATTGGTTGTTTTTAATTTAATTTAAAGTCCACCATAATGCTCATTTTAATTTTTTTTTTTTTTTTTTTAATATTTTTAAAGTAGATGGGGTAAAACTTTTTTTTAAATCACCGCTAGCCCCCAAATAATTGTTAAAGGTGCCTCTAAAATCGGGAAAAATCAATTCCTTTAATAGCCTATATTTCATAATGTAAAACAAAAATAAATAAATTACTTCTCATCCGTACTAGATATTTACTATACTTGTTACTATACTTGTTACTATACTTGTTACTATACTTGTTACTATACTTGTTACTATACTTGTTACTATACTTGTTACTATACTTTTTGAAGAAAAAAAATCATTAGGTTTTGGTGAGTATTTTGGCCTCCAATCCAAAATTAAGTTTTGTATTAAATAGGCCGCGTAGCCGTTCCTCTTAAGCATGCGTGAATTTCATTTTTGCGTATTTGCTGCGTACCCACATTATGACAGTAGGCTGAAACGTAAAATATCATAGTTGAATGACATTCTAAATTAACGCGCAAAAAATGCTTTGTTTCTCCATGTTTGATCGATGTAGACTTGAGTCTAGTTTTTCGACTTGTATTTTAACAATGCTTTTTCTATTTTGCGTTCTTTCTGAAAGATTTTCAAGAAGGTTCAAATGAAAATAATATGTATGTAGCCAGAGGCGTGCATTCCATAAAAGGCACATTAGCATTGCCTGTCCTACCTTACTCATATAAATAATATTAAAATTTATAAAAGTATTGCGCGAAATCAATCTACGCTTTCAAAAATAGTCGTGAAGTTCCAGCTATGAATCGCAGCGCCGCGCGCGCCCCACAGACCCCCCTATTATACATATCAAAAGCGGGAACTAAGTATGCAATATTCCGCTCACGTCATATTCAAATTTTGACTGCATTCTACCCAAAAATGTACATATCTGCGCAATGCGCATTCAGGGGACGATTTCTTTTGTGTTAGTGCCGAGAAAGACCGTGCCTTTCGATACGAATCATAAATGCACCAATCGGTGCCATCTGTCGGTACCTCTATTAATTAGTAGAACTTTGCTGACGAAATAATTATATTATTATGTTAGCTTTCTTTAATGCAATTGTGCGGTCGATAAAATATGTAAATTTTATATATCCAGTAATTGGCATGTAATATGCACAAATTAAGCGATTATTTTGATATTTAATGTAGCGCGGGTAATCCCAATCAACACCGCCTAAAGCCAGCATCTTGGTCATTCTTAGTGAAAACTTCCAATTTTTTTTAAATATCAAATAATTCGCTGTTTTTCCTACTGCCTACCCTAATTAAAAAAACTCTGTGCACGCCACTGTGTGTAGCTACCCTGTCCCGTGAAATGGGGGCCTCGTTAGCTAAATACATATTTGCGAAATGAGGGCCTCTCGAGTGCCGAATGTTCCCATATAGTCTGAACTCCCAATCTCGCAATATCTGTCCATTCTGGTTGATTTAACAACTAGCACAAGTTAATACAGCACCATTATTGGTACCAATAGAATACACAAGATTGGTCTTGGCAATATCAAAAATCACCTGGTCCAAATCCAAAGATATGACTGGAATGCCATCATTCCCATCCAGTCAACTTTACGATTTTGTCGTCAGGTTGGTATGACCATATTTTCCTCCTGGGTTGTTTATCGCTGGAAATATAACACCGTCGAACGAGGTTAATCTCGATTTATTATAAGTGTCACTGTAGCTTGCGGTCTACCGAAACATTTTCACTGCGGCGTGCGGTCTTCCGGGACATTTACACTATATCGTGCGGTCTGCTAGGCTTTTTACACTATAGCGTACCATCTATCTGAACAATTTACATTATAACGTACGATCACCGGGATATTTACGCTATAGCGTGAGGTCTGATAAGTTTTTTTACACTATGGCATATCATCTAGGTGAATAATTTACCTTTTAACATGCGGTGTACTAGGACATTTACACTATACCGTGCGGTCTACCGGGTCATTTACGTTAAATCATGCGATCTATCGGAATATTTGCACAATAATGTGCGGTCGATCAATTCAACCGAGAAATTTTCACTTTAGCATGCAGTCGTTTGTTTTTTATGTAAAAATATTGCTATGGTATCTTCCGATCAGATGATATTTCTATAGAAATCTTTTAATAGCGTTGGAAAGGTTTAATGTGCAGTGTTGTTTTTTTCGATTTGAACCGGTGAAATATGAAAAAGGCAGTTAATATAGGTTGCTATTAAATTCACTAATCGGTTGAGGCGGGGCCTTATTAGACCGTAGAAAACTGTGGTTCACCGCACGCCATAATAGCACCTAACTACCTTTGTTTCCTGTTGTTCAAATTATATGGATTCGTCGAATTCCAACGTACAATCGTTATGGTAGGTTCGGTTAGTTTGATTAACTCAATAAATTACAATTTTTATCATATTATTCGCCGGTGAGTCAAAAATCTATATATTTGGCCTGTTTTCGTTTGGTTATTTACAAGCGAAGGGTTCATATGGTATATTGTATTTCAGTTAATAGACAGACAATATCGTAGACAGTACCTATTTCGATTGGTATTGGTATATGACCGCGGCGCTGACAGCTTGTACGAGTAGGCTGAATATTACGTTCCAAAATAAATATTGAAACAGTGCTCTTATCGCGGCACGGTATAAAAAAAAACAAGCAGTTTATTTGTCCAATTGCTTAATAACTTTACTCCATTCTTAACTCTTACCCAGGAAGAATGCAAATGTATGAATTAGGCGGTTCCATGACAAAACAGAATAGTTACAAAACAGAACAGTGACAAAGCAGAAAAAGGACAAAAGAGAACAGTTTAAAACAAAACGGTGACTAAACAGAACAATGATAAAACAGAGCAGTGACAAAACAAAACAGTGACAAAGCAGAAAAAAATAAAAGAAAACAGTTACAAAACAAAACAGTGACAAAACGGAACAGTGACAAAATAGAATAGTATCAAAAAAGAACGATTACAAAACAGAACAGTGACAAAACAGAATAGTGACAAAACAGAACGGTGATAAAACAGAACACTGCCAAAACAAAACAGTGATAAAAAAGAACAGTGACAAAACAGAATAGTGACAAATAGAACTTTTAATAAAAGTTAAGAAAAAGAACAAACACATCTAAATTAACCTAATATTTTATCATGTTCTGTTTTATCACTTTTTTCCGGTTACCGAATTATACATAAGGTTTGATTTCCAAAATGTTACCTGTGGCATTTACTGATAGCTTAGAATTGTAGGCATGTTTTTATTAGAATATGGTTGTCTCCTACAATGTAATTTCATGTTATTTAAAAATGTATTATATTAATTCGATCATGCATTATGATCGAATGTTAGAACTTTTTTAATATTTGTAAAATACCGAAGATATTATATAGATATAGAAGATATTAATGATATATTTTTAAAAAATTAATGAAACCTTAATATGTAATTCATTACTACTATACACTAAATTTTTAAAAAATAATGCATATCATACTTTAATCTTGTATACTTTAAACTTTTATACTTATAACTTTTATATCTTATTTGTAATTCATTATTAATCTACACTTTTTTTTCTTTTTTTTTATTGTACAATATTAATTATATACAGCGGGAACTTATACCCGCTAAGCCACTGCAAGTAGCTTGTCAGCAGGAGTTTATTTCAACAATATAATATAATACAACAATAAATTACAACCATCATACAAATGTAGGGCAAAATTATTATATTTAGGCGCATGCATCTTGTGATCAATGTACATTAGTTGAAAAAAAAAATATAAAGACATTACAGTTTACTAATTTAAAAAATGCATATAATACTTTAGTATCTTATACTTTAAACTTTTACTCTCACTATACACTTTTACATCTCATATGTAATTTATTATTTCTCTACAGTAAATTAAAAAATGCATATCGTACCTTTAACTTATATTCTTTAAACTTTTATACTTTATATTTTAAACTTTTACAGCTAAAAAAACAAAACAAAAAAAAATCACTTTTTTTTTCTTCTTAAATTTACTTTATTGGATTCTTTTATATTCTCTTGTGTATATGTTAATATGAACTAAACTTATCAATTTGACTGTCCTAAAACGGGATTTGCTCCTAGTTGGACAGTCAAAGCCTTCTTAAATATTTCTGTAAAATAATGTGTGTTTCAAATAAATATTATTATTATTATATAAGACGTGAAAATTTGGACAATCTTGCCAGCCGGCCGATGAGCATGTGACGTCACAGTTTATAAAATGACTGGCGCGGCCGCAGATATCAAAGGCGCGGCAGTATCCGTTGCTGCTATTCGAATTGTGACTCATGACATCACGGGTATACGTTTTTCCCAGGTTAACTTTGGAAGCTCATAACTTCGTGATTTTTTGAGATATCGCAAAAGAAAAAGATATTTTAGTTTCGTTATTTGAAGTATTTTCATAATACATTTTCATTCAAATAAAAATTAAGAGACAATCTCATTATGTTCCTTTTTCTATAACTAGGAGTTAGCCTAACCTCACACCTTCTTCGAATCAAACGGTTTTAGGAATACCCAATTATCACTCAACTTTAAAAATTCAGGTACCTGCTATATTTGATTGTTTTTCACGTACCTGGTAGGACAAGACAGTACCTACCGTTTTATTGTGATTTTATGGCAATATTATTCCTCTATGCGACGGATTCAACATCTGGGGAACAAATACTTCGGTGTCGTTGATATATTTGGCACATCAGTGTTACAGTATAAGCATGCTTTAGTGCGATTTTTTCCATCGAGTAGAGCTAGCTTATTTGAGACTTAACTCTGGATAATAGTTTCAAATTATTTTGTTTATTTTTATATTATCTATTATAATACATACGAGTATGTACCTTACCAATATTATTTAGTTTAGTAGCACGATAAGTGCGTAATGCGATTGAAAATTAATTTGACGTTTTATTGATTTCCGTTAACAGTTTAATTTCTACTACAGACGCAATGACTGAAACAAAATCTTCCATTGTTTTTCGTAATTTTAAACGCTGTTCATTCATCGTCTATTTTTGCTATTGCGAGAAAGCAGCGAACACAGACACCAATGCAACTTTAAACAATGGACGTAGGTACTTAAACACTGTGTAAACAAACACGTTTGAAAATTCATTTAAACACTTAATATACAGTTAAGTTAGCACTTAGTAATTCACTAATCACTTGCTACTAATTAAAGTGTGAATCGACCTTAATTTTATTCTACCGTACGTATATTTAAAAACACAGAATACCAACTCTGCTTGGCAATCTTGGCGCACGCACACCTTGCTTCATTCACTTTCATATATCGCCGCATACATACCCTCTGTTATTCTGACCCTTGACGCCGCTCAACTCATTAACTAGGGCATGCCATGTCTTCCTCGGGCGTCCCCGACTTTTTCTACCATTTAATATCGCGTCATATATTCTCCTGGAAATCCTGACACTCCAGTCTTCGTTCATCCGTTCTTTCCAAACCATCTAATCGTCCCTTAATATTATTCACTACGTTTTATTCAGACTTGCATTGTTGCTTCCAGATATCATTCGCAACACGGTCAGATATGGTTTTACCGCACATACGAGTGTGCCTCAGGGGTCTCATTTCGACGGTATTCAGTTCACTTTAAATTAAATTATACTGCTTTTAAGTCAAATTAAGAAAAACGTATTTGATGAAGCTTTAGCTCCTCCCTCCCTCCCTCCCTCGGGGCGAATTTTTCAAAATATCTTTTATTTTCAGAGTAATTATTAAAGGGCACCTTCCTTTGTGTATTTGTTTAGCTAAAATGACTTTGAGAAATGTTTAAAGTTCAAGTGGCCGTTTCTTCCCCCACCTCCGTTTCATTTGATTGTCATTTTGAATTTTAGGCAAAACGTATATATGCCGTTGTATTTCGCAACTGATCACAATTTCATCTAAAGTCGGAAACGGACCGAGAATCGTCATACGGCGACCGTTCAAATAATGTCAAAAATTGCACCGATCACAGTCGGCAAACACGCCAAACGCGCGCCCAACATTTGTGCACGGTTGACATTTGTCACATAAGAACGAGAGGCTTCTACGACTCAATCTTGTGTTAAATAGTTCGACTGCGGAATGATCTACCGGCCTCTGTGTTTCTTCCCTACTATAACGTGGATCTCTTCAATACCCGGGTATTCCTATTCTCCAAAAGATCCCTCACACTGTATCCCCAAAGATGACATTAAGGTAAAATTATTTCCCTCTTTTCTGTTTGGAGTAACTGTAAAAAAACATCGTTTCATGGTCCATCTCGTTTGTTTTTATTAACTATGTGTAAATATATTTGAATATTTCCGAAATTCAGCCTGCAGGGGGGGGGGGGATTTTCCTTGATGATAGCCATCCTCCGATAAGAAGAATAAATGCGGATATGCTTTAATAAGAAAAATGTTTTTGTTGGTTACTTGCAAAGCAGTCAAACCGGTAAGAGAATGGATTAATGATAACCTATCCATTTATTTTGTATTTCAACGTAGATTGACAATAAAAATGTTTTCTACCATTTTTTATATTTTCATAAATAATTATTTTTGATTTAAAAACGATCTTAAAATCCCATATTCCTAAACGGTTCGAACTGGCTACAAACGTCATTATGAAGTAGAATACGTCACTGGATGGTGAGACAGCTGTCACCGGCAACCTACTAACTTTGGGCGGCGTGACGTCAACAACGCCATAAAAAACAAGAATATCGTTTTAGCGGCAAATCATAAATGTTAAATCGTTATTAAAAATGTATTCGTCAACACAAAATATTTTACAAAATGCCACCATTATCGCAAAATATTTCTTAAGTTTTTTCTGCAATAAGAAAGCGAAATTCGCAATTTTTCGTGTAAATAACCGCAATTCTTCACGTGATATTCTGGCATTTTAAAATAAGAAAGTTATATTGTACATTCTAAATATATCTTTGTCTACGGTTTTGAAAGGCTTGAATAGCCATAAAATGCAATGCAGCTAAATTCATGTCGAAAACGCGGCGTACTATCATTTTTTTTTTAAATCCTATTTAAAATTAAAATTAAAACTAAAAAAAGACAACATAAAAAGTATGCAACACTTTTATTTGCAAAATAGCAAAAAAGGATCATAACACCGCCTTGTTGTAAAATACCACCATTTTTTGCTGAAAAATAACCCATTTTTCCAAAAAAATAACGCGAATTTTTCAGGTCCCTATTTATTATTAGTCGACAAAGATGATTTTCATCCCATTTTTCAGCCCATCGCCATCATTAGCTCTTCTCATCTGTGGGCCACCTCCTTTTCTTTTTGCAAAACAAGCACGCAATCCAATATCCAAAGATTTTTGATTTCCAAGTGTCATCTAGCCCCACAGACCCACTCTAATGTGGAGATTGTGAAGCAGGACAAAGGTGTCTGGCGTGTGCAATGTCGGAAACTTTTGTCTTGGTCCTAATCCGCTCATTGGTGTTTTTATCGTGCAAGGAGATACCCGGTATCACTATTTCCATGGCTCTTTATGTGATGGCCATTTTTGTCGCAACGTTCTTGGTGAGAGACCATGTTTGCGCTCCAAGCGTTAGTATGGTTCGTCAAGAAAGTGTAGTCAAAAATGGGGTGCTTTGCGATCGTTTATGGCAACAATAAGATGGTTTGAAGGAAAAATAATCTTTTTTTTAAAAAATTTCAGCTGTTTTTTTGGATGTAATATTATTTTTGGTCATTAACATTTGAAATTTTGTTCCAAAATCCGGATTTAATCTGTAAATTCTGATCGAGTCGAGTTTCAAGAAATCCAAAAATCCGAATTTCCGAAACGGCTCCGGTTGTGCAATCCCTAGCTCGGATATGTTTTCTTGTAAGATATATAAGTAGGTACTTGGGTCAAGCGCTTAAATTAGGTAAAGGAAACTCATCGAGGAAACTATATAGAGAAATGAAGAGAATCCAAATTGAATTAAATTATTATTAATTTAGTGAGTTTGTCCATACTCGCACCAACATTGTAATGATGTGATGGAAGAATGCCGTTGTAAATTGGCCTGTAGAATACCAACCGCTCCACGCCATACAACTCGCCATAAATCACCGGCGTGACGTGCATGTGACGCACGGGGTGACGTCACACGCACTCAAAGCAACAATAAAAATTTAATTGGATTCGACTGTCAGAATATTTGGGTATGTTATTACTTAGACTGCCAACTATCAAACGCTAGAGCGTGCCTCCACTGATCGGAACTGTCGAACGAATCAATTAATCTGTCACACCTAGTACTATTATTATTTGCAAATCCCGATTATCAACATTTTCACGTAGATATTCGCCACATACTGGACAGGTAACCATAACCAACACTCCCTTTGAATTGCGATTTTTTTCTTGTACGCTTCTACTACGTCCAGTCTATTTTGACTGTCCTACTGGGGCCATTATATTGTCCCTTATAACTAAGAAATTCACCTGGAAATTGCTTAGCTAGGCTAGCCGGTTAGTAGTTAGTTACCTAAAGTCATTAAATAAATAAAATAAAAAAATTCACGCATCGGTGCGCAAATGCGTCCACAGCCCGCAACACTGTAAATAACCAAAGTGTAAAATAAAAAATAAAAAGTTAATATTTATTAAAAGCTTCTTACGCTTTTTAATGTAATTTCATCGATATTTTTGAGTCCTAAAATTCATTTTATGAATACTTTTTAGTCCTAAAAATTATAAGTATCTCAATAAATACCAACTCTTCTTGTGCCACCAACCTTCTAATAAATGAACATCAATAGAAAAGGAGCAACAAATAACCATGTAAAACTATCATCTCTATAAATAAATTTTCTAATAAAACTGTGTTCATCTGAAGCGACCTGCCAGGTAAGTATGTTTTTCTGTATCTGTTTGTATATAATTAGTTAAGAAATATTTGTACAGCGCCCTTGGGGTGATTTTTCACCAAAAACGGCGCTATACAAATCATCCAATTATTATTATTATTACCTTTTTGTTTTTGGGACGACGAAATAATTATACTTACTACAATCCCCTTCTTCGACCGTCCCACTACGACTATTAATTCTACCATAATAAATTGTTTTACTTCAATCGTTCTACTTCGTGCATTCTACTTCGATCGTCCCACTACGACTATTAATTCTACCATAATAAATTGTTTTACTTCAATCGTTCTACTTCGTGCATTCTACTTCGACCGTCCCACTACGACTATTAATTCTACCATAATAAATTGTTTTACTTCAATCGTTCTACTTCGTGCATTCTACTTCGATCGTCCCACTACGACTATTAATTCTACCATAATAAATTTTTTTACTTCAATCGTTCTACTTCGTGCATTCTACTTCGATCGTCCCACTACGACTATTAATTCTACCATAGTAAATTGTTTTACTTCAATCGTTCTACTTCGTGCATTCTACTTCGACCGTCCCACTACGACTATTAATTCTACCATAATAAATTGTTTTACTTCAATCGTTCTACTTCGTGCATTCTACTTCGATCGTCCCACTACGACTATTAATTCTACCATAATAAATTGTTTTACTTCAATCGTTCTACTTCGTGCATTCTACTTCGATCGTCCCACTACGACTATTAATTCTACCATAGTAAATTGTTTTACTTCAATCGTTCTACTTCGTGCATTCTACTTCGACCGTCCCACTACGACTATTAATTCTACCATAATAAATTGTTTTACTTCAATCGTTCTACTTCGTGCATTCTACTTCGATCGTCCCACTACGACTATTAATTCTACCATAATAAATTGTTTTACTTCAATCGTTCTACTTCGTGCATTCTAATCGTCCCACTTGACTATTAATTCTACCATAATAAATTGTTTTACTTCAATCGTTCTACTTCGTGCATTCTACTTCGATCGTCCCACTACGACTATTAATTCTACCATAATAAATTTTTTTACTTCAATCGTTCTACTTCGTGCATTCTACTTCGATCGTCCCACTACGACTATTAATTCTACCATAGTAAATTGTTTTACTACAATCGTTCTACTTCGTGCATTCTACTTCGATCGTCCCACTACGACTATTAATTCTACCATAGTAAATTGTTTTACTACAATCGTTCTACTTCGTGCATTCTACTTCGATCGTCCCACTACGACTATTAATTCTACCATAGTAAATTGTTTTACTACAATCGTTCTACTTCGTGCATTCTACTTCGATCGTCCCACTACGACTATTAATTCTACCATAATAAATTGATTTACTTCAATCGTTCTACTTCGTGCATTCTACTTCGATCGTCCTACTGCGACCGTCAGTTCTACTAGGATCATTCTGCATAATTATGCTACAAGTGTTCTACATTTTTCAATCTAATGCAACCGTTTTACTATGATCATTCTATTTTGTTAAGCTTTAGATAGAAATTATAGCCTTATTTAAACACCTCTTCATAAAATCAAGTTAACCCTATCAAAATCAGTACGGTTTTTCAGAACTATGAACAAAATAGTGTAACGAAATCAGAGTGTCTACTTACACATTTAACCTTTATATTTGGACATGTTCCAATTTTAATGTGCACTGAGTAAAATCATAGCAGTTATTTTGATAACTGGAGTATTTGATAGAAAACCTCTGGTGATACAAGAGAATGTTTTAAATGGATATATAATGGAATTAAATTCGTAGGAGGAATGGTGTATTTTAGGAATTGTATTATAAATGTAATTTGAGTAATAACAAGGGAAAGAAAAAGCCTGCTTGAAATATTTATTTATATTAAAATACGTATGTTAAAATATCATGCTATAGAAAGTGATACGTATACTCGTACAGTGCAGTTCTGCTAGAATTGATTACAATTATGAAGCGCCCAAAAATGCACACTTTGAAGGTTGCTAACTCGAGAAATACAACGAATGATTTATCTATAAATTATATACGGTAATTAGAAAAATGTATAAGGTTTTAAAAGTCAGTAATCCTGAAATTGTAATGAAATATGTACTGGAATTTTAGGTAAAACGTTAAAAATTGTTTTCTCTGGTTTTCAAACTGCACCTCTTTTCAGACATTTTGAAATGTATTTCATGGAATTTAAGGATTTCAGTTTGAAGACTTTTTGTCCTTTGAAACCTTATGCATTTTCCTAACTACCCGTATAGAATTTATAGATGAATCATTTGCGGCATTGCTTGAGTTGGAATTCTGTAAAGTGATATTTAGGGCCATTTTTAGTTCTGGCCCTTAAATTAAGAATTTTTGTATGTATTTGTACCTATATCAATGATTTCTAACTGATATGTATTATTCCGTCTCATTAAAACAACGGTTGGGAGATAATATTTGCTTCTATCATCAGATGCATAAAGCTGTTTTAAAACATTATAGAGCTATCCATCCACCCACGGCCAATTTCAAGGATTCTCTCTTTTTATGCTGACGTTTGTTGAGAATTATTTTCATGGTATGCGAACATAAAAATCTGTTCGAACACAGCCCACTATTGACCTCGTCTCCCACTTCAAACAAAACTCATTCTTTTGATTGAAATAATGTATTAATATCAATCGTCAGTTAATTAATTACATTTCGCATACTGTGTGTTTAACCGGGTGGTCACCACACTCTTCGGTTATTATCTTCTTTGACTTTGACCCCCACCATACTAATAAAGAAGAATAATATTTGTCGCGAACCCAAAATATAAAAAAAATATCCCAATCTTTTTACGTTCCTCATTTATTTCCTCAAAAATGTTGAATCGGTTAGTAAATCACGACTGTGTGACCAACACCACTTCAAACAAGTGTTTGAAATAATATTCAAATGGGTCTAGCGATACTGAGAGTGGAAGATACTCTCAGTATCGCCCTGGTGAAATACCACCATTCAGAATTGAAACGTTGCTTGAAATGGCTTTTAGCCGTTTTTGGTGACCAGATCTGAATAGCCCGGCATTTCCCCACCTTCCTCTTCCTCTTCTCCGTCCCCTCCCCCATTCCTTCAGCCTCACAACATGTCCCAATTGGGGATGTCATAGTCTCACTGGCTCCAGACGATTGGGAGCAGTTGAGACTCTTGTGCGGTATTCATGTAAAAAAAAAAATTGAACCCCCATGGGAATACTTACCGACTCTCCACAAAATGACAGGCGGTCACTATTGCAGTAAAAAACCAGACAAACCTCAGAATATCGCCGTAAATTATTGTCAGAATCGTCTCAATATCAAATTGTTTCTGAAAATTTTCCATCAGAGGAAGTAAGTAGCGTCGTACTAGTATACCTCTACAATACTCTACATATAAATATGTTTGAAAAAAAAACTTACACAGTACCTATCCAACATTTCGGAAATATTTTTGCACCACATTTTGTTATTCTTACATTGTGGGAATAATTACGTTATCCGTTTCTACCGATAAAATGTAAGGTATTGCATTTAAAAAAATACATATTTTATGTTCCTACAGACAGTATTGAGGATTTTGAATCACATTTGTTATCATTTTAGCCTCATGCACTTTCAAAGTACTTTTCAAAACATCATGTTTTATTAGAATTATTTTTTAATTTTTTTTTTATGTTTTATTAGAATTATTCCTTTATGTTCATTTTTTTAAATTCTTTCTTTTAATTCTTTTTTTTATTATTCTTTTTTTTTTAATTACTATAAATCAAAAAAATACATAATTACATACGTTAGCGTTTTAATTTGAACACAGGGACATCCCTATAATGGCGGACGTAAAAATACTAATAATGAAGTTAAAAATATACCCCCTTTTTTGCTTGATATAAAAAAGATCGCACTTGTAGCTTATGAATGTGGAGATTTTCTGTTTAGTGTACTTCGTTAAAGTGTCTCAGTCGTTGCATACCGCATTGTTATTTTACTCGCCGAGTGTCACCGGCAGACTTTTCTCAGTATTTCTGTGTTTGGATGTTTGGAAGCGAATGACAATCAATATTGTTCGTAGTTCCTAGGTATTTACTCCGGACACCCGTTTTAACAGCTGGCAAGTTACGCAAGAGTCCTCTCAATTTCCTACCTAACATGACATGTTAACATTTTTCTCAACAGCATGTATCGTGTACATGTATGATGTATGCATGTTTAATTCAGTTTTATTCTCGTAATGTGTATGCCGTACGTCAGACCTCACCGCGTCGTAAACCTACGTGACCTTGTGAATCTTATCCGTATTTATTATGTTTGCTAATCGTCGCCTATAAGATAAAATAGAAAAATTTAATACGAAAAATTACTCAAATTCTTATAACAGGACCTATCCGGTTTTTTCTACAAAAAACACTTAAAATTGGGATGCTTTGAATATTTTTCGAAAAAACTGTTCAAAAGTCACAAAATAAGATAATTATATCATTTAAAACAGAATTTTAAGCTATTTATTAAAAAAAAACTGATGATAACACAAATTGTTGAGTGGATCATTTAATTTTTTTTTCAACATTTCAGCATTTTGTACCGTTCCTTAGAAAATAAAACATGTTATTGAAAATTGCTATTTAAACTCTTTATTTACAGACAACTGTTCAATAATCATTCAATAGATATGACACGGAAGCGTGTCAACTGTAACCGAGCTACGACCAAACTGCACGCACTATCAAAACGGCGCGGCCGTTCCAATGAAAGTTTTGCGTTTGGTGTGTGGATAGAAACAAAGCCGGGCGCCTCTGTGCGCAGATGCGTTTTGCAATAGTATGGGTTAACTATGTTTCGAACTATTATAAAAACTCTTGTTTAAAATTGTGGGGCTCCGAATGTATATATGCATGCATCTTAAATGGACTGTAAACAACGACGAAATATTAATGATGGTTTTGGTTGATGGTAAAATAGGATAAAATAAGGTTTAAAAGGAACAAGGATAACCAAGCACTTACCGAATGATTTCCATACGAAATAACCTGCTCCCACGAATGTAGTTTTGCTTCTGACGAACGAGACCACTAAAAAACAACCAACTGTCACATTACAGTGTTCATATTGTTGGTTGGGGAAAGTGGGGACTGGATAAATAGCAATTAAGGTACGAATCAACCACATTATCATTTCAGAAACCAACATTCTCGCAATAATGGTTCATGGTCCATCTCCCTTGTTTTTATTATTTATAGTTGAATATGAACTTTATGAGATGTTGAGTCGTTTTTATGTTCGCTCCTCCTTGAATCTGACTGTCGAATACCCAATTGCCCAATACCCAGCTTCTTATTTAAATGCATAATTATACTGGTATTATTTTTAATTCACGTTAGACACACAAGGTGTCAATCATCAATGTGGAAAATATGCAAATAATATTAGACAAAAAATTAGGGCGCTGCGATCGTTTAAAACGTTTTAATAACAACGCCAAAATGGCGCATAGGAAAATTATTGTAGGATTTACCATAGAATGCACAATGTCCAAGTGCATGTTTTTTACTTTCAACAAACGGTATCCAGAAATTAGTGGTACTTTCCAAAAGGAGATGATCCAGCATCACATTTTATGACATTTTTGTGTAAAAAAATGGTTATTATTTAACGCTTTGCAAGGAAAGCAATTAAAACTGAAAGGGCGATTTTATGTATTTTTGAATCGAATTAACCACGTATTAGATTTTAAATAACAAAATCAAATTCACCCATTAAAAACATAAATTTTAAATAAAGAATTATGATGTTTTGAAATGTTTCTTTAGCGAACTTCAAATTCGAATGTAAAAAAAATTATGTTGGGAATACAATTTAAAAGACATAGCTTGGTAGTAGTTCCACTTAATTAAATGTCTACAGTTTATTGCCAAGTTATGGATACTTTTATTATGGGATCGGACCTCAGGCCGAGTGCCCAGACTGCCCACGTTGTCGCTACGCCACTGAGCACATACCTAGTAACCTACGTAATAATTTATGCGATGTACATAGGTACCAAGTAAGGAATATAGGTAATTCTTGCTAAACCGCATTTCCACTATTTCCGGAAATTCGTCTAACGTAACGTAGATATTCCTTTGTACGATTATACGTGTGAATTATTTTTTCTCCTTGGAAACCTTGCCTACAATTGTGAATGCACTTACGTTGATAAAACCCATTGATTAATAATATCTGATAAAATTACGCTTTTTACCACAGTGTGGTATTCCATTGAAAAATATTATCGCCTTAAAAATATATTTAAAGTACATAATGATCATAGTTAAATAATTATTCTGCAAAACAATTTTTGTAAAAAAATCATCTAAAGGTGCTTTACAACTTATACTGTAATCATGTTTTATTGTATAAAATGTTTATTCATGCAAATAAAGACCATGAAAAAATATTTAAAGAACACCTTGTGAAAGACCACAATTTAGAATCGAAACGTTGCTCGAAATGGCTTTAGCCGTGTTCGGTTGCCAGATATGAATAGCAAGGCACTTCCCAAACTTCATCATCCCCATCTCCTTCCCTACTTCTGCCTCACACAATACCCCAATTTGGGATGACGTAGTGCCACTGGCTCCGGACAGTTAGGAGCAGATAGGACAATTATGCGGTATTCATGAAAAAAATTGTCGTGCAATGAAAACAAAATACATTTATGAAGATAAATGACGTAAAAAATTAAACGTTTTTTGAAATACCTAATTACATCATAATTAGCATCTTTTACAAATACGTGTGAGTAGAATCTAACACATATTTCACTAGGTGATAATTCATGATTTCGAACAATGAAGTGGAAACGATTTCACGAATAATTCTTGCAATGGTGTAATCATTCTTATTCATTACCCATTACTCATTTCTTCTTGCTAGACACGTAATATGATAATCTCTGACCCCATTGGCTGCCAAACTCAAGGCCGGTGGAATTGAGCGGAATCACAATAAATCACGTTAATGGGGGGAATGGCCCACCCACCGTAACACGCTTATAAAATATAATATTCTTGTTTTTGTCGAAACATCCCACCCCCAGAATTACCTTAACAAGTCCAGGGTTTTTTAGTGCGTTTTTTCCAAGTAACATCTAACTCGAAAGGATAGACCGCCATACAACGCCCCTTATTTCATTCGCATTTCGTCTCATGCTTATTATCACTCTTGACATGACGCGATCCGACAATATTTAATTCACTCGATCGTGCCATGTTTTCCTCGAACGTCCCCGACTTCTTCTATCATTCACTTTGGCATCATGTTTTCTCCCGGTGCTCCTTTCCCGGTTCATCCTCTCTACATGTTCAAACCATCTGAGCGGTTTTTCAAGAAATTGATTATTTTATGTGTGACAGCCCTGACTGACCTTGTATTATTTGGCTTGTATTCTTTACTAACTTGTCAAATCAAGTGAAACCTATTTTAGTTAGGCCGGGTTGTTTCATTTCATTCATAAAGCGTGGCTTTGATAATTTTAAAATAGCCTTTTCCAGCTGAAATTATATTTTGTCACTTAAAGACAATAATTCTGGATGTCACCACTTAAAAGTAACATTCCCAAAAAGCGTGGCTTAAAACGCTGTATAGTTTAACTACGTATTATTTTTCTAGCAAAGCTCATCGGTGATTTTCTCGAATGTGTCGTAATAATAATAATAATAGTTGGATGACTTGTATAGCGCCGTTTTTGTGAGAAATCACCTCAAGGGCGCTGTCGTACATGGCATTTTAATTGTAAATGTCTGTGAAATCTTTGAAATCTAATAATATGTATTAAACGTGTACTGTTTGGTTGGTTGCAGCCCTGTGGATTCCTAGAGCCCCTCCTGCCATACACCTGCATGGAAGAGGTGTACTCCATCTCCCGCTGGGACGCCAGCCACAAGTACTGCCTTAGGATCGTCGTCAGGGATGGATCTTTACTATTGCAGGTATTTATACCAACCCTCCTTTGGGTCCTCCTCTCTCCTTAGTAGCGATGAAATTCACGTAAAAGTATTACGCAATACATATATGATTTAATCGAAGATATCATTTTAAAATCTGAAATATAAGTATACCGCCTAAATATGTTTTTCTGGTGACTTTTATTTTTGTACATAAAACAGGCAATACGCCCAAAACTTACATACATGATTTTCTTTCTAATTTATTTTCACTGAATACCTTATAATGAATATACATATTTTTTTCGGCTTAGATGTTTTGATGTTTTCGGCTTAGATGGCGTGCTCTTACAATCTATATTTTTTTATGCAAGTTTGATTCGTTGGCATTTGAAAAATTTATGAAGATTACACTTTACTTTGTCTAAATCTTATGCACGTTTTCTTTAATCTTGAATATTAAAAAATTCAAGATATTTTGACAAATTGAAAGGACTTAAACATTGAACTTGATTTTTCAAAACAATGATTTGTACGGTTACCTTGTTAAAACATCTGCCTATCTTGTATATCGTTTTTCAAATTTTTGAAAAAAATAAGAGTATTGGTTTTTCTGTAATTATTTATTATGTTGTACGAAAACAGGAGTCGAACAACCAATGTCCGAACAATAAAGTAATGGGTACCTACTGACTATTAATGCACTAACATAAGAATTACTTGATTCCCAAACCTAAAAATATTATTGATAATTAAGAAAGAAAAGGCAGCATCATTAAAGTTTATCCTATCTTATATAGGCAATATGTCTACTCGCATATGGAGACGAACAATCAATATAGTACTACATACTAATTTACTAAAGAAATCATAACATTTACATAATATTCGTACATGCAAATACGTACATGACATAATAGTATAATATTTTTTAATCATTAATCACAAACCTCACCGTGTAATCTACTTTTGTTTTAAATAACATTTAGAATGCGTCACTATTAAAATGAGAAAAGAGACGTATTATAAAAGTAAGTAATATTAAAGTAGGATGAAACTCGTGGGTCAGACTGGCATGACTTGACAAATCCACCGCAATAGACTCCCCTCCTACTGATGATATAAGATATTCTTCTTCTTGTTCGTTGACTTCTCCATCGCGGTACATCTGGTCGGCTCCTGTCATAATGATATCCACGTCATCATTTCCATCCTCAGCCCGTTTATCTTTGTTCGCCAACTTGTAAAGGGTATTTCTCTTGGTTCCATTGCGCTGGAGGTTAGATAACGGATTCGTTGTTTTGTCAATTCGCATTGTTCCCGCCCTCAAAGAATCGTTTGTTACAAGTCTTGAACTGGGAATGCCTCTTTCTTTCACTTCACCATAATCAGTGTCATCTAAACTGTCTTCAATTTGTGGGTCAGAGTCTGTGTCTGCAGAATGATAAGGTGTATCGGCGGTGATACTCACTGAATCTCCTTTATTTGCAGATAACATTTCTTTCGTATAATTTTTTGATAATTCCATAATCTCGGTTGTTGAACCATCTTTTGTGACAGACCTTGAAATGGCAATATCGCGTTCTCTGACTTTACTGTCGTTTAAACTGTTTTCAATGTGTACGGTTACCGTCGTCAGAGCTGGTGATACACTTGGTAGAGGATTTTCTGTAGTGATGCTGGCTTTGCCTGATGTCTCTTTCTCTGCAGATATATTTCCTAGCATATGGCTATCTGCTAATTCCATTATTGCGTTGGTTGTCGAACCTTCCTTTATGGCAGACCTTGATATGGAAATACCGCGTGCTCTGATCTCACTACCATCTGAGGTTTCTTCAACTTGTACGATGTCTGCTGTGAGAATATCCGTGACTTTACTTGGCGAATCCAATTTTCCTTCCATACGGTTCTCCAATGCCGTGCTTGTAAATCCCTCTTTGCGTACAGACCTTAAAATGGTTAAATCGCTTTCTATCACTTTACCGTGAACTTGATCAGTGTCATTCGCAGTTTCCGTTTTATATAGATGCTCCGAGGGGGGTTCGGACCTTGTCTTTGTTGCAGAAAGTGCACCTTTACCTTTATCAGATGTTTCAACTTGGTCATGATATTTAGAAGTTCTGATAAGAATATCAGTGGAATTTGGTGTTGACTTTTCTAAGGGCGATGTTGTGCTCGTAACGATATGCGCCGAACTCTTTTTCAAATCCTTTGTTGAACGAATTAATTGAATATAATCGTTTGAAATACCTTGTGGAAGGGGTTTTATGGCAGTTTTATAATTTGTCAACGTTGCATTGGGAACAATTCTAAAATTCATATCCGGTTGTGAAACATTTGAGAGGGTTGGAGTTGGAGCAATAAGACGTTTCACCCTGTACGCTTTATAGTCACTAGAACCTATCCCCAATGACTTCATAGATTCGAGATTAAAGCGCACATGTATGCCGTGATCAACTGGTTTCCCTTGCCTGTTTTCGGCGACATGCATATGATGATACGTGTGCATTTGATACCCCAAATAAAACATATCATCGTTGTTCATCTGAACCAATCTGTTTCGAAATCTGTCAGGGTGACTACTCAAATCCAACTTGATTTGCTTCCTAAAATCTTTGTTTTCAAATTCAGAAAATTTATTTTCTTGTAGTCTTCCATCTTTGCATTTCTGCTTGTTTCTTGTTAAACATGCTGTGAAGTTGCTGTGCATTTGCCTCAAAACCCATTCATCTCCGGACGGATAAAAAATTCCTGCAAGTTTTTTGTCGCACATTAAATTTCCTTTTTTCGGTTCCTGAAATCAAACATATTATATGTCGGTGTAGCTGTATATACATACAGCTACACCGACATATATCACGGGTAACGCAGGTAAAGTTGAGGCCAACGACACATATTTTGTGGAGTTGTAATAACGCCTACTTATTGTGTTATTAGCGAAAAGGGGTCAATGAATGTTTCATTTTAAACATTCAAATATTAATACATATTTTAAATTGTGCGCCTTAGAAACTTTAGAAATTAACAAAAAAATCAAAACTAAAATTAATTTAGTAAACAAGATAATAACTCGCTGTAAATCACCTTTGCTAACCATGTTACCTATTAACTTTGACTCCTCTCACCGCCCACCGCCCCTCCAAATCACCACTCCCACTACCCTCACATAATGGTGTCTAATTTTTGTTTCTGTACTTGTTTAATTTAAGTTAGTTTTAAGAACGCTCGTGAATGTCACGGTTGTGTAGAAACCGGTAGCGAATTTAATATATCAAAAATACCAAAAGTATATAGTAAATAAAACTTCCAAACAATAAAAGATTGTTGTTTGCGAGCTCCGTTTCATTTGTATTTTCCCATGGACATTATAACATACGGTACCATTTACCAAATCTGGGCATGAACATTAATAAAAAGTACTTTTTCAGATTGAATCAGTATTTTAAAAGCAATAACAAACAGTAATTGATGAACCAAAAGATGCCATAAATAACCGACCTTAACCCGCTTTCACTTTGAACTCTGTGTGTGAAATAATAATAATTTAAATTTAAACTGAAGTCTTTATTACATGGGTCATATGCATGCATACTTACATTTTTACACGCTTTCACACATACGGATCAAATTCAAAACCTTCCCTTTTTTAAATCGATTAAACTGTTTGATTCACGCTATATGCAAGTAATACATCTGTATGGGGTATTCATTCCCCTTAACTGTGGCTGCGTTACTTATAACTTATACCCTACTTAAATTATGGGAGATACTCTCAGTATCGCTCTGGTGAAAGACCAACGTTAGGAATAAAAACGTTGAAATGGTTTTAGCTATGTATTGTGATCAAAGCTAAACGGCCAGGTACTTCCCAACCTTTCCTTCCCTGCTCCCTTCAGTCTCACAACATCATACCCCAATCGAGGATGCCATAATCCCACCGGCTCCGGAGAGATGGGAGCAGTTGGGGGGACTTCTACACATATTCAAAAATAAATAAAAGTAGGATATTAACCTTGTTGCTAAATGGTTCATGAATGATCATGTCAAAGATGCAAGAAGATTGTTTTATTTGGCTTTCCTTAAGTCGGGACGCAAAGTTAGCCTGCCAGGTGAACGGCCTCCCAGTCGTCAACACCGTCCACCCCTCAAAGAAAACACTGGACTTGAAGAATCTTACTTCGTGAGAGTTGTCACTAAGCCTGAAATTAATACAAACAAACAATAATTATTTGCTTCCATGCCAAAACAGGGCAGTGACAACACATAACTTTGAAGAAAAAGTGAAGTAAAGTGAAAAAAAAAAAAAACAAATCGAACCTAATTTAAAGTAACCTAACCATCGACTAATAATATCCGTATATACTCCTAGTAGTGACATATCGATGAACCGAACCTTACCTATTAGTTTATCTTCTTCTGTTTTATCTGATTACCTAATTATTCATATCACGAGATAACGTTAGTATAATATAGGTCGCCCAATTTTTAGAGATGCCAACAACTTTTTTTTTCTTCATGTATAACATATTTATGTTTACAAGAAGAACGGGTTGGAATTGTATAAAACAAGTTTCATAGTTTGTCACTTGTACCTCACCAAAAAAGTGTGGCTCTTCTGCTTGACGTGGGACTTAAACTTCGCTTATACAACTATTTTGGGTATCATGTTTTCGTTACGTGTTGTTTTTTTAAGAAAATTTACGAGTGAATGACTTTTATATAATAGTCGCAATCCGATGAGAAGTTGTATATAAATTATTTCTATTAGAAAGTAAATTAGCTATGTTTGAGTACAAGTATACAGTTTCAAGCCGTGCTTTAATTTTTTTTTAAATTATTTATACATATTTTATTTCTATGGTCAGATTATTATAATATTTAATCTAAGAAAAAATATTTTTTTACAAATTTTGAAATTTTCACGTTGTAATGTGGATATTTTTGATAAATTAGTTCCAAATGTTTGAATGTTTTTTTCTTCGCAGATTTTGATAATTGATAATGTTTGTAGATATCTTCTGCTTTTGGTACTTTGAATGTTATGAAGAGCGTTTTGGTTGAGAAGGAGGTTTTCTTGAAAGACAAATTAATCTCTGAAGTACTTTGACCGAGTTAAGGATGTTATCGCATGATCCTCCCCAACCAATAATTCCGTATCTTAGTAATAAGTGGACTAATAATGTACGCAGAGACCTGAAAATTTCACGTTTGCGTTAACGGGGAGAGGGACGTCGGAGAGTTATTATTTATTAATTCAAAATAATGATAGTATTATTACGCAATACGATAAACATAATGTTTTTAAATAGAAATATTTTTCTATTTACATAGGCTTAGAGCATTTATCAAAATATACCAGCAATATTACTTTTTTCTGACCGTCCCATTGTATGTTTTATAAATAACCGCGAATTTTCATATTTTTCCGTAATATTCTGTATATTTTAAAATTAGAAAGTAATATTGTACGTTCTAAATATTTCTTTGTCTATGGTTTTGAGAAACTCGGATAGACATAAAATGGAACGCAGCTAACTTCACATCGAAACACCGCGTTAATGTAATGTTTTTTCGATTTTCAAAAAATATTCACCACTTTTGTAGCGAAATACCAAAATGGGAACATAACACCCACTTTTATTAAAAAATACCACCTTTTTTGCTGAAAAATATTTTCCCCCAAAAAAAATTGTATTGGTGCTTATATATACACTTGCGATAATGATACCCTAGAAAAGCGTCACCGAGAAACAACCTTTTGTCTTAGATACGCCAACCTTTTGTTATTATGCAAATTCACCAATTAACCGTGCTCTTCATTCATTCAATAATATTAACCTAAACAATTCAAACATTGATGTTTTTTCGGATTCTTCTTTTTTAGAAGAAAAAGATTCACTGGCCACGTTTAAAAGAAGCATCTTGGCAATAATGTAAATTGCTCATACAGTTCTATATTGTAGATTACCACTTCTCACACCTACAAACACATTTACGAATGTCACCCGGTACATACAAGTATAAATCAGAAATTAGAAGGAAACATATTATAGATACCTACTTTATAAATTTAATTTCTGGAAATTGTTTTTCACTGTAACAAATGCATTGTTTTGTTTCTAAAATAAAATAAAATTAAATAAAAAATAAATTTTAAAATATGCGATGAAGAAACGAGTGTACTTGTATAATCATCTAATTTTTACGGTTATTCAAAAACCCACCTGGAAATTCCCACGGCTCCATACAAATTTGAAAAGCTGTTGAAACAATCCTTTTGGGTGACTACACCGCCCTTGTCTAATTGTGATCCAGTGCATAACCCACTGTGAAATATTGTACCCTTTTCATATTTCAAGATAATCACCTGTAAACGTACATATTACATTAATAAAAGCGAAGTTAACAGTACACATTGGAGTGTTGATTCCAACCCTGATGGTGTGGTAGTAACCCATTGATCTGACAGATGAAGGATGAAAGTGTACTGCATGCTGTAAAAATGAGTTCCCCGTGGCATATGTATGGTAAAACCCTGTATGACTATGTCAAAGATGTGGAGATCCAGAAAGAATGCAAGGCTAATATAAGCGTACGCGATTCTTAAAGAGTTTGGACGTATAGAGCAGATGAACGAAGAAAGGAGCGTAGTCCGACCATGTCAAGAATCAGAATAACAGAAAAGTATGTATGAGACGATGTATGAATGTGATGGAACAAGAAGTGTGTGCCAAAACCGAGCTCTTTTGCGGTCCATCCTCTCTGCCAAACCCTGCGGAGAAATGGTGTCATGGTTAATTAACAAATTAAAACCAATAATTATTTTAGCTTCTTAACACAAAATAAGTTTGGTGATACTAACCGTACTTTCAAATTTTTGCCCTGATATTAACGGCAATAAGTGGACTAGAAAAATCAGCGCGTTCTTAGCAAACCACATTTTCGCAAATAATATTCCTTTAATATCCGTATTCTCCTTGTATTCTGATAAAGCAGCAAAAAGCGATGCTAAAGCGCAATGAACTCTTTTCACAGCACTTTCATTTGTCTGCACAAAGAGCGTCGTCTTATCGAGTTCGTTTGTCTATTGTTCTAATTTTGATTCATTTGTTTCAGTAATGCTTTGTGTAGGTACCTATTTTATTTCCTACCAAATATTTATTATATATGCCCATGATTAGGTACTAGAGATAATATTCTGAAATATAACTTGGTGATCATTGTTGAACAACCCGCATTGTTATTTGTTCGTACTGCGCTCTTAGTATTAAAAATTTTTTTTTTGCGGTAATTCTTATTTGAAAGACCACCCGTGACCTAAATGATTTCCTGGGTAATGTTGAGAGTGCCTTTTTTAGATTTCTTACCAAACGTGTGGATAAATAAACGGTAAAAAATTAAATATCGAAATTAAAAAATCCTAGAAATGTGATAACACGTATTTCACAAACTATTGCGTACATAAAAAGGTTGTGCATCACAGATTTAAAACAATTTAAACAATAAGTAAACTTCGGTGAAAAATATTATGATTCTCAAATATATAAATACATCCATATAGATCAGCAAACGTCGATTCTAAAGTTTATTATAATATATAATTACACCTAGAATTTATTGAACAGTGAAATAAAAAAAAAACTGTATCATAAAATCACCCTGTTATATTGGTACCATTGCATTCGGAACATCTGACAATTTTATTTGTCGTTTTTTGTTTTATATATTTTTTTTTTTTTTTAAAGAAATAAGAATATTCATGGGCAAACAAATTGTCAATACGAATATTATGATAATGTGTTAAATTGTATTTTTTTTTTCTTAAAGTGAGTTAAAGTTTCTAAAAAATATAGATAATTTTATTACTTATATATAGTTATCGGCCATAGATTTAAGGCGTTTTAACGGGCTTTGAAATTTTTTTACTTTCAATATTCCGAAAACTAACTTTAAAAAAAACTGGTGTTAGAACGTCATTATTGATTATTATTTTTTTTAAATGTATTGGAATTCTTTATTGTAGCGCCCCCTATTATTTTAATAATAACAATAATTGGATGACTTGTATAGCGCCGTTTTTGTAAAAAAATCACCTCAGGGGCGTTGTACAAATGTTACTTCCTATTCTTTATCTAATTATGTACCAACAGGTATAGAAAAACATACTTACCTGACAGGTCGCTTCAGATGAACACAGTTTTATTAGAAAATTTAAGCATAGGGATGATATTTTTACAGTTGCTATTTTATTCTCAGTTTCTATATTATACCTTTTTTTCCTTTTTTTCTTTTAGGCAAAGAATGCTTATACCAGAGATCAATGGTTTCACTCAATCCAATGGAAGGTAAATTAAAACTATACTTCATACTTCATACCAATGATATTATAATAATCTAAGTTTCACCAACTTCAATTTGAAAAATACTTTTTTAGAATATGCATAAATCATATATTGATTGTAAATGTTGTTTTCAGAGAAACCTGTATAAATATCGGAATATTCTTCTCCAGAGTACACGGAAGGAAGTTGTCCTGAAAGAACTGAGGGTAAATCTTTTTTTGTTATTGCATGAGATTCAATAAAATGTGTGTGATAATCAGATCTTACTATTTTGTTCTATTTTTTTACAGAACATGGTGGACTATGTAATGTCTACTCCGCTTCAAGACGAATCTATTACCAGCGAACCTTTGGAAATTATCTCTCAATTACTGGCAGAGGTAATAATACGTTAATTTGTTTTTTAACCTTTATCTATATCATCATCACGGTGCTACATCACAGTGTGGAAATTGGCCTCTCTACTGGTGGCGGTTCCACCCCATTCACGTCCTTCCCGTCCTGATCCTGCTCCATTGGGGCACCCTTCGGTCATGATCTTTGGTGTCTTGTCATCTGGAATTCTTTCAACGTGTCCAGCCCAACGCAATCTTTGGGACCTACAGAATCTTACAATGGTCTCGTGCTCAATTCGATTTTCGAGTTTAACATTTTAGTTCTGTGTGATCCGTTTTATAGCGTAGGTAGGCCCAGGTAGAACTCGACAAGCGAAAGAATGCGCCTCAGGCTTGATACGCAGAAACGGATTTTAGTAGGAGGCGTGGTCATCCGGAAGAAATCTCCAATCACCAGTCACGGACTATCTAGTGACATAAATTACAGCGATTTCGAACAGTTTCGATGTGCATTATTTCGTTTGTCGAACTCTACATGAAAACAAATTATTACATTGTAGTAATATAACAAATTCAATATTATATTTCTATTAATACGCCTCACTAGAAGAAGCTGTGCTAAATCCAGAATTTCGTTTTTTTTTAACTAAACAGTCAATCATTTCTAAATTCGTAGCCGAGTTGCAAATGTGACGGTTTCCCACCCAGGCGTCACGGGTTGAATCCCCTTCATTACTGCATCAGCAGTATTTTCCGGTAATAACGATGGAAGTATGGGGGATTAAAATATTTTCAGGTTATTCATCACTCCGCAATGTTTGTCTTACTGGCAACACATTTTTATTAGAAAATATTGCCTTATGCGCTTATAAAATAACCAATGTAGAGCGCCCTTAAGGTGATGTGTAGGTAGAAACAAAGGCGGGGCGCTACTGTTGACGACACTTTTGTACGCGCGGTTTCATGCTAATAATGGTTCATGGCCCAACTCATTATTTCTATTATCTATAATTTACGAACTATGTCAAGATGCAGTACAGCTATACCGCAAGTAAAGGAAAGTGCGCAGACGCATGTCTCTTGTCATACGCAGAAAGGGCGTGATTTATTAGTAGTTCGCTGGCGTTCGTTGGTGGCTTGCCACGCTACACTCGCCTCCCGCACCGCGCTTCATTTCGGACAATGCCGCTTGAGAACAGTCTTCTGTTTTTGTTCTAACTATAGCATATTCTGTGTTGTGTTGGGCAGGAGCAGCGCTGGAGCGGCGGAGACGACAGCAGCGGCTTGGCCCTACGCGCATCGGGCCCGCTGCTGGCCGCCGCGCCGCTGCCCGCCCCGCTGGCCGCCGCGCTCGCCCGCCACTGCCGCGCGCGCCCGCGCTCGCCCCGCCTCAGGGAGACGCTCGCGCAGGTGGCCGCGCGTATCCTCAAGCACAACGTTGACTTCGGCAAGGCGCCTCACCTCAGGCGACTCGTTCAAGAGTACATCAGGTAAATCATTTTAATGCCTATGTTTACCAACGTTGCCAGGTAAATGGGGATTTAGGAGCAAAAAGCGGGACAATAAACTTTCACCAATTGCCTTGCAGGGTTTATAGACCTTGGATTTTAGACTAATCACTTAAAACTAAGGGACTCCTTCTCCCAATCTTAACATTTTAATGATTTTTTTCAGTGCCCTTAATCATCAAAACGGTGGCGAAGAGGTAGTGCGCGCATGGGTGCGCTCCGTGCACGGTGCGGGCCCCATCTGCCCCCATCCTCGCGTGCTGCCCAACCTCGCCGCTGCCTGTCTGGCCGCCTTGCACCAGCTCCCTCCCCCGCCTGAGGAAGGCAGCCAACATCCAACAGATTCCCGAAAGTTCGGATCCACTTCACAACTTCCAACTCCGAGAAAATCATCACCCATTACAATCCCTACACTTCGCTTACAGACTGATGGCGTTACATCCTCTCCTCCTCCAACTCCCATAAATTATGCTTCTCCGGCTATTTCTGTTGGGTACTCTCCCCCGGCGACTCCCGCTTTACGCCGTTCATCTGTATGCCCTTCCATTTCTTCAGCAAATGTTTCACCCGTTGTTTCAAACAATTCGTCTCCCTTCGGTACTCCAGCTACCCATTCCTTACAGGCGTCGTTCAGATCAGAGTCTCCGTCTGATACTCCTGCGATTTGTTCACCATTTGCAGATCCTGCAACCTTCTCTACCCCTTCTACCCTCGCCACCATCCCCACCATTTCCTACACCCCTCCGATAAGCCCGACGAGAGAAAGCGACGCGGCGTCCATTCAAGACGAAGAAGAAGCGCACAACAATAACATATTCCACATGACTGCGGAGATGGCGAAGAATGTACGCAACGATTCTTCTTCACAATATTCTGCAGCTGAGGAAATGGAGGTGACAAACAACCTTCTCACGGTGACTGGAAGTGAAATCGCCTGGACCGATGATAAAGACCTCGTTTGCTTTGCGAATGTTATCAAATACATGTAAGTTACCATCAATAATTATAATATATATACTCAACAAATGTTAATTCAAATTGAACCAGTATTTTATGCAAAATTTAGAAGTAGCGGTTTTACCAAAAAATACTTTTCATCTTTTTGTTGGAAAAAATATCAGCATCTGATCATTACGACTGACAGCTGATTACAATTTGATCAAAAGCTGATATATGCCCAGAATTGGCGTTTAACCAGGACCGTCAAAAATTAAAAATGACACCGATTGTCGTTTTGCTGGTCTTCAAATGAGATGACTTTTGATTATACCTCAACCTCAATCCCATTTACTTTGCATTTGAAACTTTTGCAGAGTAAACAATTCACCATCTGTTTTTGTAGGTCTGAATACATCGACTGGGCGGAGGGTCTGGGGGCCCTACTACAGCCGGTGCCAGTACCGGCGCGCGCCCTACAGCAGCCGCGGGCGGGGCGGGCTCTAGCCGCTGCCGCCCTGGCTCTGGGTCGCGATCCTCGCTGCGCCGTGCATCGCCGTGTGCTGCCGCTGCGTCCCTCACGCCCTGGCTGGCTGCACCTGCTCTGCCCTACACGCCCCGGAGCACACCCCGATCATGCGCAGCTTTGGGGCGATATGGTAAGGCCCATACATAATAGAAACAAAGGGAGATGTAACATGGCAGCGTGCTGAGCTACGACCAGACTGCGCGGACTATCAATGCGGCAGAGCCAATGAAAGTTATGCATTTATTAAGTAAGTGCAAACAAAAAGAAACGCAGTTGCGATTTGCAGCAGTAACGATATTGGCAACACTATTGTGTGTGCGGTTTCATACTAATAATGGTTCATGGCCAATATTCCTTATTTATAGTTTCTAATTTAAAATCTCAGAACATCCTGATAGATAGTGCAACCAAATGACTAGTGGCATCAAATAACAAAAAAAAAACAATTTGTACCAGTATCTTGGTCACACAAAGACAAGTGACAAATATATTTCTCAATTGAAAATTCAGAGGATAGTTGATGAAAGACGTAATAGAGAAAAATTCTACATTCCATAGCTTTGAATCCTACACAGTTGGTGCTAGTGCAGTTCCGCCAAGTTGTGGTATTTGCCAACCTCCAACAAGAGATGGCACCAAAACAGAAAAATACTCTCTTTCTCATTTTATTCAACCTAAATAGGCTAGCTGAACATAATATTCGTTACATACGTATTTGGTAGAAAATTAGAAATTAATCTGAGGTTTTTAAAATTAATTAGGATTTGAAAAAAAAACTTTTTGCAGTAATATAAAAGTCCTTTTAAGTTTTCCTTTTTTTTCTGAGAATGAATCCATGTATTTCATTTTATTCCAGCTGGAGACGCTACTGAATTGCTGCTGCAAGAGAAAAAGATTCCTCACTGAACTGACGCAAATGCTACCAGCGTGCCTTTTACTTGCTCTGAGAGCTCATGTAAGTTACACTTTTATTCCCTGAGCATAATATAATTTATAACAATAATGTGAATATTCACAATTAAAATATCCTAAAAAGTTTTATATAATGTTTTTATTTGTTTTTACAATGAGTTAGTTTCCGAAAATATAATTAAATTTTTAATACCATTATTGACAAAGTGCCTGCGTTTTCAAAGTGTTGTTTTTTAATTGACCCACGTTAGGCTTGCAAACCTGCAATCGCCACGGTGTAGCCGGTGTATTCATTGTTCAGTTGCCAAATATTTGCAGTGACCCTAAAGAAGAAGCTAAGGTAGAACTGTCATACTCCATCACATGATGACCCTCCAACCGATAGTCAGCACTATTTTGGATACAGTCTGAGACTCGGTGTTTAATGGGGACGTTCAAAGTGGGGCTGATTGTCAATTTGGTGGTCGTCAAACGTGCTAGAGTTGGAAATACCCATCCAAATAGTATTTGTTAGAAAATGTTTAACAGTACAACATTAACATTTGGTTAACTTGTCGAGTTAGTTAAAATCAACAGCATTTTTTGTGTGATTTCAGCCAGCGGGCCTGGAGGCGCTGTGCCTGATGCTGGAGTGGGAGCTGCTGGGAGACGAGCAGCAGCGCCTGGAAGCCGTGCAGGCGCTGCGCTCCTCGGCCCCCGGTCGCCGGGCGCTGCACCAGACCTGCCAGAAACAAGTGCACCTCAAGAAGCTTGTAAGTTTAAACTTTTTGTCACTGTACAGTTAGTTGAAATCGGTTTTTAAGTTTAGTTTTTGGTTGCATCCACGTCAGTTCACCAGTTCACTGATTTGGGCACTCTGCTTTGAGAACATTCTCCTTCTTCCTATGATACTTAACAATAAATTATTACTTGACGAATTTGTTACAAAACTACTGTTTGAATTTTCAATTGATTTGAAAAATCATGAGAATATAGAAATTCTCTAAAAAAATTTGTGATTTTTTCTGAAAAAAAATTATTAAGTAAATACGTGTTTTAGCTCTTGACATCACTATAATTATGAAAACTATCTTTTTTATATAATATAATAAAAATATTTTTTTCACAATTGATATTTTAAAACAATGAATTTAACAATTTTAGCTAGCACACACTGTTGTGACAAAATTGTGAATTAATCTTTAATTATGTACACGAGTATAATATATTTCTACCCTACAATAGTTAACATATTATACAGTCTGATATTTAAAACTAGACAAAAATTGAAGGATCGTTTAAAAGATTTAAATGACTCATAGAAAAATTAAGGCAAGTTTAAAAAAGCACAATGATCTAAATGCATTTTATTTATATAAACTCATCAGAAATTAGTAGTTCTTTCCGATAGAGATGATTCTATATCATATTCTAAGACAATTTTATATTTAAACTTTTTTATTATTCAACACATAGCAAAGAAAATAATTACATGTTTTTTATTTGTATTTCTGAAATGTATAATAATAATAATAATAATTAAATTATTTCTATAGCACCGTTTTTTGGGAAAAATCACCTTAAAAATACGCATTTACTAGTTCTTAAATAAAAAAACAAAATCTAATTCACAGGTTAAAATTATGTATTTAAAAAGCTTAAATGAATCGTTGGATTGTTTCTTTTGATGATAAAATACTTAGCGCCTTAGAAAACCGTGTTGAACTGAAAATATGAATTATCTTCATGCAAGATGCTCATTATATGTTTTTCTTTTCCAGCAACAAAAGGGTGGACCTCGCCGCTTAACTCTGCCGTCCCGGGCCACCGATGCTGACGTGGCCCGCCTGCTCTCGGCGGGGTCTTTCGGCAATCTCGAATGCCTCTCCCTGGCCTTCACACACGTCACATCGGCCGTGGCTGAACAGCTAATCAAGGTAATCAATATATGATTCCATGCCAGAATAAAACGGTAACAAGAAAAACATTAACATTGAAGAAAGCGAAAAAAAGATGCCTACCCGAACCTATTTAATTTTTTTTTTATTAGTATCAATGTAAAGATTGTACATGAATATGATTTTAGTAATAAATACAAATACATCACAAGTATAAGGTATGTTATATAAAGAGTATGTATTATAAGTTTAATGCAAATAATATATGGGATAAATTCAGTGTTCGCAGTCCTCCTTACTAGGGTCTCCTGATCTGAGGTGGCCTGCGCTTTTTTGTTTGAAGTTTTTCTAGTTGTCTTAACCTAAGCTATTATTTTATCATGTTCTGTTTTCTCCTTATTAATTCTCCATATTTTCATTGACTATGTATTTGGAAAACCCCAATTGAAATAGGAAAGCCTGGAATTGGTTAACTCAAATCTTTTTTCTTTTCTGTTTGTTTTTTCTAAATAATTGCATAACTAACAATATAATACATAATTAATTTAGTAATTAAGGTAATCCAATGCCTGCTTTACATTGCAGTCGTTTTTTCACGTGATAAAGATAGGCAAACCTTGATGACTGTGTTAGCAACCGTATTTGAAATATTGAGATAACAGCAACCATGATAAGCTATGGAGAACATTGGGTGTTCGCATTATGTTATTTCAGTAGCAAAATAACAACTTTGACTCTAGTTTCCATAAAGTAGGAAAGTAGTTATTTGTTCAACTTTCAGAAAATAATCACTTGCGATACGAGTAGTTTATCTCCTAATAACCACGATAAATAAGTGTTTTTTTCGAGGGCTACCTAAAATGAGTTACATAATAATATATCTAATAAGATGCATGTACAAAATTCATATTTCATCGAACAAAGAATAATCAAACGTCAACAAACTTTATATGCACATTTCATATTTGAACTTGTTCGGCGATCATAGAATATTTTGGTTCACCCAATACTTCAACTAATAGCAAATTCTGTATTTATCCCACCATCTAAATCAAATATTATTATGTATATCTTTTCACATATTATGTATCACAAACCTGTATAATGATATGTTTTCAGGTTTTCTTAATTAGTTTTGAGATATTATGCCATGTTGCGCAGTCTTGTCCTTTAGCCCCCTCTTAATATTAATGAGGTTTTGGTGGATTCCAATTGCTTCCGTAATTAGATGTGCTCAATGCGTTTTAGGTCTTCCCAGCACTTCAGGAACAAATCCGAGGTAATGGCCGGTTTCCTGTATAATGTTGATTTCTTTCGTTATATTGTTGATTTCTTTCGTTATATTGTTGATTTATTCCATTATGTTGTGAGCTGTTTATGAATGTTGCAATTATTTATTTTCAGCTTCCCTCACTGAGATATTTGAACCTGTGGGCCACGCAGTTTGGGGACGCCGGAGTTCTGCTGATAGCTGAACATCTACAGCATCTACAAGTACTAAACCTTTGTGAGACGCCGGTTTCTGATAATGGAATCGCCGCTCTTTCAGGTATCTATCCAATTAATTAAGCATTGTTTTTCTATAGACTTAATCGATATATTATTATGGTGAAAAGAAAGTGGGGTAAATACTTTTCCATAAGATATTACTTAATTTTAGAATTTTTTTAGTTTAGTAAAGAAAAGTAAAAGTAAAACAGCTGTTTGACAGGTGCATAATTGAAGGGAAATCCTTAAGAAAAATGGGGATTAAAAAAGATTTGAGAGAAGGTCAGTGTTGCAGTTTTTTTATATGAATACCGTACAACAGTCCCTACTGTTCAAAGCCAGTGGGACTATGGTATCCCCAATTGGGGTATGTTGTGTTGGGTTAGTTGAAGGCAGTGGGGAAAAGAAAGAGATAGGCGATGCACAAATCATCAATTATAAAAACAAATTTAAATGGTTAAAAATCAAGGGTATGGCAATTTTTGAAGCGTTGAAGTGTACCATGGTACAAATGAGATTGAGAAACACTGCTCAAGAGTAACGGTTGAAGTCACTTTACTAAGCTTTACTGCAATATAATTTGCATTGTATTATGGTATAAAATTAGTTTAAAAAAATTCAATTAAGAAAAGATGCAATTTTATTTAGCGTTGCCAATTGATTGACGAATATATTTATTTTGAGCGTTGAATACTTAGAAAGTTTAAAAATCTACTTTAATTTGATTATTTTATTTTTTAACCGCATATGTACATAATAAAATTAATTTCTGCTGTTTCAGGGTTGCCCAGCCTTAGAAAATTGAATTTAAACAGTACCAAGTTGACGGCTGCCACTTGGGCCCGCCTTCGCCCCTGTCTTCCCGCCCTGCAAGAGAGCGATGTTCGCTACACGGACGCCTGGTGATAGGCGATAGCCATCTATACTAGGACATGTAGCGTATTACTTCTTCAGGCAAGAGAACCAACCATTAATATAACAAACAACATAACATGTTAACAGATAGGTCATTTTAAAATTTTACGAACATGAACAGTGGAATTCCATCATGATTCATAAATACATATGTAGAACAATAAATTATGCATTTTAATTAGCTAACATGTCAGAATACACAGTTTTTTATACGCAAAATTTAAAATTCATGTTACCACAGTTATTGTATTATGTATTTCAACATGTAATAGTAATTGGATATTCAGATAAGTGAAATTATTTCTTTGAAACATTGATTAGGCGCTATGTATTATGACATATTGAATGCGCTGTTTCTCAAAGACAATGTCAAGCCTAATTTTTTTTGGACAGGAAAAGAAACGATTATTTGAAAATGTTGTTGCGTTTGATTTACCATGTAAAATAGCAAAAAAATAATCATTATCCACTAATGTTATTTCTTATTGAGGTTTTTTTAATCAATTCGTTAGATTTATTCTTGGTTATATATATGAATTTTAAAAAAAGAAAAATACTTTCAGATTCATAAAAATAAATAAAAAATATTTGCATATTGCGGAAATAAAAGAATTGGTTCTAGGTTCTTAGATTGTGTTTTTTTCTTCCAAAAAAAAAAAACAAACTAACAACCTAACAACCTTTATTTTAAATATTCATTTTATACAGTTGGCACTATTGACAAATGTCATTTCATACTAATATTAAAAATGGCGTCAATTCTTCTTCAATATTTACTCGTTTTATATAAAGAAAGTAAAAAATTAAGTGCATTTTTTTGGACCTCCGCATAAGCACATATTTTTTATTTATTTTTATGAACCTGAAACTATTTTCCTTTTTTTAAATTATATGTTTTTTTTTATTGAATACCAATAGGAAAAAAATACCGAATTTACTTTCAATTTTCACAAATTAAATCTCTTTGATCTTACTTTATCACATTATTTGATAAATATTTTTATTCCTTAAGGAAAACTAACTGCTAAAACAAAAAATATACGTACAGAAAAATGGCCTAAGCTAATGCTCTTTTGAGCAAAAAAGAAGAAAAAAATCACTGAAAGGTATTCAATGGGAATAATTAGTTTTTTTTATTTTGTTATCCCTATAGATATTAACTTACATGCTTTATCGTGCCATTTTCATTTTCGAAAATATTGTACAAATAGCAAACAGCACATTTTTATTAACTTCAATGGCACCGCCATGTTGCATCTGTTTATTATTATTTGTCGGTAAAGCAGTTTTCTACCATCTTACTTATATCTGCCATCTGGTGGTTTTAATCTGAGCTGTTTAGTACTCCAACGTGTTCGTTATGATGCATAGGTATATCTATTAAAAACTATACTTTGTCAAAAAATGTGCCATTCATCTTTGTTGGTGCAATGTCTTAATTTTACTGATGTGATAAACTGTATTTACCGATGAGTTGGCCCACCTTTTTTGTAACATTCCAGAATAATCAATATCATAATACAGTCAATCACAATAATATTACTAACTTTTACATAACAGCGCAACATTGAGAATTCATATATTGTTATTATAATTTTTGTATCTACTTATTCTAAACTGCTTATGAATCATTTTTTATTATTTAGGAATAAACACAAATAACGCACAAATTTTCTGAGAATGCGTGAATTCATTTTGTCATTATAATAATATTGAGTAAGCATTACATGGTATGTTTGATATAAAGATAATTATATTAATTTTAAGTACAGATTCAAACAACCCAATTATTTTTTATTTACCTGTACTTGAGCTGGTCTCCTGCATATTTAAGTTTAGTTCATTATTTGTACACGTCATTAAATATTACTATAAACATGTATTTTAAGTTAAAATTGGTTAAGAGATCTATTGTGTGAGATGTTGAGAGATTACTTTTCATTGAGAATGCAAATTTGAATATGTTCAATAATTTGAACACGTTTTTTCAGAGTGATCTGGAATCTAACGAGTTATTTACGAGAGAATTCATTTTTGGCACTTTATTTGTAGGTATATTTACTTTGTTTGTTAAATTTATTTTTATTTATTCCGTGTCTCCCACAAAAGTATTTATAATTAATAATTATTAAAGTATTCTTTGGTTTGGATCAGTGTTTTGTGTAATACATTCCTCAACATAAAACATTAAATATATTTTGGAACCAGTTGTTAGATAAATGTTTTCTTTTAAATATAACTATGAATAATGTTATGTATAAACCCATTACGCTTATATGAATAAATGTCTACTATTTATCGTCTGTCTTAAAATGTGGTATTATTTTATAGTTATTTTGTGTACATTTTATTTACTTAATAAGAATGTATTAAGAATTTTAGCTTGTGTAAAGCAATTTTTGTTTGTGATGCTATTTATGTTTCGTTGATGTTTTTCTTCTCGTGTGGTGGCAAGGATGATGAGTAACGCAGGCAGGGTTCCGATATAGCAAAAATCTTCGGCCTCTCATTTAGAGGTATTTTTTTTTTTTAGTAGACGATTAATGAGTGAACAATTTTTACACACCCAATATACATGCACGCATAGAATAAAGAAGAACAAGAAATGTGATGTAGGCGTATTTCGTGTGCCAAAAGTAAGGAAGATCTACCCCTAAATTTAACTAACTAACTAACTAACCATCACGCCGTTTCTCCGCAGGGGTAGGCAGAGAGGACGGACCGCCAAACAACTCGATCTTGGCATACACTCCTTGCTTCATTCACATTCATACAACGCCTCATACATTCTCTTCTGTTATTCCGACTTGTGACATGGCCCGACTCGAGTATTTGATTCACTTGATCGTGCCATGTCTTCCTCGGGCGTCCCCGGCTTCTTCCATTCACATTCACGTCATATATTCTCCTCATACATTCTCTTCTGTTATTCCGACTTCTGACATGGCCCGACTCGAGTATTTGATTCACTTGATCGTGCCATGTCTTCCTCGGGCGTCCCCGGCTTCTTCCATTCACATTCGCGTCATATATTCTCCTTACACTCCTTTCTTCGTTCATTCGCTCTACATGCCCAAACCATCTAAGCGTCCCTTTCTTAATCTTGCTCACTACGCTTACATCAGCCTTGCATTCTTTACGAATCTCAACATTTTTTACTCGATCATACATGGTTTTAACACACATTCGTCTCAGAGATCTCATTTCTACAGCATTCAGTCTACTTTCATCCTTCCCTTAAATTTAAAATACGGAAATTCGGTCTCTCAATAGAAATTCAACTGCCACTCTGCTGTGTATTAGAGGTGGGCGTTTCAGTTTCATTTTCAAAATAACCGAAACCGTTTCGGTTTCTCAAAATAAACGGTTTCTAGAAACCGTTTAAAAATAACGTAATTTTTTTTTCATATACATAAATATAAAATAAATAAAAGTTATCGTCTGTTATAATTACGTTGAATGATAAAAGTAATATATGTAGGTTGTTTAGATAATATAAATCATAGGCTTCATGGCTTCCTATTAAAAATATATATATGAACTTACCAAAATGTGAGGACGGGGTTGGGGTCAACTTTAGCGATAATTTAAAATAAAGTCAATCACAAATAAGGCCACAAAAGTATGCACACACTCTGATAATATTATATACTTCAATTATAATAACGGCCAACTGAGATTCAATATTAGTACTACAGCATTCATTTATATTATTATTACATCACTTTATTTTTGGGTTAAATATTTTAAGTTAACTATTTCTATGAGTTTTAAAAGATTCAAAATTTATTAATATTCAAGAACATCAGTTGCTCGACTTTTTTAGATTTTAATCTTGTTCTTCTGTCACTTAAAATTAATCCTGTCTTTGAAAACATTCGCTCACAGGGAACTGACGTCGCCAAGAAGTTACATTTGTTGCGGAATATTTTGGATAGATTGGGGTACACATATTGATTTTGTCTCCACCATTCTAATGGGTTATTTTGTCGTGGCAATAAGGGCTCTTCCAAAAACATTATCACTTCTCGTGATGATCTGGAATACGAGGAACTGGCGATGCTATGGTGTTCACAATCAGTATCAAAGTCAAATAGAATTCACAGTTCGTGACGTTTTGTGGGGGTAATATTAACACATTGTGGTATTATCTAAACTTCTCCCGCTTCTGCATCTAAGAGTTCAATGACTAAATCGATAGCTTTCATCTTAGCATTCTCAGCCTCTGACGTTCTTTTAAATGCACGCGCTTTGAATCTCGGATCCAATAATGTGCACAATGCTAAGGATTCATTTTGATCAATGTCGTCGAATCTATCATTTATTCCTAATATTAATTTTGCCAGGACTTGTTTTGCTTGTGCACCTAAAATTTCTTTCTATAAAATTCCACAAACTTTCAATAGGCCCAATGTTAAAACAATAACAAGACTGGCAGTCATGTATTTTTCCCCGCTGATGTTTTTCGTAACCTGCTCAAACGGTTCCAAAATCTCGATTAATTGCTTGCACAGTTCCCAATCTTCAGATGCAAGACACGGTAGATTTTTGTTAATTACCGCTATCGTACATTGTACAGGTTCTTGAAGCTCCGATAAGCGTTTTAACATATAATATGTTGAATTCCATCGTGTCGAAACTTCTTGCAGTAACTTCTTTGGTTGTACAACTCCCGAATTTAATTGATATTTTAATAATTTTTCAGTAGACAGGTTACTTTTTTGAAATGTCTAACGATTGTTTTAAATTTATTGGTTGTATCTGAAACAATTTTTAACGCATCTTGAACAATTAAGTTTATTTTATGTGCATAAAAGCCAAAGTGTTTCCACTTGAGAATGTCATTTATAGTACCCATGATGTTAGATGCATTATCGGACACAACAACTAGCACCTTTCCACCTAACTCCCACTTTTCCAAGATCCTTTTTAATTCTTTAGCCAACTCTACACTTGTGTGGGGCCCGCTAAAAGAGGCACAACCAAGTAAAACGGTTTGAAAAACCAAGTAAAAAGTGTGCCGTTATAGCCATGTAGCTCTCGGTCGTGGAAGAAGACCAAAGATTTGTAGTTAAACAAACACTCGTTGCCTCAGTTTTTAACAAGTCTACAACTTTAAGAACACATTTATCGTAATGCAATGACAACAAATTATTTGACACATATTTTCTGCTGGGTAAAGTGTATGATGGAATTACACCAGCTATCAATTTGACGAAACCGCTATCTTCAACCATGCTGAAGGGTTGAAGATCTTCTATAAAGTGGCCCATAACCAAATCGTCAATTTGTTTTTTTTTTCCTGCGAACTAATTTTTTTTGGAATAAAAGGCATAATATTTTGCTGTGTCGTTTTTCCAAGAGAAAAACCTGAAGTGCTGGCTATGACCTGTGATTTTTCAACTGGCTGAGCTGATAATTCAGAAGCACTCACACTCACACTTGTTTGATCACTTTCGGTTATAGTTTGACTAGCCACTCCAGCCAGCGGAAGAATCACATTTTGCCGACCGGAGATTTCCGAATTGAACAAAGTTAAATGTACTAGGGGATGTTTTCTCTTTAGGTGTATTTTCAAATTAGACAGTAGATTTAAATGAAATGCGCGTCTTACATATATTATACTAGGCAAAATCATCCCCAACAGTTTCGAAATGTGTCCATAGAACACTAACCTTTCTGCGTTTATGCGACGACATCATAGAAGTAGGTAAAATAGTCTTGATATAATAATAACAAAAAATTATAAAACTGAACGACGGCACTTGTCAATGTTCGCGTTAATACAATTTTTCTCATACTAAACTGACAAAATGTTCAAATATTAAATCTCCCCAAATAATATACTTTATGACTGCATGTATGGATTGAAAAAGGAATCTTCCAGAATGATCTAAAAATCGAAACAATAATAAGCAATCCTTGTTCTTGCGTATTCCGATATCACCTAAAATGTGACACTGAACAATCGAAGATTTTTATTTTCCCGGTGCCATATTTGATATTACCAAAATGCTCTGGCCCTTTTTGGAAAGATAATATTGATTATCTGCAACATTTTATTATTATTACTTACTTGAGACAAGCCATAAACAGATCTGTCGGCTTTTTTGAAAACATTCGGGTTTGAATTACCTAGCCAGATTAAGTAAAGGCGAATAGTAAAAATTAGAACGTTTTGCTTAATGAGCCACAATTCACTACGGTAAATAGTTTAACCTTTTTTCTACGTTACTAACATTAGCTGGTGGTGGTTCATTATATTGTATTTCATGAACAGTCTCTTTTTACTTCAGAGATGGATTGCACTCGATGAAGTACGTACCCACGAAAGGAAAAGATATCGCATCAAAAGGAACCGTGTTTGCTTGAGAATATATTTTTTTTATCACTAGTAGGTCTGCCGTTTCTGTACATTACAATCATTACAATTTTTTTTTCTTCTAGTCTAAAAAACACTTACATTCTTCTTTCAAGTCTAGAAACCCCGGCTGATATTATACGCGAATATACGGCATTTATTACTACGCTAACTAATTAACCATCATGCTTTTTCTCAGCAGGGATAGGCAGAGAGGATAGACCGCCACACAACTCTGTCTCGGTATAGACTCCTTGCTTCATTCACATTCATATATCGTATTATAACCTACTCCAGTATGTATTTGCTTCACTTGATTATGTCATATATTCTTCGGGTGTCCCCGACTTCTTATACCATTATCTTCCACGCCATATATTCTCTTTATACCTCTCTTCGGTCATCCGCTCAACGTGCCCAAAACATCTAAGAGTCCTTTCTTAATCTTAACAATTACGGAGAAAATAGTTATCATTCCCATAATTTAAATTCATAACCATGAAAGATAAAAATAATACCATGGTTGTAGGACAAATTGATTTTGCTAGATTCGTACTTATCTGCAGTTCTGAAATACTAAAACAACAAAAAAAACAGCTAAAATCCTTATAAAATTATTTTTAGAATTTGATGTCCACGAAAAATTAAGGTAAAAAGTAGCTCCCAAACTCGAAAACGTTGGAAACCATTCTATCGTGATTATTAAACCACAACATTTCGCGGTGAACGATGCGGCGAAAGCGTTTGTTTGAAACGGGTCACGGCAAATATCGCATGGCGTTGCAGTCGGGCGTTTAATTTTATCGAAGCCGTTTTTCGAAGCCGTTTTTCGAATAAGCGTTTCACGAGAAAGCGTTTTACAAGAAAGCGTTACGGCATTTCGCGTTTAGCGTTGCGGGCGGGCGTTGCGGGAGGGCGTTACATTTTTTAAAGCGTTTTGCCGCAACGGTCAGAAACGGGGTGTCGGGAAAAAGCGTTTCACGCGAAAGCGTTCGTTTTCAAACGGTTTACGACGGTTACGAGTTTAGTAAATGTTGCGGGGAGCTGTTTTAAATGTTTCGTGCGTAATTCTGAAGCGAATTATCCTCTACTGGAATCATTTCGCGCGGGTTTATTGGAGACGTAGTTACAGATTTTTTAAAACGGTTTTTCTAAAATCCTCGAAACGGTTGCAACCGTTTCCTAACTTAAACGCTTTCATAAAAACGGTTTTACGTTTTTTTACTCACCTCTACTGTGTATAGTCCACATATTTTTTAAACACCGTGTTGTTCAGAAAGTACATGCAAAAATAAAATAATTGGTCGCATCTTATGAGATGCGGTAAATTGAAGATATATTATCTATTTGATACCTAAATACGAGTATATACACAAATTTTGACAGATCACCGGCAAGTAACCACCGGCACGTTGATTAGAAATCCATTTTAATCGATATTATTTGGGTTGCAGTAATAATAATTCTAAGGATTAATTAAAAACGCGTTTTATAAACCATCATAATGTTTACGTACCTAATAAATCTTTGTTTTTCTCAGAGGCCACAATATAATAGAAGTTGTTGTTAATATTACCTACACTGCTAAATAAATAATTTATGAAAGGGATTCGGGAAATGTAATTCGAATTCTTAACCTCTCCTCCTAAAATGCAGAAGCCAAAGAATAATTAATAGAAGCTTCAGTAAGAACTAACTACTTCAGTTCATACAGTTGTATAATCAATTCACTTTGTCGAAAATGTTTTTACCAAATGAATGTGGAAATTTTTTCCACAGCTTTTAACCTTTTAGACACGGGAAGCGCACCCCTCGTGCGCTGCAGAGCTTCTATACTTTAAAGAGCCCCGTATTATGTTATCGTATTGTATTATATATTTTTGACATCTAGAAAAGGTTGAAAAATTTTCGACAACTGAAAATGTTTGATCAATTTTACTAGAAGCGAGAAAAATTGAGCGTACTTTAAGAACACAGATACGCCTGCAATGCATTTCTCTCATCAGTGGTTGTACTGATTATATAACATAAAAAAGATAAAATGGTGTATTTTTTTTTAATTATGGTTTTTTTTAAATTTTTAAGTGAATTACCGATTTGTTCAATAAAGGTTTAGTTTCGTTTTCTAAATTCTTAAACACAGAAAATCAGAAACTTCATGCACAACCATGTTTAAAAATAAATTTATCTCTTGGAGTAGGTACCTAGGTACTCAGCTAAACATAAAATATCAATAAGATTTCTGGTAATGACTAATTCTAACTGACATTTAAATAAAATTGAATGGCGCCATATAATGTCAGACAGTGAAAGTTAGACATGGAGCACACAAATTTGATTGGCTGTCTCGATCCAATAGTCAAAAGGTGTTATGTCATTTAGCGACCTTGGTTTCCATTCAATTCTACATAGAAGTCACTTCTATTTAGTATTATCTCTTCTGTGCACACAGGGTAGGTACCTACTCAAAAAAATATTTTTTCTAAAACGAACATTTAACTGTAAAGGTATCACTTATGTCATTCTGCGTCACACTCACTTGGAAGTAAAGTTCATGAACGCTATATAGTATGCCCTCAGCACTTCTGAAATGTGTTTGTTACCATTGCTACCAGCGAGGGACTAATATGCTCCATGAGATAATCTGCTTACATGCTAAATTGTTTGATATTTTATTTGCAAATAAAGGGGGATAAAAAAGTAAAGTAGTCCAACTACAAAAATGCGATTTTTTTAATTAATTATTGATGAAATCTAGTTTCAAACCTCTAAAACTATCTTAGTAACAAAGATTTTTCACCATTTTAACATATCTATTTGCACTTAGAAGGTATTATAATAATGCTCTGAACATTTTCATGAAAAGAAAAATCTTTAGGTCTCATTATCTCAAAATCAGCTTTGATGGAGTTGATTCCCTTTTGAACTATCCCCCCATATATTGTTAAAAATTCTAGGTATTATTTTGTTTAAATAATGTTTGTCAGAGAATTCACCGGTAAAACATGTGCTAAACTTTTGTTCCATTTCATGGCAAGGATTTGGTACTGACATGTAATGGAACGCTTCCTAATGTATTTTGTTTTATAACCACAATTTCTTAATAATCGTACGATTTGAAAATGTTGCCTAATTAATCAAGTGAACTACCATTTTATATAAGACTTTAGAACATGTAGAATGTGAGCCTTAAACAGATATTTCATCTACATTGAACTTTTAGCACAATCAATTCTAAATTAATGAAAATCTTTTTACAAGGAAATGCAAATGTTAATACATAAGACAAGTGTTAATATTGTCCATTAGCCATACTGCAACAGTTGCAGGATCACCCCCACTATAAATTACACCCTAAAAGGGCTTGGAAAATATTTAATGATTATTGAAAAACATTTTCATTTGTATTTTCTGGATTCTATTTGTATTATCCGTGTAACAAAAATTGGTCCAGTTTTTTAACATCTTTATTCCGCAACTTGGGTATAAGCAATAACAGTCCAAGCAAACTTAGTATATTTTATACGACTTTAACTAAATTCAAATGTTATTAGGTTTATGTAAATGAAAATGAAATAATATGTAGGTATTACTTTTCTCTTCTGTGGTGTCCACAATGGGAATGAAAAAGCTCCTGGTGTTTTTATCTAGCCAATGACAATCGTTGTAGCAACAGTAATCATTGGCAACACGTTTTTGAGGATAGAAATGCCGCTAAGAGCTTTTAGACTAATAAACAAAGAATATCTGTTGTAATTTCCTGACCTTTTTCTCCGAACTCTCTTATATTATACATTTTTATGAATCCAGCGGACAAAAATGCGTACATAACTCGTTCAAATAACAAGTAAGTAACAAATTACAGGATAGGGTAATTAATATCTTGACCAGTCTTATGAATAGCTTATTTCTTCAAACTGTTTTTGGGCACTATCCTTCTGTTAAAATATGCATACAAGATGAATATGATAAACCCTTTTGGTGTATATGTAATGTAGAACCTTATCTATTATTGTTATTAATTTCTTTGCTGTTTGTAGGTCTTAAACCAATAATAACTGTCAATTATACTAGTCATTACTGAGATTGTAAACATATGATTATCAAAAACACCCTCGATACAAATCCATCTCTGCATAAGTCACCGGTTACTTTGCTGGAGTTAAACTGCTTTCTAACTGATACTTGACTCCATGCACATATATTTATGTATTATGCGTTATCATATTAAAGAGTACCTCCAACGACCTTTATTCAGTATACTTCAGGAAAGCGGTATTGGGTTGAAAAACGCTAATAATTTTCATTTCGTGTTTTAAGATTTTTTCATCGCTTTTCACATAAGTTTTTGAGTGCACAAATTAAGCATAAGTTTGTTATTAATTAATAATGGAAAGATTATTGACTGAGATTCAAGATGATATACGCGGCGGTGGATTTGCATTGATGATATGTACGTGTTGAGGTAGTTCATAAGACAATTTCATTGTAAATAATAACACAGTGCAGTGTTGCAAAGATTTTACATTTGATTTTTTTTTGAGATATTGTTCCCACGAAGGAAGTTGTAATGAACTTAATCTGTATATACAATTTTTTTGTAGTCGTGTTTGATAAATCTGTCGGTTGGTGGCTTAAATGTTATATTATTAACAAATTTGGAAGAGTTTAGTGGATATGCATAGTAATCTGAAAACATAAAATTGTTGTAGAAACTGAAAAGGTCAAACATAAAAACTAGAAAATGTAAGTATTAAAACAAACAAACAAAATTATCATAAATTTGACCATAGCACATTAATGTCATTCGTGTATAATTATTTAAACAACAACAATATGGATTTTGGGTTCATTTAAAAAATATATCCCTCTTGTATTACATATTCTACTGTAAGATCACCAACCTCGGATATAAACTTGTTGTAAGTTTTAATAAAGCGCTTTCATACGTTCAATGTCGTAGATAAGTTACTCATGCATAAATTAAATTATTAATGTCTTAAAATATTTGACTGATTGTATTTTTAAGTGTTACTATTGCAAGAAAGTGGCCTCTTATTAAGATAGTATTAATCCGAATAGGTTTGCATATTTGTAACCAACCATATTCGTAATAATAATTATTCTATGTTTTTTTTATTTTTATTTTCATTTAATATATTTAGGCTAGCACAAAACTATTAAGTGTAGCATTTACTTTTACTTCAAATACAAAATTACTGCAAATATTTTTTTTGTTTTAATTGCATACATAATTTTCCTTAGTTTCCCCTTTTCAATTCTCAAGCAGAGACAATGTTAGTAATATACAGATCAGTATATCGCCCCACGATTACATACGGTCACCATATCTGGATGATGAGTGAGAAATTACGTTTTAGAATTCAAGCTGCCAAAATGAGATTTAAGAGAGGAGTGGCAAGAGTTACAAAAAGTCATTGAATAAGAAGCGGTCAGTGAAGAGTTTTACTTTTCACATACCGATTTCCACTTAAAATACTTAGTACAATTTCAGAGGGAAGACATCTACTGGTCCACCCCAGGAAAAGTTGTGAGAAGCAATTCCAAAAATCTGCAAGGAGAGCCTGGGCCACTGTAGACAGAAACACCTGAAGGTGCCTTGTCGAAGCGATGAGTCTCCGACCCGAATAGGACAAGGGGAAGAAGATGAGATATATATAGCTTATTTCTTCATATTTTTCCATGCAACCATGACAAAATCTCGATTTATTGGCATTATGGAGTGTCCTGGAATGGGATACTGCACAATTCCTGCCTCAAGTATGTCTTTGGCGCACAGCTGGCTGAGAAATGTTAACAAAAAAACAGTTTTTACTGAACGTCGCTTCAGTTCATTTTTGTCTAACAGACCATTTTTTACGAAACTGAGTTAAATATACAGGAGTTCTCAAAAAACCTTTATTTATACGATGCAAGTTTTAAAAAAACTATTTTAAATTATTTTAGGGGTTTTTACAATGCATTTTGTCTTAAGTCCTTCAAAATTAAACAACATTCCTTGCGTGTTTCTCCAACATCCACACGTTGGACAACATAACACCTTGTTTTTATACCGGCCATTACGTATATATTTCATAGTAATTTGTCCAACATCCACGGCAATATCATGGCCTGAGTGTGAATTTAAACTCTCCATTACAAGCGCATTGCTCTAACATACGAAATAGCCAATAGCAGCGCAGCAGAGGTCCACGTGATCGCTCTCAGTCGAGTCTTTCATACGCTTGCGTCGCAAAAGTTATCTTCAATTCTGATTTTGCTAGTTACGAAGTTATTTTACTGTTTTTTTGAGAGATTTCTCCACACAAAATGCCTAAATATGTAAACTGTAAAAAACAATAAAATTTTCCAAGAAAGGGGTAATGTGTAAACGACATTTTATTAGTTTCTCACCAAATTGTTCAGTTTTTGTTTCAACTTATCGTCGGTTAAAACTCCATACAGGGTGGTTATAATAAAATTTTGTATTTCCATTAATTGTATGCCAAGCGATTTCCGTGTGGTGAAATACCATTGTCAAAATACAAATAATCCTAATATCGTTCCCGTTTTAATCGCAGTCAATTAATTTCTAACATTTTGTTTCGAAATAAGTGATTAATAGTGGGCATGGAACTGACAGAAGGACGAAATTATACCAAACACACACTGGAAATGAGATCCCTGAGGTGTATGTGCGATATAACGATTTACAAACAAATAAATCCGAAAGGAATGCATTAGATGTAAGAGTAATGCGCTAGGTGCGAAGTATAGGTACTCTAGAGAAATAAACTGAGAATGTTGGAGATATATTATTGTTTCTAATTCAAACATCAAAACTGTAATTAACACCGTTACATTTAAAAGTTGACAAAAAACATCGTTGAAAGGGGGTCTTCCATATTGTAAAAACAATAGATGAGTTGCATCTTTACAAATTAGAGGAAGTAAACAGATATTATCAGCAATGACAATAGAATATATTTACAAAAGATTTTCGGAATTGCTTTCAAGAGGTGGAAGAGTACATTTAGGGATAATTTTTTTGAGGCTCAGTAATGGGCTAACATTAGTAGTGCATAACAAAAGAGCATCTTACAAGCATGCATTTAAATTACTATTTTGGCGCTCTCGCAGCAGCCGGCAGCTTTTTATAAGCGCTCCAGTTTATCTGGGAAATATTGCTTAGTTCTTAATTTTTCCGGTGTTAAAGTAGCGTAAAATAACCGCAATAATTTATAGGTTACATTTTTAAAAAATCATATAATTTTAGTGTGGCCGTTTCGGGCTTAAATCAAGTTTATAATAAAAAATCAAATAAAAACCCAAATATTTTAACTTCAAATCTGTCACGTTGTTCTAAACTAACCCAAAAGCATCGGTCGGTCGAAGCGTTCGACACATGTGCTTATTAAAAGACCTTTTTGCTTGTTAAAAGTGTCCCAAAGTGAATGATTTACAATGTTATTCTTTGAACTGTGGTGATTGTAAACAATATCGTATACGAGCTAGACAACTCAAACTTAATGGTGAATGTGCTATTTTGGAGCCTTTAATAAGCTGCAAAGATATCGCTGTATAACCTTGAACACTGTACCACAACTGCAATCCGCAAAATTAGATTTCGTGGCTACCGAGAAAGGCGCAATAGGAAATAAAAAACATTTGACGAGAAGATCTTCTGCTGTCACAGCGACCTGAGTTCTGACCTCCAGTTCACGGAGCAGATCCGGTGCATCATGCGGCCCACGGACGTGCCCGAGAAGGCTGCTCCGCGGCCTGCTGTGGTCCGCCCCCCACAAGGATACCACCGGCTGGGGCGAGAAATAGACGACACGCTGATGTGGTCTTTCCAGATCCTGAAGCCGGCCGACGAGCGCCACCTGGCGTATGGGCAAACCAACACCGAGCGTCCCGTCACGCAGCCCAGGGGAGTCACCAACAAAGACAAAGAAGATTGGAAGATAGGATCAGTACCCCCGGCCCCCGTCCTCACCCGCCGCCCAACTTCACATAACTCCTATCATTCGTATTAGCGTCTTGCAATATATCGTAAGGAATAAATACAGATAGCTTCTATTATTTTTTTTTCAATTAAACATGTATGAAAACTTAGACCAAGCCGTATTTAGTTTTGATAATTTAACTGCATCCTTTATATGGTCTATAAATAATGTGTAATGATAGCCTGTCCAAAAAAAAATGTCATAGATTAAATATAGGAATAATGTAAGAATAGGAAGTAAGATTTGTAAAGCGCCCTTGAGGTGATTTTTCACAAAAACGGCGCTATAAAAATCATCCGAATATTATTATTATGCAATTAGAAAGGTTGCAACTACATTTTTTGGAGACGGCACATATGTTAAAATAGCGATAACTTTGGGTGACGTATTGTCTGGTCAAGTTTAAGATAACAATATAGCTAGGAATACGAGGAGTAGGTAAATAATATTAGGAAATGGATGCTTAGATTGTATGGGGATATAGAGCGAATGAACGGAGGATGGAGTGTCAGGGGAATGTATGACCCGTAAGTGAATTGAAGAAGTTTTTGACGTTCTAGAAAGACATTGTTTGATCTAGTAAACCAAACAATTATTTTGGGTTATATTAAGCAAGCGTTGGAACAATAAAAGAGTATATATAGAGACGATGTACGAATGTGGATGAAGCAATGATTGTGTGCCAAGATACAGTTACGTGGCTATCCATCCTCTCTGGAGGACGTGGTGATGGTTAATTAGTTCATATTATTATTAATCTTTAGTCGTATTACCTATATGTTTTTTTTAAATAATTGAAAAAAAAAATAATAATAACTATTATTATATATAATATAAATGCATAAATTTGTTTTGAACCACTTCAATTTAATATAATAATCTCGACCGGTTATGTTAAATCGAAGTGGTTCAAAAAAATGTACAGAAAAAAAAGTTCTGCCAGGTAATTGTTATTACGGGGTTCGCCTTCCGAAGGCACTAAAACGACAGCTGAAAAGCTTTTTTTAAATAGATATACCCTTTTTTTAAAGTAAATAGTAATAGCTATTACTAAATTTGTTTTAACTTAGATTCGAATGGAGTTCATTACAAAACTTAAAAAAATAAATGTACCTTTTTTTAAACTAAATAGTAATAGTTATTATTAATCATTGAAGAAAATAATATTAACATAACCTAAATGAAAGATGAAACCGGAAAAAAACAATGATGTTTTTAAATCTCAATAAAAATAATTAATAATTAAAAATTTAGTTATTATTAAATTTGTTTTAACTTTAGATTCGAATGGAGTTCATTGCAAAACTTAAAAAAAAAAAAAAAGTACCATTTTTAAAAGTAAATAATTATTAATTTTTTTAATCATTGAAGAAGATAATATTAACACATCCGAAATGAACCACGAAACCGAAAAAACAACAGAAATTAAAAAGATTTCAGTCGCATCTGGGACTCGAACCCAGGACCTCTACCTTTCCGGGGTAACCGCTTAACCAACTTAGCTAATGAGACCAGTTCAATTTACGCCATTTACACCGATATCATACTTCATGTTCAAGATTTGTTAATATTATCCTCCATTTTTTATAAATCCCATATTATTGGCTGCTGTCCTTATGATGATTGCAAAGTTTCATCCAGAACTCAATTGTAATCTGGATAGAGTCTCGGATATACCTACCCGATTTTTATTAATATGAGACATCTATTGACTTATTTTACAAATCTGGAAAGAAATATTCAATTTATTTTTTATAACTTATTGAAGTTTGTAAACCTCATTTTAATATTTTAAACAAATCTTGAACACGAAGTATGATATCGGTGTTAATTGAACTGGTCTCATAGCTAAGTTGGTTAAGCGGTTACCCCGGAAAGGTAGAGGTCCTGGGTTCGAATCCCATATGCAACTGAAATCTTTTTAATTTCTGTTGTTTTTTCGGTTTCGTGGTTCATTTCGGATGTGTTAATATTATCTTCTTCAATGATTAAAATATTACAATGAGGTTTACAAACTTCAATAAGTTATAAAAAATAAATTGAATAATTATTAAATTAGTTTTAACTTTAGATTTGAATGTTACCGTTTTTTAAAGTAAATAGTAAGTTATTATTAAATTTGTTTTACTCCATGTAATATATTTTTTTAAATTCAAAGAAAATAAATTTAATAATGTTATCATTACGTATTTTAGTTTTTAGTTTTGTGGTGGTCTTTTCGGCATTCAAAGCGATTTTCAAAAACTGTCAAACTTGTAGAACTTAATAACAACATTATTAAATTTATTTTCTTTACCTAAAAAAAATGTTTTTTTTTATATTACAGAGAAGTTGACAAAGTTTCTGAACTTCCTGTAATACAAAACACATTAGACAAAACAGCAGTCACGGAAGAGTGCGTCTTTTTGTCCAACATCCAGTACCCTTTGTCCAATATCCAACTTTAACCAACAAGAATTCGTCACATTGTCCAACATCCAAATTAAAAACGTATTTTCTACGAAATTTTAAACTTTTGGTATATATTATATTTGAAAATATTTTTTTCTATCAATTTAGATGTACTACAATTGAGCTAATTTCATTGTGTATGGCCTTTTCGTAAAAAAAACTTTAAAGCCCTATCACACATTGTCCAACATCCAAATTAAAAACGTATTTTCTACGAAATTTTAAACTTTTGGTATATATTATATTTGAAAATATTTTTTTCTATCAATTTAGATGTACTACAATTGAGCTAATTTCATTGTGTATGGCCTTTTCGTAAAAAAAACTTTAAAGCCCTATTTCTACTGATTTGTGTTTTGGTCTGTTAGACAAAAACGAAGTGAAGCGACGTGAAGCACTTATCGAAAAATGTTTTGCAAAGTTTAGTTTGTTCCGAAGTTCTATAATTTTCATGAATTGCTGAATTCCATTAATGAACATAAGTTTAGAAGGCAAAATTGATGAACTCTGTATTTTTAGGTTGTTTAAAATTATTTTTCGTAATTTAAAAATGAACAAGGCCTTTAAAAAAAACGAAGTAGGTACCTATACGGTTTTATAGAGCAGAAAATTCTAAATACGGTAGTGTTACCATTTGAAAATCGATTAAATTGCAATTAAGCATTTATATAAAAATGCTAAAGAAACTTATTTTTTACACACCAGATGAAAACAAGTCAAATTTATTTCTATTATTAAAATATGTAATTTTAAATTGTATTTTTCAGGATGCTTCGTAGATCAACGCTGTAGCCCAGAGGGACTGGTTGACCAGAAAACTAGTTGACTGGAAGACTAGTCGAATGGTACACTCTACAAACTCGAGAGTGCTCCGTGGTATGAATTTTCTTTTCTAAATTTCTTTTTCTTTACAAGGTGAAACTTTAAATTATATTTTTCATGATGCCTAGAGAAACGCTGTGGCCCAGAGGACCTGGAGGTCTGGAGATGCACTTTAAACTCAAGATTCGGTGGTACGAACTTTCTTCTTTTAATTTCCTTGTATTTGTAGGATGATATTCAGTTTATCGGGTTCCTTTGCAGAGCTTACGCTGTGACCCAGAGAAAATGGTTGACTGGAGACGCCCTCATCGAACTCAAGACTGCTCTGTGGTATGAAATTGTACTTCTTCGTGTACACTAGCTAGATAACACAATTTTGAATACTTTAAACTTCATTCAGTATGGAAATGATGAATAATTATGAAAACTACCATTTTACATAAGACTTTGATTTATGTAGAATGTGAGCCTTAAATTGATATTTCATCTACAATAAACTTTAACAATATCAATTCTTAACGGGGAGAGGGACGTCGGAGAGTTATTAGTTATTATTTATAAATTCAAAATAATGATAATATTATTGTGTAATACGATATACATGGTGTTTTTAACCGCCCTAACCATACGAACGTACCTGATACGGCCACTATATCATCGCCCGAACCGTATCCCGTACATTCAGGTTAAAAAATAACGATAACCGAAACCCACAAGACGTTTATGATACGTCGTATACATCAAGTTCGTTCCTGCGTTATCGCTTTTAGTATGCCGAGGTAAGCCAAAGCTAACGGATGTGTTCGGTTGTTTTCGTATTCTCCCATACAAGTCACGCCGCTAATCAGTGATACTCCAAGCACGTGGAAAAAAACCCGATATTTTTTACCTACTTTTTGAAAAATAACCCAAAGGCAGGGCGGTTAAAGAGAAAAATATTTATTACTTTTTTTTATTTGCATGGGCTTAGCATTTATCAAAATAAAATCAAAAATATTACACATTTCTGACCGTTCTACGCATGTTTTACAAAAACATTTAAAAAGTTGAATATCCTTAAAAAATGCTGTGAAGGTTTTTCTTTAACATGTCGATGAGATAAATTAAAAAAAGAACAGTGTGTAGTTTAAATTTTTCATAAACAATACGTAACTTTAATATTTAAAAAATAATAATAATGCGGATTATAAATCTTTGGTTAAGTTTATTTACAAAAACGTAACGAGAAAGGATTAAAAATATTTTTCTCCACTTTAAAATCATATTCGTATTTCAAATATTTTGTAAAACATACAATGACGGTCAGAAAAAGTAATATTTCTGATTAGATTTTGATAAATGCTAAGCCTATGTAAATTTATAAAATATTTAATAAATATTTAAAAACATAATGTTTATCGTATTGCGTAATAATACTATCAATATTTTGAAATAATAAATAATTCCGCTTCAACGTCCCTCTCACCCTTAATTACTGAATATTGCGAGAAAATGGAAACATTCACCAGGTGCCGCATCAGGGTCGCTTTTTTAACAATTTCTTCTGCGGCGACCGAACAAAAGTCTCAAATGACCAAAACTGGTAACTAACCTACCCTTTGTAGTGTATACTTTCATTAGCACAACAAAGATTTTTTGCATTTATATTTAATGTCAACACCGATCTTTAGAGAAACAATACGACAATGGTGGGTGGGATGGACGAACAATTGAAATAAGAGACACAAATAATTATTTTTATATTCATATATTTTAATTTTGAATTATCTATATTTAAAAATATTTCAAACAAAACATTCAATGAAATTTCAACTAAATTAGATTGAATAAAATATTATCAACATTCAGAGTGCTGTCACATTTATATACATTGTAGACTATTTAAAAATTCTATAGATATGAAACTAAACAAAACAGAAATGTTTTCTTGAAGTTCAGCGAACTTCCTTATAAAATAAGCATTGCAGAATGTCATCAAAGAGCCAGAAGGCTGAATAGAAAATAAAACTACAAATAAACATTTTCAAAAGGAAAAAAATCAAATATTATCCAAAACACATCATTAACACCAATTTTCTCGTCACAATTTCATATTTTACAGGAATTTTAATACCTACTTTCTTATCCATAGAAATAAAATTATTATCAGAGCATTAAATAGACAAAAGATTACAAAGCAATCCTCATGAAATTAATCCAATTTTTTTCATAAGCTTTTACAGTTATGCATATCGTTGGTTTGTAAGAAGAGCGACATAACTCAAAAAAATTAGTTTCTCATGTAATCAATTTGAATTTTTTTTTTATGAAAATTGTTCATTACTCGGTTACTGTAGAATAAAAATGCATTTTAATTGCAAACATAGCAAATGTACTTTTGAATTTTAATAATATTACATTTATTTGTATTTCTCACTAGGGGTTTTTACATCCTTCTTTTGACTTATGACATTGTTCTTGGTAAACAGTTTGTATAATTAATACAAATTTGACACAAGTCAAAATGTTACATTATTCTAGCAAAAAAGTTTATGAAAACATCGATCCAACACGAAATCCGACGTTCTCGCTAAAAATCGACAAGTGCTCCCTTCCGCAGATCATTACCGAAAACTATTGGAGGTATTCTTCCAATAAGAATAGTGACACTACTGCCCCCTAGTGGCGAGTAGAAATGGCACAGAAGTGTTACTCTGCCAGATAAAAGATTATTGCTTTTAGAGTTAATTTTGTCGAAATATATGAAGCTATCTCGAAAATGATGATTTTTAGGATGTATCACTCTTCTTGCAAACCGACAATATGTATTTATATTAAATATACAATGCGGCATCTATCGAAATAATATACGAATCTTGTCTTGTCAGATAATAACATAATTAGAAGTTTAAATCAAATAAAAATACAGCAGTGTCCATCAACTTCACATTGTTTGAAATAGTTAGAATTTTTTTTTTAAATGCTGCATTAAAAAAAATTTTTGGACCTTCGCTATGTTTGTTTTTATAGATCATAGTCATTTTGTAGATCAACGAAAAATGTCGGAGAATTTTCCTAAAATTTCTCTAAAATCTTTATTGTCAATGTGCAAATTTTCAACAGAGTTAAATCTCGGCTAGACTTTGCTGTGGAAAATCTGTCATAAACGAAACCTTCTGATACAAGCCATTCCACAAAGTAATACAGCAATGCAATAAATATAAACTCTCTGCATAATGCACTGGTGAATTCATCAGATTTCATTTATACCATAAAAATGACAAAACTATTGAATTGCACCTGAAACAGTTAAAATTAATAATTTACACCTGTTATCTGGACGCCATCAGAGTAAGGTGTCAGTAAACCAGACGCCATCAGAGTAAGATGTCAGTAAATCAGACGCCATCAGAGTAAGGCGTCAGTAAACCAGACGCCATCAGAGTAAGATGTCAGTAAACCAGACGCCATCAGAGTAAGATGTCAGTAAACCAGACGCCATCAGAGTAAGGTGTCAGTAAACCAGACACCATTACTGTAGAAAGCAGGTGAAATGGACGCCATTGTGGTAAAGCTCCAATTAACTAGACATTATTATAGTGGAATCCCAATCATATTGAATCATTATGCATATCTTGGTGTTCTAATTTGTCATTGACACGTTTTTGGTCATCAAAGCCTTGTGAGCAGAAAAGTATAAAATAAACACAAGTCCTAAGAAAAACAACAGTGGAGGACGTGTGATAACAACATAAATGTACAGCTTGACGCTATCTTTGCAGGCGGCCAAAGGAGCAACTAACAAATAAATGAGCTATTTGTAAAATACATTGATTATTTTGTAGCTACACTATGACCCCTTGGAATAACAACTTGGGTTCCATCTGACACGGTAACATTATGCGATAATGAGGTCTCTAGAGTCCATTATCACATGACATTGCTGTCAGATGGAACCTTGTTATTCCAAGGGGTCGACTAGCAACGCCACCTACTGAAAATTTAAGTGTATCAAGCTGTATTGGAAAAACTTTAAAAAAAATTATAGATCATGTCACATCTTTTCAATAAAAAATTGTCCTTTTTTTCAAGTCAATTTCTTACCATCGTTGAGTTGTCAAAACCAAATGTGAAAATTTTACAGAGGGGTAGAAAACTGGAGCGGTATTGTTACGTCAGAGTTTAATTTTTCTCAATTGTATTGAATTGGGTGTCATTAAATTATTTAAATATGCATTACAAAATTTCAAAACACATTAAAATTATTTCCGCAACGGTTTTAACACCTCAACAATACATGTACACTTAAATCTGTTCCTCGAGTGTCAAAGATCAGGTTAGGCTGTCCAGTTTTTTTACGAGGCCTTTTTTGGTTCTTACAAAAAAAATTATTCTATGACATGTCAGGAAGGCCATCTTAAAAGATTGAATGTCTGTTGTCTATATAAAATATTTTATCTTGTATACGTGTACCGTGGACACTCGACGTTTTTGTTTGACATGCCACAAAAAAATTACAAAACCATACAAATATTTGCATAAAGTTAACCATGAGCCAATACAATTTATTTTACTTTTCTCTCTGCTGAATAAATTAAATAAAATGTGATGTCTGACCTTTGAGACAGAAAATCAAATACATAATCATAATTTCATACAAAACATATTCTTTCTGAAATTATATACATTGCGTTTTTAAAGCTAAAAAGAATGGATATCAAGAGTGTTGATTTTTAAAGCAATATGGTTCAAAATTATGTGTGCGTACTTTGAGCCGTGATAACAAAAATGATTTTATGAGATCAAATGTAGGTTTGAACACTCCTTATAGTTTGAAGTCGGTGCGTATTTAAAATCGGTTTTATGATCTAGAAAAGGTATAAAAATCCAGATGTGTGCGGTTACCGGCGTCTAAATTGTAATTAAAAGATATTCCGTAAAACATCGCAGTTTTTTTTAAAAATAATGATAGGTGTATTTATTTCAGCATTCATACGGGTGTAAGTGTAATGGTTAAAAAAAAAGCTTTGAGACATTTTATTTAATGTATATTTATGGCCATTAAAATTGATGCAATTATATATTTTCGACATTCATTCATCGGATATATATACAATAATAATTAATATTTTATTCAAATTTATATCATACATTTTTTAAATTTTTAAATAAAGAAAATTCTGCGAGTGCCCTAAGGAAAAAAGTAATCCATATAATAATATGCACTACAAAATAATACAGCCACACTAATCACTAGGAATAATATAACATAAAGGCTGCTGGGACTGGTCCAGAAGCTTACCAAGGCACAATTATTTTGATGGAGTGCTTAACCCAAACAAAAAAAGTATCACCAAACATAATCAAAGTTAACTACATAATACTCTGTTTAATTTGATTGACTTCTTGGACCGTTCCCAGCAGCCGCCCATCTCATTAGCAAACAATGTGAACTTTATAATACAACCGGAAGTGTTGAATATTGGATACCTTGAAAATTATTCTCAACACTGCAAAGTATGCACTCAATATTGTACATGATAAATCCGACATTCCAAAATGTGTGCACTCAGCACTGCAAAGTATACATTAAAAACTGTAAAGTGTGCACTCCACACTAGAAAGTATATATTCAACTTGGCAAAGTATACAACCTACACTGGAAAGTGTGCACTCCCCATTGCAAAATATATATTCAACACTGAAAAGTATAAATTCAACACAGCTGCGTACTCAACACTGCAAAGTATACATTCAACACTACAAAGTGTGCACTCCACACTGCAAAGTATACATTCAATACCAGAAAGTGTGCACTCCACACTGCAGTGTACATTCAATATGTCCTTCTGAAACCAAAGTATGTCTATCTCTGCATAACTGTATGGGTGACTGGTAAATGATGGAAAAATTGACATAGTAGAGGCGACATCGCCAAGCAAAAGAGGTCGTGTGAATTATTTATTAGATTATTAACTGGTTAAAAGCCATTGACAATTAGAAAATATGGATTTCATTAATGTAACAAAACAAACAAAAAAAAATCTTACAATCGATCTTCGGAAATTATTTTCTGTCAATTCCATCCGAGTCTCTTCAAAATTTAGTCACAAAATCCAACCACAAAACCTCATTTGTTATGCCTTCTAATACAAAAGCTATTCATTGGCACCTGGGAACCATTTTTTATCTATCAAATTTAGGAAGATATCGAAAAAAACCATTCATGTTCCAAGGATGCTAAAATTTTATCCATACAAATAATTTCATTAACCTTTCCCTTACGGTGCTAAAAAATTTCACGACTTCCGGTGCTGTACTCATTTAGAATTTTGTCATTTGTAAGTTGGATAAAAATGAATACTTTACAATCATTACTCATGTAAATGATTACAATGATAATAATATATATATGTAAGTAAAATGTTGTGCATAAGTGCTGAAAATGAGGAAAAGCATTGCCCATGCATGATTCGTCCATTGCTGCCGGCAGACCGCCGGCTACTACTGACAATCGCGCATCGTAGCACAGCGAGCAAAACCTCGCACCTCTTTCTCACTACAGCACCAATCGGCAAGTTAGCAACGTGCACTAGTGGTGGGTGAAGTGGCTCGGTTTAGTGAGCCGGATCACTAAATCAGCTCTCTGTAAAGACAATCCACATGAAAACTGGACGAAAAAAGTATCGTGTAAGAGCGTCTTAAGGACGTCTTTAGGAGGGCCAAGGGAGCGAGGGAGAGGGCATGGTGCGGGGGGACGCGAACCGTCGTTCAATCGAGCTGGATCACTGAACCGGTACACTACAAAGAGCTGATTTAGTGATCCGGCTCACTAATCCGAGCCGCTTAGCCCACCACTAACGTGCACAGACATACTACATATATATATATATATTGTTTAATTTTTTTGATAATTTTTTTATTCTGCTGCATTCGATAAATAATAATAAATTTTTATTATTTTATCCAATACATAAATGCATTGCTGAGGAACACTTAAAATATGGACTCTCTGTTTAGTATATTTGCAGAGATATTGAAATAATTAGAGACGAGTCAACTTAGTTGACAGCACCGGCAAGGAAGGTAAAAAAAAAAGGAATTACGCTCGCATATGGCGTATACTTGCAGGTTTTTTTTTAATAAATTATGTATAAGCGTTATTATTCCTAAAACTTTTGACATATTATAAAGCATCTAAAAATAGAAGGAACGAAATAACAAAACTTTAATGCGGGAACCTTGTATGAGTTTTACTTTACATATAATTTTTTTACCTTCTACGTAATGATTCATTATTGATATTATGTGGAAATGATCTTTTATGGTTGTATATGTCCCCATGATTGTCTACTTCAATATTTCACATTAAGTACCATTCACCCTGTACATATGGTGTTAGACAAACCATTCGAAGCTAATGAACTATTGAACTAAGATAGAAGCCTCTGTTGAAGAAATTCAAATAATCTCTTCATTCTTCATGAAATTAAATTTCGTCATCTTTGCTAAGCATAAATAAAGCATATTTAGTATACATAATTAATGCATCATAATGCGAAGCCATTTTTCAAATAATTTTGAAAATACCTTATTTGCTTCACAATTTCATGAAACCCATAGACAGTAGGTTACAAATTAGGATATGAAATTGCTCACAAATATTTATTTTATTTGGCTAATATGAAAACTAACACTTTTTTACTATAATAGTTACATTCAATATCATTTCTATACTCAGAACTGCCTCAGACTTCCTCCCGCGGAAACTGCCATTTGCAACATAATATTTGCAACAAGAAACTTGTTCATACATATTCCAAACCCCAAATAAAATTTAAATTCAGCAAATAGAATTTATTATGTAAAAGTTTAAAGAGGATTGTTAAATACATTATGTACACGTTTATTTCAATAACTGATGATTTGAAATCTATTCATAGAAAACAATTTTACCTAAAGAATACGCTCCTATCAGAAAATGGATGTCAAAAATAAATTTAAGATTCTCTTCGAATCAACCCCCTATAAATATGAAAGGAATGTGGAAACATAATACGGTAGAATCTCACTAATCCGGCACTTCGGAGATCCGGCGCGTCCAGTAATCCACCACTTTTTGAGTGGAGGTTCGAGTGCCAGAAAACAATCATCGATAAGATTATTTCGGTAAACAATAGAAAAACATTATGTTCTCCTACTAAACATGAAACTTTAAGAATTAGACATATTTATGTTCTCCAACTTCCAATACATTCCAGTAATCCAGCACCATCAGGTTCTATAATATATTGCCGAACCAATGAGATTCTACTGAACTTTAAGGTTGGAGTATTTCCAACTCCATCCCATTTGATCGGCAATTTGATGCTCGTCAAATGTGATGAAATTTGAAATATCCAAACCTAAAAATAAAACGAGGAAGGATAATAATTTATTATGATGAGAAGTGGTACATTATTTTTGCAGACGACCGAACGCGACCGGTGACTGGTTCTGATAAAGAAATAAGTGACCAACCGTGGCAAATGTCAATAGGTCATAGCACTGGAGGGTTGGTTGGTAGGTTGGTTGGTTGGCTGGTCGGTTGGCTGGTGAGTTGGTTGGCAACAAACACTAATGTCTCGAAGGAGTGACACTGCGCGGACTGGCTACCACCAGTGGCTGCCGCCGGCCGGCCGCTATTTGGCGAAGGCGGCGAACACGGCCCACATCACCTCCAGGGAGTTGGGCTTCAGGCTCTCCTGCTCAAAGTCCAGATCGAGAAGCTCACGCACGCGTCGCATGGCCAGTTCGTAGTCCTCGTCCGAAAGCGGCGCAAAGGCATTTTCCAGCACGTCAGATGCGTGTGCGAGGAGCAGCAGGGCAGCGGTTCGGCGTTCCATACGCTGAGGGTCATTCACCCACCGGGTCAGCACCGCCTCTTGGATCTGAAATGAAAAAATCATATATTTACATTGCCCACAATAGAGAATACGTTCATAATGATTTTCTACGAAGAATGAAGTTGTTTGAGACGATACGATTGTACCACCCCAGCCAGGAGCACTCCTATTCCAGTGTGACCGGTACACCAGTGGGCACTGATTTGTTAGGACTTGGAACATGTGTTTTGTGGATGGGAAGGAGATTGGAATTTAATCGACCGGTATACATGGATACCTTATAAGCCAATATTGAAAAAGGATGGATAGGAATCAAGGATTTGACTGAGCGTCGGTGATCGTTTTTCTTTTCCCGCTTCCTTTTGCTTCCAGCTTCTTCTTACTTCCAGCTACTCGCTTCTTGTTTGCCGTGTGTTGCTTCCCGCTGCTTCTTGTTTCGCGTTTCCAGCTTCCCGTTGTGTTATGCTTCTTGATTACCGCTTTCAGCTACACATTTCCAGTTTCCCTTTGCTTCTTCCGTCCCGTTTACCACTACTTCATACTCTTCACTCCTGGTGTGTTTCTTGCTCTCTGTCTCTTGGTTTCCACTTACTGTTTATTGCGTTTTGCTTCATGCTGCTTCTCATTGGCTTACCGCCTTCTGCATCTTGCTGCTTTTTGCTTTCTGTTTCCCGCTGCTTCTTGAATCTCGCACTTTGCTCTAACTGCTTTTTGTTTCCTGCTTCTTGCTTCCCGCCGTACCTACGCCATCAGGAAAAAGTTCCAGACAGCCGTGACTAGGACCCTTCCCCGTCATGTGCCCAAAGTACTTAATTTTCATGGGTTTTGTTTTAGCTTAAGGCATCCGGCAATTTTTTTCATTTGTGTCGAGTGTTCATTTACTTCCTATTCCTTCTTGAGGTAGTTTTTTGTATTATTTAATTATTTATTCATGACCGGTAAGTGAGTTCTCTCCCAGATCTTAATCTTGATCCAGACTTAATTTATCTGTATCTCTTTCTAGTGTTTCTCATAATAATAGTGCTCAGTCAATCATAGTGCTACCTCTGTAAAATACCTAAATAAAATCCAATAAAAAATCTAACCCAGTGTACTGTAATGTTAGGTTATTGCAGTCGCTCTAATAGGGAACATCCCACCGGTGTCAGTCAACGCGATTCCTAATACTTACCAGAGCTCAGTGCTTCACAACCTTTTATTTATTTATTTGCAAAAACAGTATAAACCAATACATTGCAATATAGGTAAGTAAAAATTACAAAAAGTGAATAGTTGACAAGTGAGATAAAAAAGAAAAATTTCAAATGTAGGTTTACTATGATGATATTTCACGTTTAAATACGTTGTAGGACATGTGGAAAATATCCACATTTCCTGCGAGGCAGTTAATTAACCTAGTGATTCTTCCCAAGGGCATCACTATTGGTAAGTTAGTTCTGCACCTAGGAAGAATCAAAAGCCTGTGTTGGCGGCCTCGCGCAAAATTATCCGGGACATAGAATCCTATTTTAGCCAGAATATCTGGTATTGAGATTATACCGTTTAGAAGCTTATACGCCATCAGTAGTAATGCAACATCCCTTCTGGAACTAAGGCTGCATATACCCAGCATTCCCGAGATAAATGCTGTTGGAAACAGCCATGGGTAAAAACCAAACTCTCTCATGTAGAGGTATCGTAAAAATTTCTTTTGTATCTTCTCGACCATTAGTACATAGACAGTGTCCTCTGGCCCCCATACCTGAGATCCACTCTCGAGAATACTACGCACTAAGCTAAAGTAGAGCAGCCTTATAACTGCAAGGTTGGTCAAGTCTTTTGAATTGTGTATGACAAAACCCAACATTTTAGTGGCTGATTTGCAGATCTTTTCAATATGAGCGTGAAATGCTAGGCGAATGTCATACACAATTCCTAAGTCCTTGCAGTTCACCATGTGCTTCAGTGATGTATCTTTCATTCTGTAGTTAAAATATATGGTCTTGTGTGCCCTTGTAAAGCACATAACTGAACATTTTTTGGAAGTTGAACCCAAGTTTATTTTCAATACTCCAGTCAATTATTGCATTGATATCTTCTTGGAGCTTTCTATAGTCCTCCAACGACCTTATTCTCAAAAAGAGTTTAATGTCATCGACGAAAAGTAGAAATCGGACGAATTTTATTTTTTTCTGAATATTGTTTATAAAAATTAAAAACAATAGGGGTCCTAAATTGGATCCCTGCGGCACACCAGTTTGTAGGATACGCGATTGAGTTGAACTCACCATAGGACACGAATTGTTCTCTTTCACTCAGATAGCTACAGAAGAGTTTCAATAAGTTTTCTGAAAAACCAATTTCTTCGAGCCTATTAATGAAACAACAATTTTTCTAAACAATTGTAGTGTACGCTCTTCTAAAACAAACTGTCACCATGAAATATTTTCACAATAAATGCACATGCAAATATGTTATACATCTGTCTTACCCTTTTTCGAAATGTGTAAGACATTACTTGGAAAAGAAAGAAATTGCATTTAAAACATAACACAGAAATTTGCATGTGGCCATTACAACATATTAAATAAACATATTGCTGCCAAAGATAAAGGCATTTCCCGGGTGACTATTGAACAAATAAGATCAAGCAAGGCATTACCCATCACAATGTAATGCATCGTGGCACCCATGCTATGTCTCACAGTGCTGAAAATTAAATATTTTTCTAAAATAGTTTGAAATCCATTCACAAGAGCCAACCTAAATAAATACAACAATGCCGTTTTCCACTCGATGCCAATGGTTGTGGAACACAGTTATCAATTGATGAGTTTATTGCACAAACAAAAGCTGTAAGAAATATACATTTATAAAGCAGACATGTAAAAAAAAATACTGAAATAAGGAACTCATCTGCCATGCATGGTTTGAAGTGGACCATAAATTGATCCTTTGACGGGCTCGAGTGTTTGCCACGAAGTAGGTATATAGATTGTGTGCTCTTAGGCCACTCTCCGACGGTCCGGTAGGGAATCGACATAAACCGGGTGCTGCAAAAATGCAGGAAACATTTTGCAATATTTCCTCCATCGACTCTCTGACGGGTCTGCAGTGATTTGTAGCCGCCAGTAAATTGTCGGTTTTGCAGATTTCTATTATGTTTACCGCCGAATGTTATCGGATCTGTCAAACTCAAGATAGAAAAATGTCGGGGGAATCAAGTGAAGACGAGGCTCTGGTTTCGTATTTATTCCTTCGAATGAGACAAAAAAGGAGGAGGTTTTGGGTCCACCCCTACATTGAACGTAATATTCATTGTAGATTATTTGTTGCTGCCAGGGAACTGTCCGAAAACGGTGTAAAATTCTAACAAATGTACCGAATGTCAAAAAAAACATTCCAAAAACTGGTCCAGCGCGTTGCTCCATATATTACAAAAATTAATACCAATATGAGGGAGTGCGTTAGTGCTGAGGAAAGAGTTTTAATAACCCTTTAATGCATATGCCGGTAATTTATAGTTATAAAGGCATGCATATTTCTCTACCTCCATTATTAGCCGAAAATTTATATCCCTCTCCATGTTTCAACTCAAAGGATAAATGGCGCGTAAACGAACGAAACGCAGTGCATAGATATACTGGATGCGTGTTTACCGAGAAGCTACTGAATTGTTGTCCCGCTTGTGGTATAGTAGCGTCCCTCCTGCTTCCCCCCCGTGTCGTGAACTAGTGCCCATTGAAATGTATGGCGCAGTGCCCTGTCGGTATCACGCATGAGGTTTATGTCGATTCCCTACCAGACCGTCAGAAAGTGGCCTTAGTCACTTTAAAATATATTTTTAATTCCGACATTCGATTATAATATTATTAATTAACAGTGCTCTCAGAGGTAAATTACACAAAAAAACAATCCTTTAGAGATTAAAAATTGAATTTATTAATTGTAATGTGTATTCCGCTGTTTTAGCCCGATTAAAGGTAATTTAACACGGTTATTCAGAAAAATCCGAACACAGAAAGAAATTGGTTTGTTATTTCTAATTTTGAAACTGTCAATTCATAAATTTTTTTTGTGTTTAATTCGTAGAACTCCATTAATTAAGATTAATTATTTATGCGTGATTTACATAAAATGTTGTATTTATGGATGAGATTACAAATTACACCTCTGTTAACGTAATATCACCTGCGTATTACCTTCAACAGAGTACTGAATTACACTGCACTAGTGATTAACATAGCAAGTATGTATTTATTTATCACAAATATCACCTGCTAATAAAAACATTAACTTCTGCTTATAATGCAGAGTTACACATGCCAAAATAAGAACTGGCAGAAGGTGAACTTTGTGGCTTTTAGGTATCTCTCAAAGTGATTTGTCCGCAATACAGTTTAATATCTCTTTAACGCTGCAGTATCAAAGGATTCTAAATTAGGGGGCGGTGGGGAGATTAAGAGGGGGTGGAGGGTGGTAGTGGTCTCAGGGGGACATTGAACGACAGGAAAAGGTGGCGAGGGTAATAAGAAAGGATCGGTTAAAATATTTAAAAAAAAATTATTTACACAACCATGCATTTAAGTCATTCAGGAATCTTTTGGAAAACTGGGGATAGTCGTGGGGTAAAAAGTGTTTGGAACGCAATACAAAGAGAATAAATATAATAATTAAAAAAATAAATAATTTATGTGTCGAACGTATTCACCTCTCCTGCAATGTTTTGATGCGGCCATTTGATAAACACATTTGTTATATTCCACTTGTATAGATTGTTGTTATTGTTCTAATTTGCAAGGGAGTCGAATCATATAATAAATATTATTTCGCAGAGTGGTACGGAGGTGCAAGGAAGAGGGGCTTTTGTCGGACATGCGCAGAACGCGGTAGCTCTGCGAGTCGTAGGCCACCTTAAGTAGCCTGCGAAAACCAGGTCTTGTGAGTTAGCCTGCAACCGCCCGCTTGACAAGACGCTCCGCTCCCTCGACTGCTCCACCCGCTATGACTTCTGCTCTACTTGCCTTCTTTCTTTTTGACCACCGCTTACGTTTTGCAACTCTACCACTCAATTATGCAATGTTGCAAGAATCATTTAATTTATTTCAATTATTAGACGGTCTCCGTGGTTGAGTGGTTACGATCCTTGGCTACGAATCCGAAGGCTGCGAGTTCAAATCCCAGCATGTGCAAGTAAATTTTATTTGATCAATTTGTATTATTTCACAATTTATTCATTTAAAATAATATGTAGCATATCCAGAGTGGTAAATACTGTCAGTATAGCCATGGTGAAAAACCACCATTCAGAATCGTTGCTTGAAACGGCTTTAGCCGTGTTTGTCAGATCTGAATAGTCAGGTACTTCCCCACCTTCCTCTTCCCCTCCTCAATACCTTCAGTCTCACAACATACCACAATTGGGGATGCCATAGTCTCACTGGCTCCAGACATTTGGGAGCAGCTGGGACTCTTGTATGGCATCACATAAATAAATTTAAAAGCTTTATTCTTCAAAGATTCGTCCATGCCCATATTACAATGGATCTACGAGTATGTATTTTGTATACAGCAAATTTTGAAAATTAAATAAATACATTAATTATAGAAATTACTTTATCATTGGACACATCATGAAAAATTCTCAAATATAATATAATCGACGACTATCCAAAAAACCGATATTCTATTCTATCAACAAAACCTTTTGTTCGGGTTCACAGAATTTCTGAAACATCTGCTGTTGCGGTGTTTACCTTTGATTTGTAAAGCATTCATATTGAACAAACAAATTGATTGGGTGACGGGTAGAGCAATCAAACATACACAAAGCAGGCAAGTACTTTAAAAAACAGCACAAAAAATCAATTAAAAAATCGATTAGGAAACAAAAACACCAATTGGAAGGTTGGAATAAAAAAATTACAAGTAGAGGCAAATTCGAGGATCGGAAAATTTTATGGTTTTATTTTATTTTTTTATGTGAATATCGCACAAGAGTTCCAACCGATCCCAACCGTGTGGAGCCAGAGAGACTATGGCAGCCCCAATTGGGGTATGTTGTGAAGCTGAAGGTGGTGGGGAGGGGAAATAGATGGGGAAGAGAAAGGTGGGAAATTATCTGGCTATTCAGACATGGTCGCCTAACACGGCTAAAGCAGTTTCGAGCAACGTTTCAATTCTGAATGGTGGTCTTTCACCAGGGCAATACTGAGAGTATCTTCCACTATGGAAAGTGCCACAAATATGCTATATAAATTAATTAATTGTGAAACAACACAAATTAATTCATTTTAATTTACTTGTGTATGCCGGGATTTGAATCTGCAACCTCCGGATTCGTAGTCGAGGGCCTTACCCCTCAACTATGGAGGCCGTCAAGTTTTTATCTTATTGAATGGACAGTGAAAAATGTGGAACAAACACTGTATCGTCACAAGTTTTTACGGTAACGCGGATTTTTCAAATCTTCATAGCCCATGATAGATATGAGCATTGCATCTTGGGAAAATCGCAAACTGAAAATAGTTGCAATGACTTGAAAATTCCAGCCAGAAAATATTGTTCAAATTTCATGATGCCAAAGCTCGACGTTCGAGATACATTTTTAATGAGACCTTTTATTAAATTAATAATAATTACTTTGTTTTAAACCACCGTATTCAATATGTAAATACATCATTTGAAGAAAAAATAAAAAATAACCTTTTATCCCATTCATTCGTGTAGCACGCATCGCTAATGTTGCGTCAATCATAAAACGTGGATGATTATCAAAATAAAATTCATCATTATGCCTAAACACTTGTTAATCATATCAAATCTATTACTTAAAAGCATGTGGTAATGATTATGAGAACGACTATTTTTAAGCCTGTTTTTTCCATCAGATAAGAACTATAATTCCTAATAACAAGTCACAGAAACTTATAATCTTAACCAAAACCTTGATTGAACGTAATCTTGAATAAAGAGATAAGAAATATGTGACTAAATATGACAATATTGAAGAATCATGTCAAACCTACACGTTCTTGCCTAAAACGCAATACCGAGCTATACAAAATAAATATTTGAAAGTTATGCTCCATTAAATTGTTAATGGAGCAGAAAATTTATGTTTAAAACATGTATAATATTAATACAGATAATAAATAACCTATTGTAAATAAAATCCTACTAAAAAAAACACATGGATTATTACCGTGCATAGATAAGCAGAGGAAATAACACCGCATACGAATTGGTACACTCTTTTTGCTTTATTCTCTTGACATGACCCAACACAAGTATTTGACTCGCTTGCGTCGTATCTTACTGGGACATCCCCAACATCTTCCATCAACTCGCACATTATATATTCTACTTTGTTCATCCGCTCTCATCCGAGCTATCGCATTCTAATATATCCGCAGTGTGCTGTGGGAAAATTTTTCACGCAGCCCGCCGTGCACTGGCCGAGTCTATTCTCGTAATAACTTACTTGATTTTTACAAAATGATGTTTTTGTAAATAGAACCGTCACCAGATAATGTGTTTTTATATTTATACAAAGTGAATACATCAATCATTTTCCCTTGAATAGCTACTTATTATCTACATATAGTCCATAGGATTCACCGGCGCTCAACGGATACAAATTTTGCGCATATAATGGACAATCTCATCCCACTAAAAGTTAAAAGGCCCTTTCTTAATCTTATGCATTATGTTGACAATTAGTTTATATTATGGTTTCATCACGCCTTAAAGATCTACTTTATTCGTCCTTCCTCTGCCAAATCCACGTCTCATTGACATACCGCTGGGTTGGCATCAAAACCTGTTGTTAAGTCCCAACTCCTAGTTACTATTAGTGTCATAACAAATTATTCATAAAACCTAATCTGGTATCACGTAACATTAATGTGCCTACGAAACAGATAAGCTATCTATATTCCACTATATTTTTGTATGTGCTTCACTTTTGTGTTACTAATTAAGTATGCCATAGCACAAAACACAACGAACACATGGCACGTGTCAACACTAAATCGCAATTTGTGATATTAGCGGTTTTATCTGTCCATTCAAATCGATCACTACGAAAGTCATCCTGAAATGCTATTTGACAGAGGTAATAGTTCTACATCGGTAGAAATAAAATCAGGTTTATCTAATATATGGGAATGGTCCCAAAGTCAAGTAGTAGGTATAACTGCAAACATTCAATGCACTTCGAACAAATGAAATCGCCGCCAGTTTTTTGCTCTACCGATTCCCGACACAATCGATGATAAGCAAAAAGATAACTAATTCTTTAGATAAAACATAGATAAAGGCTAAATCAACAAACAGACATCCCATGTTTTCTATCCTCACCTCATACCCTGCTATGGAATTGTTTGGCAAATGAACTGCGAAAGAATCAATTGTTATTTACAAATTGAAAAAAGAATTCAACGTATATAACTCTAGGGACAACAAATGAGTTTGTTGAAATTTTCAATTGTTCAGTTTGTTAAGATATGTGAAAAAGAAAGTCATATTACATGGTATTTTCCACATAAAGGGTGTTTTTTTTTTTCGGGGTTTTTTTTTGAATTGGCAACACTTTTCTAGAGACAGCCAATTTAACAGCTGATAGCTTATTTAAACGCTTGCAAATTTAAGGTCCAATTTTTTTTTTTAAAATCGTAATTCTGTTATGGTATGTTCATTTTACGGTCAACATAGTCGTCCATCCGAGCAAGTAATGCGAATAACCATAGATCGTTCTCGCACTACACAAACTCGTAATTGATAATACACATCCACAGAGACGTCGTACAGTGCAAACCGAAGAACTTGTTTCTGCTGTGGAGTACTATTTAGAAGGACCCGAATGAGTAGATTCGCCATCGTGCACAGCAATTGGAGAACTGTCCATCGTCTGTGTGGAAGATTTTGCAGAAAGATCTTGCTTTAGGAGCTTACAAGATCCAGCTCGCGCAAAAAATGAAGCCGCTTGACCATCATGTGCGTCGTACATTCGGTGTATGGGCCGAAAACGAGATTGTTCTTGATCCTCATCACAAAATTTTGTTCAGCGACGAGGCTCATTTCTAGTTGAATGGGTATGTCAACAAACAAAATTACCGCATTTGGAGTGAAGAAAATCCACAAAAAGTCACTGTTTGGTATGCTTTATAGGCTGGTGGAATAATTGGTCCACATTTCTTCAAATATAATGCCAGCCAGAACGTAACAGTCAATGAAGAGCGCTATAGGTTCACGATTAGTGACTTTTTCCAATTGAATGGCATTAACGTGTAAGAGCTTTGGTTTTAACAAGGCAGCTCAACACGCCACACAGCGCGCGCCACAAACAATTTGTTGAAGGAAACATTCGATGAGCGCATTATTTTGCATAATGGACCTGCGAATTGGCCTGTGATTTAACACCGGATTATTTTCTGTGGGAACATGTGAAGAGTACGCCGTTAAGCCAGAGACTATTGACAACTTGGAAGACAATATTCGCCGCATTATTGCCGATATAAGCGATACAAGCCCAGCTGCTTGAAAAAGTGGTCGAAAATTGGAATTCAAGATTGCGCTTTATTAGAGCCAGCCGCAGCGCTCACATGCCCGAAGTCATAAAACACTAATGGCATAAAGTTATCTTTCCAATAAAGCAAATACCATGGCAATTACTCTTTGTGGATTTTATTTCATTTTAAAGTTCTATACTTCTAAAAAAGCATCCTATATAATTTAATCAGACAGTTTCATTGTTGAGTCACCAATAACGATTTGGCATTGGTGTGGATTACCTAGATAAACTATTTGGTAGAGGTCTGAAAGGACTGGATAATTACAAAATATTTAGGGTCAAATATTTGGGACCGCTGTAAATCATTTGTAAACATAAGAAATTTGTCTCAAAATGAAGCTCTCCACACAACAACAAAAATGCATTGAAGTTTGCATTAGAAGATTAATTCAAGTGAGCTTGTTAGACTAGTATTATATAACATATTGATATCATTCTTAAAAACTTTTGCAAATCTTTCAAATTCAAAAACAGCGCACGTAGCCTACAGCGAGGTACATAATCAGTTGGGTCAATTCATTTGAACTAAATCTGTTGTCATTGGTAATAATAATAATTTGATTATGAAAACACAGAGACAATTCACTCTTCCCACTCAGGTATAATTTGTTCCAGTATTACTATGAAAATCCTTTGAAAAAATTTACCTAAAAATATTATTCAATTCTGGCATAGCATTTTTTTTTTAATTGATAGATTGACATTAGAAAAACTTGTAGATCTACGAACGTATCTGTGCAGACAGCCAAAAGAGGAACTAACAAATTAATAAAAAAATGTTTTCACTGATAGTGGTAGTCTCCAATATCTACAGAAGCTATGCCTCCAACTAGGCATGTCATTATTTTAATGAAAGTTAGTACCTCCTAAATGATGATACCTTTCTTTCAACTAAACAAAAGTGGACTACAACGATAAAAAGAGAGTTTAATGTACAAAAAATAAAAATAACATATGAGGGTGCAACCAATGTGATGCAATATCTCTGAAATCGGTATACGTATGTACTAACCTTTTTAACGAGTCTGCATTTGATAACATTGTCTGTGAGTGGATGCGTGGTCATGTCAAACAGAAGAAAATTTTGTTTCTCGGTAGTCAGAACTCCTTTCTCTACGAGATTTTTGGCAAGCCTTTCACGGACATTTTTCAATTGGTATCTCAACTTCAACGGATTCCATGTCTCTCCTGAAAAGAAAAACAATCAATTATAATGCACCATTAACTTCGCAATATTTGCAAAGCCTATTCAAGTCACTTTATAACGCTTCACAGTCAGAGAGAGAACGAACAACTTTGAATATTTTCATGTCATCAGCGTACAGTTCATATTCGGAATTTTGAAAACATGAGCCAATGTCGTTTATGTATATGTTGAACATAAGCGGACCGAGGTAGGAACCTTGGGGAACACCCGATATTACCTCGTTAGATTTTGAGAAGACACCGTTGATTAAGATTACCTGATTATGGTTACTAATGTAGGACTTAATCCGTCTAAACAGGTCGCCATGTATGCCAAGTAGGACAAGCTTTGTTAAAAGAATCAAATAAATTACGCGATCAAAGGCCTTAGAGAGTCTGTATACATAGTATCAACCTACTCCTTGTTGTCCATCTTGATATGGTAGAAGTTAGTGAAAAGGGCCAAGTTGGATGTTGCAAACCGATCTCTCATAAATCTGTGCTGATTCGGTGTGATGATTGTGGAAATTATTGATCTAATATGACTTCTTCAAGGACTTTGCTTAGAATAGGAAGATGGGAAATAGGACAGCAGTTTTTAACGTCATGTTTATCGCAGTTTTTAAAGATAGTTGTGTAACAGCCGATTTCTATTTGAGAGAAAACATTCCTTTTGTTAATGATTTTTTTTATAAATAGCACAAACCGGAAGACGGATATATTTACTACATTTAATATCTATGCTAAAGAGGTATTTAAAAGTGATGTCTTCATTAATTTTAATTAAGATTATTAATTGACTGTTAGGAGGAACCTCCTTATTAACATCATGTGTTGGAATTTCATTTGTAAAGACCGTTGCATGTATTGAGGATGTAATAACACCGAGGTCATAGGTTCCAAGAGATTTATTCAATGATTGATTTCTAAGCGACTATTCTCTTTGTGCACTAATAAAACACTGATCTTTCTTTTTAATATTAAACAGCTAAAAACGGAGGGGTCGCGATCCTCGATAATGAGGCAACGATTCAAGAAGAACAAGAATAAACCCTAAGATTCGTAGTACAGACACAATTTGTGTTGAAGATGGAGCTAATCATTTACCCGCTAGGAGCATCGAACTCGATGAGTTGGACTGCTTACCCACAAGGCTATCGACCACCTCACATTTAACTTTTCACCATATTTTGTTCATGTATAGAACGCCGGCATCGCACAATGTGGTAAACAAAGGGGGCAAATACAAGAATTGTTATCCCGTATGTATTGTTTTCTATCAGGAAATTCTTAATAAAAAATGTATATGACCACTTACCGCTGAGATATTCGATCCAGCTCTGAATGGTCTCCGGAGGTTCTGTGTCCTTCATGTGTTTTAATGCTTCATCGAGCAAAACGTCTCCCGTTGGAGTGTCTGGAAAAATCAATGTTCTGATAAGTACTCGGTATAGGAGAAGGTTATATGTATCGTGGTATTTAGGCCAAAAGTTGAGAAGTTATCAAGCAGATTTTGGAATTATGGAAATATAACGGCAGATTTTCTCTTTCAATCAGACATGAAAAATTGATACAGAGTAGTATACAAATAACAGATGGTCACATTAAGGTATTTTTGCAAAAAATTCCAACACATTCCAATTACGTATGCTATCTTAAATCCGAAAAAAAGACAAGAAATTTTGTTAAAGTATACAATTAGGTAAACAAAAATGTTTTACTGAGATTGAAGGAGTTGAAGATGACTTACTTGTGTCTCCTTATTCCTATACAGGTACTTCATTTATGAATTTAAAATTCAGAGATATCGGGAGGGATACATTATAAAGGTAATGGGAATAAATAATAAATAAACATCATTAAAAAAAAAAGAAAAAGTCAGTTATTTAGAACACGTTTTAAATTGTTTGAAATCATTATGGAACTAAACAATTTCACGTCTACCAACTCGCACCATATGGTAAACACAATACTGGACTCCAAAATACACACAGTTACAGCAATGATACATTTTTAACTGTTAGTGTGCCGAAATTACCAATCGGATATGCAATATTTGTATCTGTTGGACGCCGGCGTATCCGATCGGCATGTCAAAAAATCATTTCTCTGGAATATAAGTAGCTATTCTGGGGAAACTACTCATGATAGACATATACAATTTTTGTAAATATATAAACACATTATCCGACGGTACAATTTACAAAAGTTATTATGAAAATAGACTGGAGCAGTCCGCACGTAAATTTACCCTTGGCGCACTAATGGAGTATTGGATCGCGGGAGCTCGGCGTTCCAACGGTTAAGTTAACACAAACTGTCCTAACCTAAACTAGCTTATTATGATGACAGTTGTTCTCCGTGGAGTTGGACATGTACGTAATACTCAGTGGTAGACATGAAGTTGAAAACAAACATTTCAGCAAAACATGACAGGAAATTAATGAACCATTAAATTAAAATTGTGCAATTATTATAGAAATTGCATTCATCGATTAGAGATTGCAATAGTGTTGCTAACCTGCTCAAAATTAATAAATAATTAATTGTTTATAAGCACACACTACTTTTATTATAAAATGTAAATTACTAAAGTTTGACTGAAGTTGAAAATAAGTCTAGATAAGATAGTATGGACGATGCACAAATTCATTAATGAAAATAAATATTCCTAGGAGAAAAGCAATGATTGCAGCTAGATTCAATTTTCCAGTGACAGTTCCTGCCAAATATATTGTTTGGCAAAAAGGATTATATTCAATGCTGACTTTAATTACCTAAATATAAACAAACATATTGTGTTTTTTTTTTCTTCTATAAATCCACATTAGGAAACTGCCTTGCTGTGGAAGACTCGAATCGAGCCGCAATGCATGATGTTTGTAAGTTGAGGTTAGTGTTTGTTTTAGCATCGGAAATGGGTTTACCTGATCTGACAATCAGTTTCCTGGATAACAATCCTTTTCTCCTCATCCCAGCCCTCTCCAGTTCAACGCGGCCCCTCAATCCTAACTCAATGAGGATGCAGCCACGGAGACCACTGGATATGCAATCATTCCAGAATGACGTATAGCCCTACGTAGATAAACATTTATATTAAAATCCGACGTATGCAATTAGGTAGAGACAATTACACAGAGTTTAATTATGCAATACCTCTTTATCTTTCAGTCCAAGTAGCAAAACCTCCTCCATGAGTGTGAGGCGGGTTTCCTTCGAATCTCCATCTTCGGTAGGTGAATTACGATCATTCTTTTTATCGTCTGCATCCTGATTTTCTCTTGTCACACCTTCCGAAGTTTCCTTCAAAACATTCCTCCGTTGCACTAAACCGTCCGAACGATTCATTTTACGGCAATCAAAACAATGTTGTATTAAGAATGATTAAAACGGAAAAACATACATAGAAATAATTCCAAAATGCCAAATTAGCAACACCATGGAATTGTTGACGTTTACTATCCGACATGAAAGCTAAAAAACATGGCCGCGGTGGCTCTTCATTTCTCAGCTGGAAATGTGTCGGTAAAGCAGCGAACGTTCCATTTGCGATTGATTCAAATCTGGGAGGAAGATTTAAAAACAACAAATAACGTATAGGTATACAAGTAAACACCTTATAAACAATTCGCGGCGCCCGAAACATATATTTTTTAAAATTAAACTGAATAGTAAACGGGGTTGACCTAGCAGATAAAAAATAATAAATCTCTCTCATCTCAAGATAAATTATCATAATCAGCGAAATAAAAATTTACGGCACCTTGCGAAATTTTCCAGAAGCTTTTATGCTCGAAATAAAATAATTCATAAAACATAATACAAATAGACGGTACGTAGGTAACTAAATAATACACCCGGGTATTTTGTGAAAATGGTGCGTATTTTTATTAATCCAATATAATAAGCGTTCATGCCTACTACAATCAATTTCAAGGTTGGCAATAACAAATAGAAATTTAATCAAGTGGAAACAATTTTTTCATTACTATGGTAACACCAAGCTATTCACTTTGCCTTTAAAATTTGCTATTTACATTAAAAAATGTCACCTTCAAACAACAGCTCTTTTTAAAGAAACAAGGCAAAATAATATTTTTCGATTATGTTATTCACTATGAGCCATCTTGGTGTTGTCATTTAAAATCTTTGGTAATTTTATACAATTCCGCTTCAGTAGAAAAATACATAATTCAAAAAAAATAAATATACTGTTAGGTTCATAAAAATAAATAAAAAATAATTGCACATGCGGATTTTCAAAATATTTCACTTTATTTTTTACTTTACGTAAATCGAAATACGTAAATATGCAAGGGGATCGACGCCATCTTTAATGTTGTTAGTATGATATGACATTTGTCGGAAGCGCCAACTGCAAAATCATCTTATTATTTAACCCAACCTAATAACCTAAGAACCTAGAAATCGTCTTATTATTTAACCCAACCTAATAACCTAAGAACCTAAAAATCGTCTTATTATTTAACCCAACCTAATAACCCAAGAACCTAAAAATCATCTTATTATTTAACCCAACCTAATAACCTAAGAACCTAAAAATCGTCTTATTATCATACTAACAACATTAAAGATGGCGTCAATTTCCCTTATATATTTACGTATTTTGATTTACGTAAAGTAAAAAATAAAGTGAAATATTTTGAAAATCCGCATGTTCAATTATTTTTTATTTATTTTTATTAACCTAAAAGTATATTTCTTTTTTCTAAATTATGTATTTTTCTACTGAAGCGGAATTGTGTAAAATTACCAAATCTTTTAAACCACGCAGCGCCATCAATTTTTTATTACTATTACATAATATTTTGACCTGTTAATTATACGGTTATGAAGCGCTGTAATCTGTAGGTAATATAAATAAATATATTGTACCTTTGTAATAAAATGTAGACATAATAAAATGAAACAATTTTTTTTCATTACTTTGGCAATATCAAACAATTTTATCATTGAAATTTTCTTCCTCACATTCAAATTTTTTCACAAGGCATTATAATCCATTTCACCTTTTTATTTATATTTTTGGTCTATGAAATTGATTGTGTTGTTAAAAAAATTATCTACCAGTATTTAATTTATAGATAGTTATTTCGATACATAAATTCCAGAAATACAAAAAATCGCCTATTCCGTGTCAAAAAAGTATGAACATAAAATTATCTTAAAATGTGATTTAGAAGTAGGTACCACCTTTTGGAAGTAGATACGACTAATTTCTAAGCACCGTTTGGAGAAAAAAAAGCACTTAGACCATTGTCCTCTTTTAAACATATGTAATGGATACCTAAGGTGTTTCAAATTAAAACCTTTTAAACGATCGCAGCGCTCTCATTTTTTGTCTACTCTAGACTGTATTTAGAAATAAGATATACATGATGGAAACCTACAAAGGATCAGGTAGGGTGGAATCGTTTTTTTTTCATGCGAATGCGGCACGAGAGTTCCAACTGTCCGTAGTCAGTGGGACTATGGAATCCCCAATTGAGGTATGTTGGGAGTGGGAAAGGGAAGAAGATGAGGAAGATCGGGGATGAGAATTACCCTACTATTCAGATCTGGTCACCAAACACGGCTAAAGCCATTTCAAGCAACATTTCGATTCTAAATGGCGATCTTTAACCGAGGCAATACTAAGAGTAACAACAATTAATTTTTTTTTTTACTCCCAATATGCAAAAAGCCAGATAATTACATGAAAGGGAGATCAGACATTTTTTCGTAAGAGTTCCGATAAGGCACCGAAAACTAAATTGATAACTATTTAATCAAGATCAAGATGTGGGGTGTGATTTGGTGCCATTTATTCAAATTGGACTAAATAAATTAACGATTACGTAGATACTAACTTTATGTTATCAAATAGATTGAAGTTCATTTTGGAAAGACCATTTTTTTAATATTATAATTAATTATTTTACACTGTTGTAATATTTTTCTGTTATCATGGTGTTGGCGTTCAGTTGTTAGATATATTGCCCATCGATTGAAGTTACCCCAGTAGCCTGGAGAAACTCTTGGTGATCAGTGAAGTGGACGTTATTGCGTTAGACCTTACGAGATGGAGTGACACTTTAAAAAATTGTTTGGTCTCTCCATATCGGAGAACCGCAACAGTTGGAGAAGATAGTCCATTGAACGTTATGAAATTATGGGATCTCAGTTATGAGAACCAGGATCTAGAACACAAATAATTTTCATTATTCAATTTATTGAAACTTATAAACGTCATTGTAACATTTAATCATAGAAGAAGATAATATTAACAAATCTCAACTGAAATATGAAACAGAAAAAGACACAGAGAATACGAAGATATTAGTCGCATCGTGTCTCATTTGAGATTTGTTAATATTATCTTCTTCAGTGTTTAAATATTACAATGAGGTTTATGAGTTTCAATAAGTTATTCCAATAAACTGAAAATTATTTGTAGATTTGTAGATTTGTAGAAAAGTCAATAGATGTCCCATATAAATAAAAATTGGATAGGTATATCCAAGACACTATCTAGATTGCAATAAAAATAAAAAGACTAGAACTTTGCGATCATACAAAAAGATAGCATCCAATAATATGGGAATTAATTGAGAATAATATTCGTAAGTCATAAATTTGTGGTAAAAATAAAGAGGTCTCATTTCCTTAGTGATTAAAGCGTTTTCCCGATAAGACAGAAGTCTTGGGTTCGATTCCCAGATGCAACTGATACCTTTTTTATTTTTTGTGTCTTTTTATGTTTCATTTGAGATTTGTTAATATTATCTTCTTCAAAGGTTTGAACTTTGATATTTCCACAAATACTCCTTCCGAAGTAGGGATTGCAATCCGGATCATCCGGATTTATCGCGATCAAAATACGTGGAAATCCAAATTACACGGATTTTTTAAAAATATAAAAACAGTTATTTGCAATGGAATTTAATATGAAATGAACCCATCGAGCGGGCTAATTAATAAGCATGAGCCCTTGAGGTGATTTTACCACGAAAACGGCGCTATAGAAGTAATCCAATTATCATTATTATCATGCACTACTTAATACTCGCGAACATACATTATTTTTAAGATCTGGATAAGTAATTTTCTAATAATAAGGTTATTAACCCAATAACAAAATCTTCATATTATATGCACAAAATTTTGTACGAAGAAGTGTGCTTATTATTAAACCAGAAAAACATTAAACATGAGATAGAAAAAGTAATGCTAATTCTACGAAAGAGAAAGAATATGAAAAGAGAATACAACAAATTATTGCTTTGGCTGAAACTAAAACATGTATATGAATAGGATGATGCACAGTAATTAAGAGTGTTTGATAAATGTCACTTTTAATGTGATGGCCTCTAACATATTTTAAAATATCAGAAATGATGTCTTTTTAGTTTTCTTCTTTATATTTTATTATTATCACTCATCGAAATTGAATTTTTTTAAGAAATTTTATTATTTCAAAATCCGGTTTTTCCGAAACAACGGCTCCGAATTTCCAACCTCTACTTGGTACAAGGTACAAGGCTTTGTTTTAGATTGATTTCGTGGTGACTGGTTAATTATTTTTATTGCCCTCATAATTTTGGTGACAAAGGTGTGATAATTCTTTGTGACTGGTCACAATAATTATATCATCTAATGTTTAATATCCGGTGGCGTCGTTTGCATTCAACACCTATTTTTAATCTGTTTATGCTGAAAAGAGTACGGACAGAAGTATCCGAAACTGTGTAACTATACTCGATTCAGCCTAAGAACAACCCGCTATGGTTCTAAATTAGGTTCGTACTGCGCATACCCCACCCTCCCACCTTCTTCGCATAACCCCCCGCACGGCTTACAGCTACGCTCCGCCAATTCAGTAAGTTGTGGACTGTCTAGACGGAGAAAGTGGTGGGGTAAGGGGGCGGAGTCGTGCGCGCCCACAGGTCGTTCTAACATTGGATATAGAATAGGTGCACATCAACTGCAAGCAGAATTGCATAAGCTGGCAAATGAAATGGCACGACCGTAGTAGGGCGATATGATCTTTCACTCTGGGACAAGAGGTCGCAAGTTCAAAAAACACAATATTACCAAATTACAAACACATACAGTGGGCTCAACTTATTTAACTCTATCTCTCACAACTTCAAACCTAAAATCAGTAAATAACATTCGCACAATACATATTACTCTACACAGACTGGATGAATTCCCTTCCCCCCTCCCAAAATTCCATCGCCATAGACTAAACTTGTAACTTTTTTTCTAAAGGAATAATTAAGACACTAACTTGAGTGAAAACCTATTAGTTCAGTTTTTTTATATGTATTTACCATACTTCATAAAGACTGTAAACTGTTGGTTTTTCAAATAAAATAAAATAAAATATTCAATTTTTATTTACTAATTATTTTTATTGAAGTTTAAAAACCTCATTTTAATATTTAATCATTGTAGAAAACAATATTAACATAACCTAAATGAAATATGAAAACGGATAAAAATGACAGAAAATAAAAAGAAGAAGACGGCATAAATTGAACTGTCTCGTTAGCTATGTTGGTTAAGCGGTTGCCCCGGATATGCAGAGGACCTGTGTTCGAGTCTCAGATTCAACTGAAATCTTTTTATTGTCTGTCACTTTTTCCGTTTTCATATTTCATTTAGGTTAGGTTAATATTGTTTTCTACAATGATTAAAATAAAATAAACTAAAATATGAATTCTTCCACTCAGGGAGAAAATTAATTATAATCGTATGGGTACCATATATTTGCATTCCTTTCCAAATTGGAAGATTCTGTCCTATTTTCTATGGCCTAACAATATTTCCAGAAATTAGGGATGCCAATGATGCCATAGTCCACTTAAAAAAATCTTTAAAAAATTGTTTAAAAACATTAAAGAAGTGAGGTAATTATTACGTTCTAATAAATAAAAAAGAAAGGAAGAGAAATTGTTACCAGTTAAATTCGGAATCATTTTATTTATTATAAGAAATTCAAAGTATTTGAATACTTCTATATGTCAGCAGACAACTTCAGAACTGGCCACCACTGAGATCTTTTGTTGCTTTTTTAGATTACGCAAATAAATACTGTACTACCTACTACCTAACAACTCTCTCGCTAACTTCCAACGTTCAAAATGTAATATTTGATAGGACATGATAATAATAGAGCAAACACAATGGTTGTAAAGTGTAATACAAGTGCGCAAATTTTCCCCACCGCTTAAGGAAACAATTTCTTTTTTAATATGAAATCTATGCAAGGTGATATTGCGGTAAATATGTAATGATAATAATTATTATTATTGATCAACCCGAATTATTCTATCATGCAGATTTATCCAGTTCCATAAAATTATTTTGTATTGCGAAAGTGTAGATGTCTGATATTGCGTAGGAAGCGAATTGTATAATTTGGTCTGCAGTGTTTTTGTTCAAAGGATTTCGGTATTTTTAATGGATGCAGTTGAATGAAAATCATCATCCATAATATAATTAGAAATGGGACGAAATCTTCATAAACTGACTTACCGTATTGAAAAAAAAATCAATAAAAGAATCGCTTGCCTTTTCCATAAAAAAAATTGATTTAGAAAAATCAATGCGAGCCACTGCTTTAAATGGCGCACAATTTGCGATGACTATAAGAATCGTAGAAAGAAAGAAGACACTAGCTTTCTGCTTCGCAAGTTTCAAGGAAATTTCACAGGTGCCAATGATGATGGATGTATTTCGCTGATCAGAGAAAGATCTGCTGACACGAATTTCCGAGAGAAGAGCGACGAGCGCGAGCAACTGACTAGTCCGGAGAACACGTGGCCGGAATCGTGAGATACTTGTAGGAGTACTAAAATAATCTCGTCTTCGGCAGATGGGTACCGTGTACCGTCGGTTTCACATTGGATTCACTCGTTCACTCGTTGGTCGACGGTCGACGGTCGCTAGTCGGTTCCATATCGCCGGTACGTTCAGTCAAGTTCCTACGGTTCTCGTCTCCCCACATTCCGTTTCGCAGTGTTACGTGTTATAGGAAAGATTATTTCCGAGTTATAAATACGTTCCGGAGGAGCATAAATTAATAATAACAAGAAAAAAAGCTAATGTAAGTATTTGCATGTATTAATTAAAAAAAACTATTATAAATCTAGTGTTGGTAAACACGTCAGTAGTTGTTTTTTTTCCTTCTTTCATTTGTATTATTTACGTACGTGGGTAAGTAAATATTTGCATACTACATCACAATTCAACAGCAAATAATTGAGACATCTCAAAAGATATTTTCCTTGTGTTAGTGATATAATAATATATGTTTTTTTTTGCCATTGACACACTGCGGGTTTATTTTGGTACCTTAACCTTAGAACGCGCGAGACTTGCTTCATATAAGTGCGCGAAAAGTTTACTCTGCTTCTGCTATGTATCAATAATTAGTATTTACTTATATAAGTAGGTACTTATAGAAAGTACAGTTTGTGGGCTTTTTTAATCGCAATGAATCAATGGAGGTGTTGGTGAATATAACTTTGTGGATATAATAACGATTGTGTGAAGTAGATAACTGTATCGTACTTGGCGTATCGCAGCTTGCAGCAAACATCCGTTAAAATAATAATGTCTCGGGCGCCAATGGACTGACTGGCTTTCATCTCGAAACCAGGTTTATTATTATTTAATTCAAAGACATTCATTCCTCGACTCGAGCAAAACAAACTATTTATATGTTTTTCCCGCCATTTTGATGCCGTATCTGAAATCAGAACGTATCAGATGCGCAAGAAGACATTGCAATTCCTAGTAAGACATCAAATTTCGGTAACCCACGGAGCCAAAGGGAATTATAGCTATTTATAAGTAGCCTGCCTCACCTTTAGGGATGCCGTGTGGAAGGTCTTTTTAAGGAAAAGAAAGAGAGGAAGTTCTGTGAAGGAAAAAGGTATGAGGGGTGGGTAGAAATCTGTGCATCCCTCCCGGTGCAAGGCGATGGGCCGAGAGCATCCGGTTGGAGAGGTCAAGAGGTCTCCCTCAACCGACCTACCCTGATCCGACACACCACGCAATTGGTGAGCGGACGCATCCGCCGCCAATACCTGGACAAACCTCACCTCATGAACGCGGGCACCACTGCTAAGTCACCAAACGTAGCGCACCACTCGGGGTGATGGCACTATGGCAGAGGTGTTGGTTATCCAATGAATGATTCCCGGGGCGGCGGTACACACCTGCCCCCTTTTTTTGTGGCCTCATCAAATTTGTACAAAAAGTATGAGATGAATTTTTGTATTCCTAAAACGACAATTTAAATAAGTAAATAATATCTAAATAGTTACAAGTTATTCTAGTAAGTTTAATATGGTTAAAAATATGATTTCGTTATTTGTTTAGTGACCTAGAAAAATATTAACTTTGCCGGTGAATGTGAAACAAACACAAGTACCCTGAATCGGGTAATTGATGTTTTCATTCAAATGTTATATTGTTTGTATTTTTTTTATTAGTAGGAAGTAGGTTAAAGGTATTTTTAATTAGCATAACATATATTCACCTAGTCCACAGTTCAAAATGCGTAATTAATTGCATATATATTAATTTAAATACAATCCATACATCAAAACTGCACCGTTTCCTCACATTAAAACAATTATCCGCCAAATTATCACAAGTACTTACCTGATTGATGGGCTGACCTTGTGACTAGGTTTACTTATGTATAAATCAAACCTAACGTATATATTTTTTCTTCAATATCCTTCGTTAATTAGTAAAAAATTATATTTGCCTTGATTCCTTTTTACAAATACGGCATTTACAGCAATTCGGTCTCAGCTGAAATTGAACACGCAACCTTCCGACTCAAAGTCTGATGCGTAAACCATTACTATATTATGTGTTATAATAATGATTCAGTTATTTCTATTACGATATTACCCTAGTTTGTTTATAATAATAATAATAACAAATGTTTAATTTGTCTAGCGCCGTTTTATTGTGAAAAATCACCTCAGGGGCGCTGTAGAAATATTATTTGCTAGGGTTTATCTTATTATGTGCAAATAGATACAGAAACATACTTACCTGGCAGGTCACTCCAGGTTAACATGTTATATTACAAGGTTTTAGCTTGGGAAGATATGATTTTGGACGCACAAGATGTGTCCATTAGAAATTACCGCACTCCGTGTGATATTGCACATAGATACTATTTTATGGACTGCAGAACAGATTTTAAAAATGACTGAAAAAAACTGAAAAATTATACTCAGGTTGAACTAAAGTAATCGATAAAAATTGTTGCCATTTTGAGTATGAAATATTGATTCAATACAATTTTATAATAATGTAAATTTTTTTTTTATATATAGACGTGAAAATTTCGCGTAGTTTTTGGCGAAATTCGCGAAATTTTTGTTGAAATTCGCGCTGCTTTTAGGAAAAGCGCTGTTATTTTGCAACTAAATTGGTGGTATGTTCCCATGTTGGTAATTTGCGACAAGAGTGGTATAATTTCGTGTTATATATATTTTTTTGTAATGTTTATTATATTTTTTAACATTGTATTTTCCTGTCTTTTATTAAAAATAGAATGATAATACACGGCATTTTCGACATCTACCAGCACCGCGGTAGATGTCGAAACGGCACAGAAGCGGAAACTCATTATCTGTGAACACATTCACACACGCTGTAATGTGAATACACCATTCTATGCCGTGCCTGCCAATGCACGTGTCTGCACTGCACGGTGCCGGTAGACGGGAATAGACCTTAAAGCATGTCAAAACCAAATAAACGAAGAAATATTTAGAACACGTATAATAATTACTTTCATATTTTAAAATACCAGAATATCCAGTGAAAAATACGAAAAATTGCGTAAAAATTTGTTTTACAGCAAACGCGACATTTTCTGGGCTATTAATTGACATATTATTACGTATGTCCATGCATGAGAAAAACATGCAAAAAAAAATTACTTCGGGGTCTTCCAATAAATCCCGGTAACGTGTTTATAGATCTTCAGGAGTATCCCGGCGTGCAAATCCTGGTCGCGTCGGGTTTTGGAACGTCCCGGCATTCAAATCCCAATCACGTCGGGAAGATCCTGACGTTCGAATTCCTGTCGAGACAATAACTTTTTTTATCATATTGGTAGGTATTCGGTTTTCCTAATTCGTCGGTATAATTACTTTAGTAATTAAATTGTTCTTTTTTTTAAATATCGATTATGCGCAATGCATTACGTACACATTTATTTATTTTACGATATATGTAATAAAATAGAATAAAAATCATACAATATATCCATTAATTCGCTGAAGCTTCAGCGAGAGCAATGAATAATCTCTTGTTTGAAGATCTATTTTTAATTTCACGTTCTACATAAAACGAACGACTTTTTGCGGAATGAAATTATGCAACAAAAACTCAAACAGAGATTTTATCGTTTTTGTGATAAGTATTTATAATTAAATTTGCTAAATCTTGAAAAAATATCTTTTGTTTTTTAAATGACAGATTATATATAATACATAGACGCGTGTTTCAACAAAATAGATAAGATATTGACGTGTTTAATTTGAGTTACAAAAAATATTTAAGCATTTTATTCTTATTTTCGTTGTATTTCACAAAAAAAAGTTTATTTCGGATGTTACGTCATGTTACATAAATAGTCCAGCTTTATTTAAAATCGCATTGTTTTGCTTCATACATCAAAGCAATTACAAAATCGTATTTTCCGCATGTATTCCAAGATTCTATGAACAACTAGCTTTGTAATTCTCAATTAAACACTTCAAATTAGTAATAAGTTAGAATAAAATAACATAAGAAGACATATCTCTACGTAAATGTAAATAGTTTCAGTCTTCAAATATTGTAAATCGTTCGTTCTGCGTTCAGCGAATTATTCGGATCATTTTGCCATTTATATTTACCATTGCCATTACCCAGAGTGGAAGATATTCTCAGTATCGCCCTGGTGAAAGACCACCATTCAAAATTAAAACGTTGCTTGAAATGGCTTTTAGCTGTGTTTGGTGACCAAATCTGAATAACCAGGTATTTTCCCACCTTCCTATTCCCCTTCTCCTCCCCCTCCACAATACCTTCAGCCTCGCAACATTCCCCAATTGGGGATGGCATAGTCTCACTGGCTCCAGACGGTTGGGAGCCGTTGAGACTCCTGTGCGGTATACATGTAAAAATTTTTTTATAAATAATGCGATTTAAATAACATTTCTGTTTTTTTTTTTAAATTTGTTGACTGGCTTCGTTCTGCGAAACGACATTCATTTCTACTTCCACGGATGTTATTACTAAGATAAAAAAGTACATTATACAAAGTATTAAATCAAAAACGCCAAGGTTACCTTAACAAGTTGTAAGAGAATCCCCTTATCAGATAATAGTAACGAAGCTATTGCCCGCAGCTGTTTATCAATCTACACTACGCCTACAAACTTTAATGAGTACCCTTTGTTGAAAGGGTGATTTTTAATGAAATATTTGAAGTGTTCATAACGCGCAGTGGCGATTAGTTCGACGTATTTATTGGATGGACGTTATGGTAACCACTCTGTACCGGTGGGATGGTCTGTAGTCTGTAGGTGTGACTAATCAAACCCTTCATAAATTATGTACGAGTATGATGTTTATATTTCTATCAGTAATCAATAACAAAAACCTACGTCATTTTTAACCTTTTTTTAATCACATGTTTTTACAGCTGATCAAGATTCCGAGTGTATCATTAGATTCATTAGTAAGATACTGCGTTCAGAAAGTGAATTTGTAAAAATATTTTAAAAAAATTAATTGTTTGAAAATTATATTTATACCATGACTGTCAATAGGTAAAACCCATTGGATCACAATTTTTGAGATTGTTATTTTTTGAGTAGCGTCAGATAGAATATTTTTCAATCGACAATATCGTTAAAACATTTTATTTGAAAAAGTGTATTTTTCATACTAACAACAATATCAGAGTAAACCAATATTTTTTCTTCTACTGTGTGACTATCGGTGAAACGAGTAACTCACATTTCATAATATCGTAAATAGAAATGCAATATTTTACAACACTTCAGAGATAAACAAATTCATTTTCTTTCTTTTTTTAATTTTTATTTCATGGCTTTCACTTATTAAGTGCGATCTTGACCATGTTTAATCAGTTAGATTTTAATAGTACATATTGTTGTTAAAAGTAGTTACTTTTAAACAGGATATAATATTTGGGCAAATAAAATCGAAGCAGATAAGTTACAGTGTAAATTTATGTGTTTTTAATCCCCAATGACTTAAATTTTATAATGCCATTTTTTTAATGTATTTTGCTAATAAATTGTTAATTTGGGGGGAGTTAGAAGGCAGGGAATACTGGTAGGTTGTGCAATTTTAAGTTTTACCAATTCATGCATAAAGTTTGGAAATTGGTCATTGATAGGACACTCAAAGGAATTATGGTCCAGAGTGTCCTCTGATCCACAATCACAGTAGATGTAAAATTAGATTTACGAATACTATAATATTAATTTTAAACCGTCTCCTGTAGATTTTTCATTTTCTGGGTCAAAGGGTTTTAAATATTTACGGTCGGTATTATTCATAAATTCTTAAAAAAAAAATAATGTAACTTCTGATAAAATTCCGGAAGAAAATTTCAAAATTCATTCCATAGTACCTAAATGATTTTCATACTTTTTTTCGTTGCGTACATATACTAAACGCACTTATTTTCATTACATTATCTACTTATTATTACGATCTATCGGGATCCTACGAAGTATCGGTAAAATTAAACAATAATCATAACTTAACAAAGTTCCAAAGTAGAGGTGATTTTCTCACGAAAACGGCGCTATAAAAATAATCCATTTATTATTATTATTAGAAGATTTTGGGATCTATTACATATATGTATTATTAAAAGCACCTGTAGAGAGTTATTTAATCCAATTTGTAAAAGGAACATGGTAAAATACCTGTGAAATAAAACGTCAGTCTATTTATCTATTTACGATTTTTTTTTATTATGTATGCATAGGATGTAGATAACGCTATCAGTGAATCTCTTATATATGAACATATATACTTTAGCGGTGGGCGAAGCGGCTCGGTTTGGTGAGCCGGATCATTAAATCAGCTCTTTGTAGTGTACCGGTTCGGTGATCCGGCTCGTTTGAACGACGGTTCGCGTCCCCACGCACCACGCCCTCTCCCTCGCTCTCTTGTCCCTCCTAAAGACGTCCTTAAGACACGATACTTTTTCGTCCAGTTTTCATGTGGATTGTCTTTACATAGAGCTGATTTAGTGATCCGGCTCACTAAACCGAGCCGCTTCGCCCACCACTAATATACTGTGCTTGCGTTTTATGTAAACCTATTCTACTATTATTTATTCATATCGTATCCCGTGGAAATTTTCAAATGATTCACAGATGTTGTTGATCCTTGGATGTGAAATTGTTTAACATGAAGGAAAACTATTAATATCTTTTTCTTTCGAAAGTTTCTTAAATTAAAAACGTGGTCGTGTGTCATTATTATATATCTATGTTACTTTGAACATTTACCAATAAAATCGTTCTAAATTTCACTCTGATCAATTTGAACCATATCATGAAAGGTTCGCGAAGAGAGTTGAAACTTGGAGTAAAGGCGATTAATTAAATGCTTCAATTATTGAAGACAATATTAATAACTCTCTAAATGAAACGTGAAACCGAAAAGACACAGAAAATTTAAAAAAATAACGGTAGCAATTGAAACTCGAACCCAGGACCTCATGCTCTATATTCGCTTTTGTCTTATTTTAATCCTCGAAGAAACCTTGAGGTTGTTACCAACTTTTGTAGATGAATAAATATTAATATTGTTTTCGTATATCTTGTTGTTGAACGCCCCCTAGCATTACTATTGAAACGAAAAATTAGAAAAGTTCGTCTGCCGGAAATTGAAAAAAAAAGTTTTTCTAAATTGACTGACCCAAAAATCATTAATTATGAACGTAACAACCCCACAACATCTTATAATTTCATCATATTCAACTTCTTTAAAAAAGTGTGTCTTTCGTCATGAACCGATATGAACCAGGCTTTAATAACAAAGACTAATTATATTTAATACGTTCAATATCAATGAGTCAATATAAATTAACAAAATTTTCGAAATGTGTACGTACATTAATTACTCAACGATTATCCACTTACAATAATTCAATTGTTATTAACGTTATGTGATTAATGTTCTAAGATTCTAACAATCAACAAAGGAAAATATTTAGGTACTTACTTGAAAAGGATTATTTGTGCGAATATGTTGGAATGTGGAGTTCGGTTTACACAGTCATTTGATTTATCCAAATACGTAATTATTCGTACAAAAGAAATTATTCAATTTATAATATTTCGATAAAAATAGGTTTTTCCAAAACATTGTTTTAAATTATTTATTTAAAATCTTTGAAACGATTTAAGTAAGCTAAGTGCACTATCGTTATCCATAAATAATATGCACGTTGTAAAACACGCAACCTTTGCCAAGTGCAAGAGTATGTAGTAATGATCTCAATGACAAAGAAAATGCATACATTTGTAATTAATTATCCCACAATCAAACTAGCTGGTAACATAATGTACTGACAGGTAACTGCCACAGGGCCTTCATGTTTTTGCTGCTAGGGCACTTGGTGGACAAGTACTATATAAGTACCTACGTGCACGTCTGTCTCCCATCAAAAGGTTCAAGGTTCGCTGCCCGTACCTCGACTCAAACTGTAAATCATAAATTGTTTGAAGGCTGTATTTCTCGCTGTTACGCGGGAAGTAACAGAGAAAAAAACAACGTTTTTATTATGCTACATTTTTTTCTCAATTTGGAACTCTTCTACACTTAAAAGCTTTGTCGGTTAAAATTAAATATTTTTCAGAAGTACACATTCTGTTAAAAATAGTTTAGTTCTCGAAATTATGTGTACTGTGAACTTTGTATTCTTTTATTAACATCATGATTTATTCATAAAACTTAAAGCCACGCAGATCTTTCAAATTCGATTCCTTTTAGAGATAAATTTAATGTTTTTAATCGAATTACTCGGAAAATATACCGCAGCGTAAGAATTTCACACTTTTTCACAATTACCTATACTTACCTTAATACTTAATAGTTTATTTTTTATTTATAACCTACTGTTTACGATAGTTACTAAGCTCGAATATAATAATTAATGAGAGACACCTAAAATAACCTTGTTATTTTCTTTATTTTATTTATATTAATAATAAAAATTTATATTTTTTTAAAGTTCTAATATAAATTTATTATTTAATATATTATGATTATTTTTAAAAAAATATTTTTTATTAATTACTTACCCACTTTCATCACTTATTGTTAATTTTTATTTATGATTGTAATTTGTTATACTTCCTTATTATTTCTCCATACCTGTCATTATTTTTAGTATATTGTTTATCATGATGAGGGTAGCATTGCTTCTGAAACATGTAGATATTTATATATTAAAAAGAGTGGTTTAAACAAAGTAATTCTTATTGATTAATTAAAGATTTTTATTTTATTTTAAAAACAAGCAGTACATGTATAAAATGAGTGGTGTACAATTTATATGGTTTTAGAAAAATGATCTGAGATCGTCACCAATGACACTCGAAGGAATATCTAGTGAGTGAATATATACATTTTGCCGGGTGGGGTTAATACAATTATCTAGGGAATGATACATGTTAATTCATGATCTGAGGTAAAGATAAAACGGTTATGAAAAATGTGTGTGTGTATGTGAACGTGTATGTGTCTTTAATGTTATATGTAGTGGAGAGTTGTGATTCCGCATTGATTAAGTTACGAGTAATGTTTTTTCTTAATATTTTTCGTAACATTACCTACTTGTTACATTATTTGTTAGTGATTCGTCTTAATGGTTAGGTGAATCATTGGGTATTTGGATTATTATCAGAATATTCAAATTTGTTTAGGGTTTAAAATAATATTGTAATTTATTAACTAATATTCATAAAAAAAACATTGCGTCTTTAGTTTCTCCATTGGCCGCCCGCAAAGTTGGGTGTGTCAAGCTACAAGGTGTCAATTTAAATATTTTATTATTTCAAATATACAAAGTCGTATCGATGGCCCAGTATCAAACCGCAACAAGTCACAATCTGCTGTTTTGAGGTAATCAATATTTTGTATATTCGCGAATGTCGAAATTTGTACGCAAAAATGTCAAATTTCTCAGTTCTCACTGTTCTTTCTGTTCGAAATTGAAGTGCATAGAACGATGATCGTTTTAAATTGAAACATTTCGATTTGTACAAAACTGGGTATATTATTTAAATGTTAGAAGATTTTCAATCTTTTTAATTGTTTTTGTTTCTATTTAAAACTGGCAAGAGCTCCTTTTGGAGAAAAGTTTGATATCCGTATTGTAAATTATGGTTTTTCGGACTTATTGCAGTTTAACACTGGGTCATCGATATGGTCACGCCGCTGAGAATTCCGCTGTAACCTCTTTTTCTGTTGTATACACCTACATGCGGCGTTTATGAGGAAGGGGGAGTGGTCACAATGGAGCTATCAACGGTCTGCCTACATTGTAGTTAGAACCTTGCCCCCAACTGACGTCACAAGTGGCAATGTGCCATTATTGACGCTTGAAATCTAAACATTGGCTGTTTGACAACGTTTCAAATATTCATTAAGTCAATAAAAGATATCATTGTTTTTTTTCTATAAATAATCTTAAAAAAAAAAGTCTTTAATTTCGCATAAATTTCCACATCCATATTTGTTTTTAAGAAACGAAAAACTAGCTGCGATGTCATATTATAAGTTAAAATGATGACGGACACTGCAAGGCTGTCCGAAATGTTGGCTAGATGAGGAGGAAGTGACATATGTTATTGTCAGCTTAATTAAATTTAATATTCCAACTAGAACTACTCGATCTAAAATTTTATTCAATTGCAACAATAAGTTCAGGAATGAGTCATTCAAAAATTCTATTTTACCTAGACTTCACGCAGAAGGTAAAACATTTTCAGACATAGTAGATGTTTTCAACTGCTCGGAATACAAATACAAACAGACGATTATTGCATACATCCTCAACAATTATTAATATACGTGTCTAGAGTATACGTATCAGTGATTGTAAGGTATGTTTTGATTATTCGCGTCTGTAGCTAATTATTTGGAATGGTACTTTTTGTAGAAGGTGTTATATTAAAAAGCACTTGTAAATGTAAAGTAGATTTATTGACTATCTCGGTTGACACCGATTTGACAAGTGATTGCTCTAACAAGTGACCCCAGAGGTTATGTCCCATAGACAAACCTCTAGAAGTGATCCATAGAGTATATTAGTATATTATACCGACAGTACTTACACTATGTTATTCCTGTATTTGTTCGTTATTTTATCTATGTACCTACTGTCATGTGTTTGGCACATGTGTGACTATTATAACTAATCCATATAGGGCGTATATAATATAATAAATAAATATTATGACATGGCCCCAAAAGTATAAAAAATAATTAAATATCCTGCCCGAAAAGTGCGATACTCTTAACAATATAAAAATTTATTAATATTATCGTACGATTAAACTAACGCGTTCCCTACCCAAAAAAATACGAGTAGGGAGGGAGCAGACATAGTTTTAAGTTAATCTCAGACTTCAGTTCAATTAGTGACAGATTGTTTCAGTAACGGCAACCATTTAATTAAGTGATTGATTTTGCATAACAATGTACGATACGATCTCCGCACTTGGACCTCACACCCGATACAAATCAGTACAATTTATAAAGAAGTTATATTTATCAGATATAAGAGCATAATATTATATTTATAAACAATGAATTAGTACTCTGCTATCGCCAAAACGTACTTTTGCAGATTATTATGTGCTTAACTTAATTAGTTTTATGTTTTTTTTAATGTATTATATTAATTATGTAATGTTTTTCTGACGTCAACTACAAAGTTCGCGTTTTTTGCTCGGTAGTCCAATGCACATAGGAATAATCAATAAAATATCTCTATGTTTTTTTTCCATAATATACGGTTTTTATTATACGAATAATCTACATCGATGCATTAAAACTTGGAATGAATTGAAAGATTACGTCCTTAATTACTGGTAAAAGCATGAACAAAATACGGTGATGGATTATCTAATACGTGTCTTTGATTATAGCGTTTGATAGTCATTATTGGTAGTTGATATTAAGGATAATTTTACTACACAGGTAAGGTTATCCTTAATATTTTTTTGTGGATACTAATTTGGGACTAGAGAAAAATTTATAATAAACAGGTGATACAACAAAACAACAAGGATCTACAGTAGTAATACATATAAACAATTTTAATAAAAGTACAACAAATCCAAAGTGGCCACAGAATTAAATAAAAATACAAAATTTTCTAGAAAAGTATAGATAGATGTAAACAATAAAGTAGCAAAAGTCATAGAATTAAAGGTTATGGCTATCATATTATATAGCATCCGAAAGAAATAAAATACCGAGTGTTTATACAGACCAATGTATTTGACATTTGCAGAAATCATTTTATTAATTATAATTTATGTGAATTTACTTTTACAAAATCAATTTATTAATGTAACCTTCTTCATGGGATCTCAAAAATAATGTTATTTTATTTTTTTAGATTAGGATCAACACACAAAAATACACACTTTGTAAATTTGTACTACAAATGATTTATATGTGCATTCTTTACGGATATTTAGGAGAATGTTTAAGGTTTTCAACGAATAAAAGTCTTAAACTGTAATCTTTTAAGTTCTATGAAATATGTACTAACTAAAATATCTGTAATGTTTTACATAAAATTTCAGTATGTATTCATATAGATTTTAAAATCTGAAAATTTACAACGTGTGTATTTTTGAGTGGTGATGAGAGGTGAGTAATATAACGTGAAACGGTTGTAATAGTTTCGCGGATTTGAGATAACCGTTTAAAAAAACGTGTAACTACGCCCGCAATAAACCAACGCGAAATGATTCCAATAGAGTACAATTCGTTTTGAAATGTTTAAAACAGCTCCCGCAATTAAACTGCTATTAATTTATACCCGTCGTAAACCGTTGCTACAAAACGCTTTCACCGCAACTGTTTTTATTCTTATTTATAACGTTATTTTTAAATAGTTTCGAGTAACCGCTTATTTTGAGAAACAGAAACGATTTCGATAATTTTGAAAAATAAACTGTCCACCTAATCTTAAAGATTAAAGATTGTTAAAAAGTGGCTTGATCAAAACCTTTTAACTTTAAACACACAAAAAACTAAATATATTACTTTTAGCATTTCTTCCGTAAGTCAACCCTCTGTAAACCGTTCCTTAACAATGCATTGTTGTGTACACGAGTGCAATTGTCAATCTTTGGAAAGAGTAGACAATATAAAATATCTTGGCTTAATTATTGATAAATATTTAAAATGGAACGATCATATTACTGTATTAACAAACAAAATAAGAAAACTATCCTATATCTTCAAGACCCTAAGAAATATATTGGACAAAGTTACACTAAAAACTGTATTTTATGCTCTTGTACAATCTCTTCTTTCATATAATGTTGTATGTTGGGGTTCATGTTACAAGACTACACTAGAGTCCCTAAATGTTGCTCAGAAATTAATTTTAATAATAATGTACAAGAAATGTTTTTTTTATATCCATCACACCGATTATACAGTGAAAGTAAAATTATGACAGTAAGGCAATTGTACATAATACAAGCTCTGTGTAAATTTTTTAACAATATTGATACTGCTATAAGGTCCATGTTATCCCTTATGTTGTAATCAATGTTGAAACATTATATACACTCGATATTATCATTATTATCATTATTATCTACTTATTATTACTTACTTACTACTATTTACTTATATTACTTTCTGATTACTACTTATTACTATTTACTTATAATTATATTTTTTTACCTGCATTTTATTATTTACTTAATACTATTTACATAATTTTATTTTTTTATCTACTTATTATTATTTACGTTTTTTTATTTTTATTCAAATATTATTTACCTATTTTTATCATTATTATGTACTTATTATTATACACCTATTAATATTTACATAATATTTAATGTGTATTATTATATGCTTATTATTATTTACCTATTATTATTAATTAACAATTATAATCTAAATTTTAATTTTTATTGTACATCTACTACTAATATTTACTTTTTAATATTTACTATTATTTACTTATTAATATTTACTATCATTTACTTATTAATATTTACTACTCTTTATTCATGTATTATTATTTACTTATTAGTATTTACTGATCATTATTAAATTGTAAAGCCGCTCATCTCAACACAGGCCTGTCCTAGGGAGATGAGTGGCTAATGTTTTTGTTGTCATATTTAAATTTGATGAAATTAAATAAATAAAAAAAAATCTAACAAATCCATAAATCAGAAAAAAAATCTTCTTTGTGATATCTAGAGCGACAAAGTGTGAAGAAATTTACACAATTCTGTCGGAAATTTGTAGGTCAAATGTTTTGCTTAATTTAAATAGCCATATTTCACTAGTAAAAAAATGTCATGTACCTGACTCGGGTGAAGCCGGGTAGAAACTACTCGTGATACATAAAATATTTACGTTCCTACGTATCTACAAATAATAATATATCAGTTTTCCTCGTAACGCAAATCTGCAAAATGAATGCTAACTTTTTATGGAATTATTGATTCTGTGAATTCATTCGCGAGGATTCATAATCAGTTTACAATACATCCGTTACATAGATATTTTATACCGTACGTGTTTCGTTCAATTTGACGCCCCCAGATTGAAAACATGTTTTGGACTCATTAGCCCTATCCAATTGTACACACTCCGTGCTTCTAGCGTTCGAGACGGTTCCGAACAAGCAAATGGTTTTTTTTTAGCAGGATTAACGGTAATAATATTTCGAACCTTTGCATTAATGTTCAACTATTGCTTGATGCTTACATTATTATATTATACATGTCTTTTAGTTATAGTTAAATTTAATTGCAATAAAGGTATTGTTATTAATATTAGTATTAAAATTAAAGCAATATCATTAACCTTATTTTTATACTTCACAGAAAATGACCAATAATACAGTTATCGGGTTATTTCCTAATCATTGATGTGTATGTGCATGTAAGTACAATAGATTGTTCATAATATTAAAACATTTTAATTAATGGGTAAGTTTCAAAGATTTTAATTTTTTATTTATTTTACCTTTTATTGGCTTGTTCATAAATACAGAGTGACATTTAAAAGTAGACACAAATTAAGGGTGCCGCGATCGTTTAAAAGGCAACACAAATATGGCTAATAGGAAAATCATAATAAGTTACAGAAACACACAAGTGCATATGTTTTACTAACTAAACGGTGTTCATAAACTAGTAGTTCTCTCCAATCAGATATGATTCTAAGATAATTTTTTTTTGTTTGTTTTATGTTTAAGGCGATCCACCGGCTAAAATTTCAACGAAATGCAGGTGGCGACAAGGTTCAAAGTCCCGCTTAACATCGGCCGCATGTTTCGATTTACGCAAAAAAAAAACCATCACCAAAACGCGTGTTTTATTCTATTCTGTAAAGCTCAGACATAATTATTAAAATGTTTTGCGGTCATATTCTAAAAAACTTAATTTACCATAATGAACAATACGACAATATCGGAAAAGGGGCTCGTAAGTAGATGAGTTTACGCTTTAAACGTTTTTTTAATGTCTTATACTTTATTTTTTTCTAAGCTTATAAAAAGACACATAAAAAATGGTCGGTTAAACGAAAGGTCAAGGTGTGTTCTACTTGCAGTATTTAATTAAATCATCTACGATATTTCTAGGTCATTAAATTCTCAAACCGAAAACACATGATTTGCATTACTTCCCATTGCATCGCTTAATACGCTTTGCAAGGAAGACTATGGAAAGGCATTTTTTTTGTTATTTCTGAAATTTTATGTATCAAATAACCTTGTATTATAAAATCAAATTCACAGGTCAAAATTATTAATTAAGTAGGTAACTTGGTTTTCCCATAGTAATGACATTTTGTAGTTCCAAAATAATTAAATCTACAATTAAATGGCAAGCATATTAGGGGTTTTCAGAACTCCTCCATAATAATTTTATATTTACGTGCAAAACATTGGTTAAGTAAGAATTATTAATACAATGCGTTTAACTACCTTACCAGTAATAAATAATATGATCATACTACTTACTAACTCTACACTGTGTTAAATATCTAATATTAACTTTATATTTATTTATTTATTTAATAAAAATATGTATTAAAAGACTAGAATGAAAAAAAATACGATTTTTGATTAAAAAAAATGTAAATATGGTTGTTTAAGAGTTTTTGATTAGTTTTCTTTCGTCATTATATGCATACATATCCTGATATTTATATTCACAGGGCTCGGCTATGAGAAGGCAAAGTTTCTTGAAATACCGTTTTCATATACTCTGAACTCTGCACGATAGCTATACGTCATAAAAATAAACAAAAACGTCCAAGTGTATTTAAGCGTAGGGATTATGTCTCTTTGCAAAAAACTTTTTTTTAAAGTATATCAATTATGTTTTTATATCGATATCTTACACACATAACATATACAAAGGAGTTGAATCATGAATCATTTCGAACCATCATGAACCGTATGAAACCACGCGCACATCGAGTGTCGCCAACATCTTTCACTCATGCTACTGCAAATCACACCAATGCACAGCGGAGCCCAGGCTTTTTTCTACCAGCACACCAAATGCATAACTTTTATTGCACAGCTACTTTGATAGTCCTTGCAGTTTGGTCGTAGCTCGGCATACCTCTGTTTCTCTTATAGACTGGTTTTACTCAATCTTCTATAAGGCAGAAATCTTATTACGTAAAGTAAAAAACACTAAACAACTGGTCTCGTAAGATTAGCCCCGTTTTTTCTATCTTTTTTCTGGGTCAACCCAACTATTTATAGCTTGCAGGGTAATTTACTTAGCTGAAGAGGTTGGGTTAGGTTATTTTTGTTATTCACTTTTCTTCAACGTTTTATTGTCTTGGAACCCTTTGCAATATATATCAGCCCTTAAAAAAAGATCCGCCAAATTGTTTGATCCTGTTTTTCAATTTAAAGCTCAGGAGAAACCGGACAGTTAAGGGTATTTGAAACAGAGTTTAAGAAACTTCGCCCCACAAGATGGCAGTAATTTCAAATTTTACAATAAAACACTTTAAGCACGTTATGCGTTTAAATAATGAGATTAATTATTTATACATACGGAGTATTAAAAGAAATGCATTGTAAAGTTCATCCTTGTTTTAATATTCGACATTCTAACCTCAAAACTGATCAAAACCGACCGGCCATAGATTTGGAGCGTTTTGGAGGGCTTTAAAAAATTGAAACATTGTAATTTTTTTTAACTATGAAAACTAACTTTAGAAAAAAGGCGAAATATACTGGCATTTAAGTTTGAACGTCATTAACGATAAAAGAAAATAATAAATAATAAAAAATTGTCCCGGAGTTCCTTATTATCATTAAAATACGAAGTATTAAAGTAATAATAATAATTAAATTATAATAAAAGTAAAAAAACAAAAAATTTTAAATTTAAAAAAAATAAAAATAATACAGTTTAAAAATTGTTTTTATTTTCTAAAAAAAAGTACACTAAACGCAACTATATTCCAGGACTATATATAGTTTTTTATGTTTTTCTATCCCACGAGTTATAATACCCATAATGTTTGCGATATGTGGTTTTTCGTCGCGCATTACAAAATCTTTCCATTTTTCAGAAATACTTAATATTTCCATTGGCATTTTTATGGGCTCAAAGATTATTTTTTATTTACCGCTTTACCATTAAAAAAATATCAGTCGACAGTCTATCCTAGAGGTTTGCATAACGTCGCAATAAAAATGTACATTTAAAAAACACTCATTTGAACAGGTTTAATAATTGCGAACGAGAAACACAAACAAGCTCGATTTTACGTCGCAAGTTTCGATGAAATCAAAATGAAAACATTAAAAAAATACAGAAAATTAATTTTAGCACACACTGTTAAATTGTCATAACTAGACATTGGATTAGAGTCATTTGCATATTTGGGATTTTTTGGTCGTTGGTACATTTTTGCACATAATACATAATGTTGGTACATAATGCAAGGCTGATGTAAGCGTAGCGAGCAAGATTAAGAAAGGGACGCTTAGATGGTTTGGGCATGTAGAGCGAATGAACGAAGGAAGACATGGCACGATCAAGTGAATCAAATACTCGAGTCGGGCCATGTCAGAAGTCGGAATAACAGAAGAGAATGTATGAGGCGTTGTATGAATGTGAATGAAGAAAGAAGTGTATGCCAAGATCGAGTTGTTTGGCGGTCCGTCCTCTCTGCCTACCCCTGCGGGGAAACGGCGTGATGGTTAGTTAGTTAGTTAGTTAATTAGTGGTACATATTTGATGCTTTTTCGTGAAATTTTAGCTTATTCTTGAAAAATTAGCTTTTTAATTAGAAATTATCTATATTTTTGTCTTTTCTAAAGAAACGGGTTATTTTTTAACTGGTTATTTTCCCGTAAGTATTTCGCAAATCAAAATTTTCCCAAAGAACTGTTTTTTCCAAACGACATTTTTCCTGTTTTTTATCGTTTAATTTAGGCATTTTTGTCATTATTAGTGCATACTTCGCCATTTTTATAGTTCATACAATCCAATGTCTAGTCATAACTTTTATTTTCTGGTTCCTGAAAAAATGTGATATTCTGAATGTCTGAACGAGACATACAGTAAAATCTCGACTTAGTGGGATAAACTGTGATGAAGTATCCCGGTTAATACAAAAATTATTTTTAAAATGCTCCATAATAATAATAGTAATAATAATAATATCTTCATTGTAATTTTTTTTTTTTTTTTTATAAATTAGTTTTCTGGAGCCAGTGAGACTATGGCATTCGGGGAATGTTGTGAGGCAGGTGGGGAAATACCTGGCTATTCAATCTGGTCACCAAACACGGCTAAAAGCCATTTCAAGCAACGTTTCAATTCTGAATGGTGGTCTTTCACCAGGGCGATACTGAGAGTATCTTCCACTCAAATTTAAATTTAACTTTAACCCAAAGACATGTAAAATATAATAATGTAAGTGTACAGTGGTTTATAAAGTAAAATAGAAAATAATATAATGACAGTTATAGTTGAAGTTTCACATAACCCGCCTCACTAGGCTAGCCTGTGTTGAGGCAGTAATTTTGTAAATTATTTTATACTTTTAAAATACCTATGATAAGATAATAAGATATCCTTCGTAAATCGTTGAATCAAAAGATTCGAATTTGGGTGAGTGCACCGGTAAATTACTTATCGTTAAATCATTACTTTTAATCCATTTTTTTACGTTGTGTTTGAATATTTTTTAGTGAATCAGATTTTTTTATGCTAACCGGATGAATGTTGTAAATTCTTGTCGCAAAGTACCTAAAATTGCGTTGCCCAAAGGTAGTATGAATTACAGGAATTTGGAGTAAATCTTTGTTGGCATTTCTAGTGATACGAGTGTTTAATCTTTTTTCATAGTATTTACTTTTGTTTGAATAAAGATAATACTAATAATAATAATAATAATAAATAGGTTAAAAAATCATTTATGAACATATATTTATAATATAGCTAATAGTTTTGTTATCAACAGACTTATTCTTCAAGTGCCTTCTCCTGTTGGTTGTTGGCCTTTATCTTGCAAAACTACTCCACCAAGTACTGCCAACATACCGAGTTACCAACTCCTCAATTCACAAACTCAGCCAACGTAGTCTCAATGTGGCCTAACCACAATTTTAAAATGGCTTTGAAAGCCGAAACAGAACATGCCACAATAATAAAAACCAAAAATACATCATAATATCATCAATAAAATTGATTTTCTTTAAATTGAAGAATAAAGCAAAAAGGACATTTTATTACCGATGTAAAAACGGTCATTTTCAGGCTTATTTACATATTTGAACCAACTCCATCTGTGATATTTGAAACCTTCCAGATAAACCGCTCAATCGAGAGCTTTCTGTACTTCCGTGATAAGGTCATAAAGCAAAGTTAAAATAGATTCCGGTTTGCAATGTCTTCATTCCAGACCGCCAGTCAGATGTGGGGTTAACTTTGAACTCAACGCTAAACGTTTTGCCAGAAATAGCTAGGAAGCTGGAACAGGACGCTGATTCGTACATTTTCATTCACAAACATCAAACAACACTGCCAGTCTCTTCCATAAACAGTATTCACAAAGCGTTATCACGTGCAAAGATTTTGCTCATGGTATTTTCCTATTTGTTACAGCTAATACTGTGTTCACACCATTTCTATCGGACATTCTGTACAAGTCTGTTTTCACTGATATATTTCATGGGTTCTATTCCATGGTCTATCTCATAGAACGAACCTTGCTATGATAGTCAGGATTTATAGCGCGTTCGCACCTCCTCTATTTCTATTATATTTCAATATATTTGTATTTGCGGATCTCAAAGTGACGCAGCAAATTTTCGAAAGAAAGGTGTGTTTTTTTATTGGACATAAACATAGACATTGCTGTACTATGCGCACGGTTCTATTCTACGGTGTATTTTATACAGAATATTACGAAATTTCGAGTCGATTCAGCATTGGACTTCTATTCTATCGGGCATTCTATTGCATAGATAATCCTGTTCTCACTGATCTATTTCATAGATTCTATTAAATAGATTATGCAATGGATGAGGCGGGAATCTAGCTTGACACCTAAAATATTTCCCAAGCTAATTGAAATAGATACAAATAAATTTAGAATAGAAAAGGTAAAATCATAAAGTACTTAGTTACTCAAATAAAACACATCAAAATGACAGAAAAAAATCGTTAGGAACACCTGTTAATGTTATGTTTGCATGATAAGTGATTGATAAGTTAGTATTAGTTCGGTGCAGTAACATTCTTTGGGAAGAATAAAAAACAGTATTTATTAATAAATAAATTAAAAATTACTTTGGAATCACCACTTTTTTAATATATGCATATCAAAATGTTTCGAAAGCGAAGCTTTCCTCATCAGGACATACAGAATACTAAAAAAATAATAATATCAAATATAGACAAATGATACACATAAAACACGATAATCTAACAATAGACAAATTATAAACATAAACAAAAAAATATTAAAGTAGGTACGTAATTAAGCAATAATGTTGATAAAAAAATATTATAAAACATTAAATGAAAAATTTATATTACAAATTATTTTTATTATTAATATTAATATGAAAATAAATAAAAGAGATTTTTTAAATTTTTTGTTTATTAATTATATTTATTAAACTATTATTCTAATTTCTAAAATTTCAAATTTGTCTAATTGTAAACCGGTTGTATTTGTATGTAAAAATTTTTAAACTTTGTCTATCTCAAATGAATGATTTGTTTCCAAAATATGGTTGGCAAATTCAGAATAATTATTATTACTTAAACACCTTAGGTGTTCCTTAACTCTAATATTATAAAGTAATTTTTAATTCACTTATTTATAATGACGCCACAAAGTGGATACCAATCTTTTGAAGAAATTATAAAACAGTATTTTTTTACAAGTAGGTTAATTTACAAGTAATCAACTAAGTACTTGTCAACAATCATTATGATATTGGAGGAATGTTGTAGAATTTCTTTACAACCTACCTACCATAAATATTTTTATTAATCTACCTGTAATTATTTATTTATTATTTAACTAGCTATTTATTTAACTTTTTTTATCTTTTTTGATTTAATGTTATTATCGATTTAATCCTAATTAATTTCCCTTCTGATTCACCTAAGAACTTCCTAAGTTTCTAAATGATTGTCCATTTAACAAAGATATTTAATATTATCAGTGGATTTTGTATTTTCGAATTCAATGACTCGTATAAGAAGTAAATTAACCTAATAAAGAAATTCAGAAGGAATTATTATAAAACAAATAACACACAATCACATTATCGACAGTACATTAATAAATAACTCGAAATAAATATTATGTTTAATCTTAAAATTGTTTTTAAAGCTTTAATAAATCAGTTTCAGCTTTTATCATTAAAACATCGTTATAAAGATAACAAACAAAAAATGGATATACTCGTATATATTTATGGCCTTGTTAATCTGACAATATTAAGCATTATCTCACTTGTTTATCAGACAAATGGAAATACAATATCAATTTGTCATCTTCTCGTACACAACTGTCGATAACCTATTGTTTGATATTGTATTAGTTCAGTTTGGAGCAAGATATGAAAAAGTCATAAATCTCAAAAATTATATAACGCGTTATTAATATTTGTCGTGTACCATAGGTACCTACCCACCAACCAAGCGTGAAAACGAAGCAGTCATACTAATATTGTAACGCTATATATATTTATGTAATTAAAGATCTGGAATCCAATTGCTACAGTCAGTTTTATAAACGAATCGCCTATCAAAATGTGTGAGGCCGGGAACATGATAACGTCGTATTGCACTTATCCATTATCACCTGTCCCCCACATATTTGAATATTACCTACTTTACAAGGATCAGTCGTACAATATAACTTTTACATTACGGTAATACAGGTGAAGCAATGGGAAATACATAATTATTTAGGTACCTACCTCAGAAGTCAAATGGGAAAAATTACAACATTACGGTTGTGAAGTTTTCAAAATTGGAACAGATGGATGCGTTGACAAAATTAAAGAATCTTTGACCAGCGATTAAGTACCTACCTATAATGTATTTTAGCAAACAATTATTTTAATTCTATATTTGAATTGTACATATGGGAATCAACTGCATACTAAGTATTTGATACTATGGAAAGAAAATAACACTATTCACATATAGTAGTGAATCCGGAATGCCCGAGGAAAAGCATTATTTGTCTGGAGTAAACTACCGCGGGAGTTTTTTTAGAGATCTGAACTGATTTAGTCTATAAACCAAAATATGGCAACAGTCAACAAATGATCCTGCCGCTAAGAGCTCCGTTGTAACCTCTCTTTCCGTTGCAATCACCGTTTTTGAAAAAGAGGGAGAGGTTACAATTGAGCCATCAGCGCTATGCCAATATCAAATATAGTCGTTTGATATCAAAGAACTATAAAACCCCATTCACAAAACTAGTTTTTTAGCGCTCTATTAGTTAGCTATTATTATTTTCACCGTTCTGATTTTGTATAGAAACAAAAAGTCGAAAATTACACCGTGCTGCAAAAATACACCATAATGCAACAAATACAAGACAAAAAAGATACTTCGTCAATTATTTCAAAAATATATTAGAATCCTTTATGGCAGGAGTCAAGAGAAAATAAAGAACTTACTTTTCCTTATATTTCTTATAAGGCATTCATTTATAGTGGACGCTACGCGGGTGGATTCTGTGGGATTTTTTAAAATTATATTATATACACCCCTAAGGACTTTTACATGTTTTATGATATAAATTATATTTATTTATTAACTATTTAATACGCCCATGGGGTTTTTACATTGTATGAAGTGGTTAAATTTTTCAAGCAAGTGTTAGTACTAAAACAATGGTTGCGTACATGTACGAGTATATCATAAATTTATACACTATATCGTAAATACGTGAACACCTCAGTACAGGTTCTCCTAGTGAGGCGTTCACGATACGCTATTATATATTATTAATTTGCAGTACACACACATCATTATATATAATAATTGCTTTTATTATTAAAAATATTTTTAAATAAATAGAAGTGAATAAATAAATACAATAATTAGTTACAGTGGTTTACAAATTAGATTATTAGTCTAAAAATTTATGAAACAATATTTTGAAATAAAAAAAATGTGTTAAGGTGAGTTTTAAACATTGAATTTATCATATTAAAAATGTCGATATCACTTTGTTAAACTATGTAGGCGAGGAATTGGCGAATTTATTTCATAGTTTGTTTGTGAAAGATGACATTAAAATAGGTCCTAAAACTAGCTTTTGATGATCATCCAAATTCCATACGGGTTGCCTTTTTCTATGGAAAATTTCATAGACAACCAACAAGTAGGTATTATGCCTGGTGTGTCGTGTAGGTACCTAACAATACGTAAAGTAAAAATACGGAACTCGAGGTATTAAAAAAATATTATTCAAACTTAACTACCAGTATATTTCGTTTTTTTTTGTCTAAAGTGAGTTTTCATACTTTAAATAATTTCAAAGTTTCAATTTCAAGTTCCCCAAAACGCTCCAAATCTATGGCCAGTAAATTTTGATCAGTTTTGAGGTTAGAATGTCATATGTCAAAACAAGGATGAGCTTTACCGTACATAATTTTATATTCAATTATAGTAAACCATAATTGTAATAAAATTATGTACCTTTTTGAAAACTTTAACTAAAAGAATAATTGTAGTTATTGAGCATTAGTATTATCATAATATCCGTATTGATAATTGGTTTGCTCATAAATACTCTAATTTATTTAACAGATAATAGTCTTTTTTATTTTGAACAACAATTATAGAGCTTAAAGTCATCCAAATTAAGTTTAAATTTCGCCAAAACTAAAAAAAATACACATTTAAAATGCAAAACAAACGCGAAAAATAAAAATGTCCATACTAATACAAAAACAGAATGCGCACGAGACGTCAGATGTTCCAAATGCAATGGTACCAACATAACACGGTGTTTTGATGAGACGATTTTTTATTCACTTTTAAATAACGATTTATAAATTCTACAATAAAAGTTGTGTATTCAGAATCGGCGTTTGCTGATCTATATGAATATATATTTTTAAAGCCATTATATTTTTCACTGAGTTCCTTTTTAATCCTAGTACCCGTGTGTTGACAAATCTCAGGAATTCGCAACAGCCGAGCTCCGAATTTTTAATTAAAAAAAAAGAAACATTTCGCTTATCCTTATTCTGTTTTCAAGTGTATAAATTTTTAAAGTTTTTTAATAAGAAAGTGTAGCTTATTTCTAAGCGAATATTTCATTTAAAATTGACGAAACGTACATATTATATGATAGTGTTGCTGGAACATACATTGTACGTCCATAGTGTAGATCGAATTCAAAGCAAACTTTTGAAATATCTCTCATACAAATTCTACAATAACTGATACGCAACAAATGCGAACAATAGCTGATTTGATATTTCTACATCAATGAAATTTCATATTCATCGGAATGTGGGACAAAAATTTATAAAAACGCAATATTAAAACTCTGTAATAATGGATACCTAATAAAAATAGAATTTCATTGAAGAGTATTTTTTCCCAAATGTAAATATGTAAGAAAACACGTGCTTAGAGAAGATGACAAGTGCATTTGCCGAGAAAGCGTCGCTCGTCAGTCGTGCTCCATTTGCCGCGCGCTCCAACTCCAAGGCACGGCGCAAGGCAGGCGGGGTTACTGGAACAACAGCCTCTCTAGTGGGTCAGATTATTTCTCAGTCATCAAACCCAACTTACAACTGCAAAAGTTATTTAATTCAAAATAATTTATTTCTATAAAAATAAGTTATTTCTTGAAAATATCGTATTTCTTCATAATTATCTTGTACCCCTCTCTATATAAAAAAAAATATATATTCGAAAGAATACAAAAAATTCTTGTTCTACTAACAAACATACTGTTTGACATTGTATAGCGTACGTATCTAGAAATTAGTGGTACTTTGGAGATGGTTCTACATCACATTTTAAGAAAATTTTATGTTGAAACTTTTTTTTATTATTTAACGCTTGGCAATGAAGATAAGTAATTACACGGAAAGGGCGATTTTTTGTATTTCCAAAATTTATGTATAGAAGTAACCACGTTATTAGGTGTAACAAAAATTGAAAAAAAATAACAAAATCAAATTCACAGACCATAGACATAAATAAAATAAAAATGTAAAAAAGGGGAATTATGATGTTTTGCATTGTTTCTTTAAAACGAACTGTCAAATTCTGATGTGAATAAATATGTGAAGAACAAAATTTCAAAGACATTGTAAAGAAAAAAACGTAGTTCCACTTTATTAAATGTCTCCTTTTTTATTGCCAAGCTATAAATACCATAAGCAACTGTAATTATATTGCCATTTTTCTATCGTCTTCGTAAACCCACACATTCAAATTACGAAATAAATATCCGACCTTTCACCATCACGCCACAAAATGTGGCTTTTACTAAAGTTTGCCTATAAAAATCAATGTCTAGCAAGATCATTAGCATCTGACGTCATCAGTCATCTCGCTAGCTCAAGCCTCGTTCCCTCCAGTTGTGGGCATTCACCAAACTGACACGCTGAACCTGGTCAGAGTCTAACGTCGAACCCGTGACCCCGAAACCACAGCCAAGGCCATTTGGTCCGTCTACCATTATTTAAACTTGAACTTGAGGATAAATTATAAAGAATAAAAGTACATTAAAAATGGATTTGTTATTAGTTGGTTAAAAACATTAGCCACACTTTGCAAAAGTGTTTCTATTGAAATGCCTATATAATATTTTATTTTTTAAATTGTTAATGGTATTATAGACAGCCCTAATTTACTTTAATATTACTAGAACTACTCATAACTCATCCGGAGCGTTTTGATAGTTTAGTTGCCAAATAATTTTTGAAGAACAATGGGAGTATATATTTTTTTTTTGCCAAAAATATGTATTTTTACATCAAACCATATTTTCAATATATTTGATTAAACTATTTTTAATTCCTACATTTTTATTTTTTCAAAGTGTTACCTTAATATTGTAATAAAGTTCCGTTAAACTGATTGGATATCATGCGATTCGTACTGTGTATTATTTTAAATCGCTGATAATTTTTCATTGAATTTCCTTGTTGGAAATGAATCCAATTTCTATTTACGTTGTCTCTCTCTCTCTCAAATGCGATATATGAACATAAAAAAATTATTCTTAGGTAGCCTTTTAGATTGTTACTGACCCGTATCAAAAATAATAACACTTATAACATCTTATTACTAACTACTTATCATTATATTGTATATAATGTGGGTAGATATATTTCCAAAACTTTCAGAAGAAATTTTAACGACTGCAAAAATGGTAAATTCTAAATAGATACATTAAGAGCCTTCTACACTTCTTAAAAACACAAACTTACTAACAGGTAAAAGCCACACAAATTCTTTAGTTTTGAAATAAATAAAATTTACATTCAAAACAAACAATTCAAACCGAGACAAAATTAAATGTTTTTCGGAAGCTTTGATGTACTTGTGAAACGATGAAAGGTTGAATGCCTGCATACAAATTGAAATTAAATTAACGTCATCCAAGGCAAGATGTCAGGAATATACAAAGATTTTATGACTTCTTTAGCAAACAAATCACGATTTAAGGTTTATGTAGTTTTACATTTCAATAAACTCAACCGTAGTCCTTACTCGGTGGCATGTTGTTCGTATTAGGTAAATAATTAAATTAAATATTGAACTCTGCTAATTTCATTAAAGAAAATTAATGGAATTCAATGCTTTAATTTGAATAAACTATTGCTCAGATTGCTCGTGAGTTAACTTTTTCTATGGAAAATTCCATTCCACAGAAAAAAAATCTGCATGGAAAGTGGACGAAAAAAAGGAACACATTTAGGCAAATCGAGGACTTCCTGGAGCATATAACTTGTTGTACTACTATTAGTATCTATACTATAACACATTTTTAATATTTGCGCCTTTTTGTCTAATACGTATAAATAAGGTTTAAAACTGAAAGATGCATTTTCATTCCGAATGCGTGTTAACCATCCGTTCTTGATACCATTTTTACTAATATTTGGTCTACCGCCCGATTTAGCCATTTTATAAACGTTCATCAGATTACCGGTCGTTCGACAGCTGTCCTGTTGTTACCCAACGATCGCTTATTTGAAACCGTTCACTATTTTAATTGACAGTGACAGTGATGACAAGCGAAAGGCAAATATTCCAGATGAAAAACGAATAACGGACCGTTAACGAAACGGTTCGTTACGTTAACGAAATTTGGCAGTTCGTTTATAATAGGCAAACGATAGCTTAAATTGTAACGGGTTAAACTACTCACCCCGTTTCATGCGCTATGACAGGCGACCTCAGACCACGGACGTAAAGCTGTTCCGTTTGGTGACTGAGCAGGCGAATTGGGATGACGACTCGATTCGACGAATTGGTGATACAACATTAATTTTAGTATTATGGTTTCTGGTTTACCCTAATCTTTTCTTTATTTAGTCACGATGTGTGACTTGGCGCCCACATCTAATACTTTGTTACAATGACTTCTTTGAACAACGCAATACTAATATTTTGCCAATTACCTTCGGAGTTGGCACATCCCTGAGATAAATGTTAAATTCACTAAAATCGTGTTAAAACTTAACTAACTTAAGAGTCAAAACGTATATCCAATAAACTTATATTTTTTTACATTTAACTATTATTTTATTTTCAACATGGAATGATGAAACCAGGTGACATTATTGCTTTCGATTTGCCAGTGCAACGGTGCACGGGTGCCTAGTTTGTATTCAACCCGTGTAAAAAGTGGACTTACACGAAGGGGTGAGGGCCCGATTTATAGCCTTGACAGACACAATTACTTCCGATGGCTATAAGTCTCTTCCAAAGATTTAGCATCCATGGTGATGTCATTGCACTTCCGGCAATTTATTTCTTTTACTCCCAACATTTTTTTTTCTCTCTGCCTCTCCAGATCGGTCAGCTAACCATGAAGCGTTGTTTTGGTCTGCCTGAAAGCATCCTACCAAAAGACTTTCCTTCGAACACCATCTCACTAGCTCTGTCCTTCCCAGCTTGGCAAACAGTAAAATCTTGTACCGGCTTAGGATCGCTTCTTTTCAAATGAGAAGATACGCTGTTGTTGTTTGGAGGTCATTGTCCAATGTCCATTACTCTGCACTACACGTGACCTAATACTATATAATTTCGCATTCCTACAAGCTCCCAAGCTTGCAACTCAAAAGCTTTTTAGCGGAAGTGGACGCATTTCACATTGTTTTTTTTTTTAATCTGCATCCATCTTCTTCTCCCAATTTTTTTATAATTTATTCGATTCTATAGTTTCCTACCCGTATATTTTATCATGATAACACAGAACACAGTAAAAACGCCAATGTTTTTCATTGGTTAACTATGCTGGTCAAAGTTTTCCTTTATATTACCTAGAACAAAGTATCAAGCACAATATAATATTAATATAGCAAAGAAAAATAAGTTCTTTGACATTGAAAATTATTACGAATGACAGATTCTAAGTCTAACAACTAGTCCGTGTTGTATTTTATGCAGTATCATAATATTGCAATATTGTGGTATTATTGTTACCACAATGTGGTAGAAAAAGCAGTGTTGCAAAGCTGTGATAAAGATTATGACTTATCTCTGTACTTATATCATAAAAAAACACATAAAACTGTTCTGTAGGTACAACGAACTTGCGGAGACAAAGTAGATTTTATGTCTTGGGTAAAGTTATAGCCAAACACTTTTAAATACTCGATTCCTAGTTTACATGTCGACTTTTAATACGATGTATCTAGGTAGAAGGTTCAAAGATGTCAACCCCTTGCTTGTAAAAACTTATATTTTTGGAGAATTCAACGACGCCTATCTTTAAAAACAAAAACATTCACATTTTCAAATAATAGATTTAAAAACAAAAATGATGAATATTATTTGAATACAATTTATTTCATTCCATCTTTCCAAGTTAACTGCGGTGAATAATACATAACACGCACACGCATGTTTGCACATGTCATAATGTATAATAGCTACTATTTTTTTCTAATAATTCATTTTTATTTACAACACGCCACATAAATATAATCATCAATATACTATGCAGGAAGATTTTCATATAATTTTATCTCAATTACTTAAAGACATTAAATCCTTTTAATAATAATAAAACATAATCTCACGTACTTGTTGTTGAATCACGAATATATTTGATTGAATAAAATATAATGTCATTTTTTTTATACTATGTCCAACCTAAGTGAATTCACGCCACACAAAATTTTATTTAAAATCTTGACATGTCACCGTAGTGTTTTTTTTTAGATCAATGGTAACGTTCTAGAAAACACCAGTATATATATATATTTTTGTAATGTTAGTTTTCATAGCTAAAATAAATTTTAATTTTTCAAAGCCCGTAAAACGGTCCAAATGAGTTTATAGTGTCAAATGTCAAAACAGGTACGAATTTTACCCTACCTAATTTTATATTCTATTCACAGTAAACCATAACTAAACATATGTAATTAAAAATATGTACCTTTTTAGAAACTTTAACTCAAAGAATAATAATAGTATTTAACATTATCATTATCATGATATCCGTATCGACAATTGGTTTGCCCATGAATATTCTTATTTCTTTCATTAATAATAGTTTTTTTAATATTGAACAACAATTATAGACATATGTACACATTTTTTTTACAATTATATACAATTTATACAATTTATGCAATTTATACAATTTACACAATTTATACAATTTGTACAATTTATACAATTTATACAATTTATACAATTTATACAATTTATACAATTTATACAATTTATACCATTTATACAATTTATACAATTTATACAATTTACACAATTTATACAATTTATACAATTTATACAATTTATTCAATTTATACAATTTATACAATTTATACAATTTATACAATTTATAGACAATTATATACACGTGTATCTTAGTTCATATTTTAGTTGTATACTTCCCTGAAGAAGCTACGGTAGTAGCGAAACCCGGTCGGCAAAAGTATAAATAATAGTGATGTAAACAAATTTATTGTTTTATTTTTTAAATTATAATGTCACATCACCCAGTTACGCTTCATATGAAAATATATAAAAAATAAACAATTATAGAGTTTAAAGTCACTCAAATTAAGCTTAAATTTCGTCAAAACCAAAAAAAAATACAAAACAAAATCGACAATAAAAGTATCCATACAAATCCAAAACCAGAATACGTGCGGACGAGACCCGTGGTGTCAGATGTTCAGAATACAATTGTACTAACATAACACGATGTTTCGATGAGATGATTTTTTATTCACATTTATTTAAACAGTTATTTAACGATTTATAAATTCTACGTATATATAATTAAACTTGTATGTTCTGAATCAGCGTTTGCTTATCTATATGAATATATTTCTTTATTAAAAGCCATGATATTTTTCACTGGAGTTCTTTATTTGTATTACTGAAGTACCTACCTCAGTAGTAATTGCATGAAACTAGGCGTGTGTTCAAATCTAAGCTTATAAAAAGTACAGGTTGAAAAAACCCAACTAATTCACTACTCTTATAACCGTTATTTCTTCGGTCATCTCCCACGAGGTTATTAGATATTCACCTTTCTACCATCACACTCCATTCTGGCTTCTCCATTATATGTCTCTATAGAAAGGCATTAAGGTCGGTGTCATTAGTAAAATTCTCTGCGGATATTAAATTGAATCCAACGGATTTTCGCGTAACACTTAGCGTAATAACTGAATGCTTTTGAAAAAAAAATAAAGCTGTATGTACAGTTGCCATAAGTTAGGAGTTTGATATAACCAGATCTGATCAATTTCTTAGCCTCCCTCAACTAATTCTAATCAAAACTCCTTCATATCCTCGTATCGGGCATCACACTGCTCACAATATGACATCTTTAGCTTTGTACCACACTCTATAAAGTCACTGGAGATCTTTCGAGCCTGTATAACCCCAGATACCTAATCATCTCCATAGTACCACCATTATATTAACGTTCTTCCTTTTTTATTCTTATTTTAATAATATGAAATTAAACATTTATATTTCAACCAGATCGATCCCCCACCCCCTTCCTTTCCACACCCCATTTAAACAAATTGTTATGTAACTTTTAAATTTTTATTTTTTTATTTTGTATTTCTTTTAAATTTTATTTTCATTTCTTCTTTGAAATCATTAGATTCACAAGTGAAAACCTGTAAATGGTCAAATTTATATCACCCATTTATTATACCTTATTTCTACGTGAACTGATCTCCCAAATAAGCAAAAAATAAAATAAATTAAAACTGATTAGTCAACTTCTAACAAATGTCTTCCCTAAAAGATTATTAAAAGAAGCATTATTTTATTAAAAATTAATTTAATACATATCATTATTCCCCTAAAATATATTGAATTCACTTTACGACGAACAGGATAAAATAGAAACCATATTTAATATTTATGCAAATCAACAGATTCACTTTGATTTGAGTCGCCCCTATGCATTGAACTGTGCAGTGAGTTTGATAGATTCTTGCAGTTTCTGGAGCACAGACGTCAGGTGGGAATGCTGCCCCCGTTCTACCGGTATTTCATTGGAAGATCCTCCGGGGAACTAGTGTCATTGATACCTTCAGCATCGGCTGCACCGGTGCACAGTCGGGAAACACGCCAACACGGGTCGCTTCTGCGACTCGTTCTTCTGTTCAATAGTTCGCTTCCTCCATCCTGGGTCTCTTCAGTACTCATAAGATTCACTCCTTCCTTTCCTCGAAAAGACATAAGCCCATATTAATATATTTTTTAAATATTTTCTTTAAAAGAATGTCCTAACAAAGGGGAGTACAATTATTATCTGCAGATTGGGTTTCAAGCAGAAATACCGGACCTATGCAAACTAAACGAAGACGATTTGTCGTAATTACTTAACTTGTAATTACCATTTTTCATTGCTCGAATATTCCAATTTTCTCATAGGTCATAATGTATGAAAAATCTTCAGGAAAACATGGAAGTCAATAAGTAATTCCAGTCCAATTTTTTTTTATCAATAATGACGTTCAAACCTAAATATCAGTATTTTTTTTTTTAAGTTAGTTTTCAAAGTTTCAATTTTTCAAAGCTCGCCAAAATGCTCCAAATCTACGGATGGCCGCTTTTGATCAGTTTGGAGATTAGAATGTCAAAACAAAGATGAGATAAACCGTACATATTTTTTTATTCTATTCATAGTAAACCATAACTAAACATAAGAAAATTATGTACCTTTTTAGAAATTTTAACTCTAAGGATTAATAATAGTATTGAGCATTAGCATTATCATAATATCCGTATTGATAATTTTTTTGTTCATGAATACTCTAATTTCTTTCATTGATAATATTATTATGTAATATTGAACAACAATTATGTAGCTTAAAGTCACCCAAATTAAGTTAAAATTTCACCTAAACTAAAAAAAATACATGTTTAAAATGCAAAACAAAATCAAAAAATAAAAATGTCCGTAATAATCTGAAAACAGAATGCTCACGTGACCTAAGATGTTTCAAATGCAATGGTATCAACATAACACGGTTTCTTGAGATGATCTTTTATTCGCTTTTAAATAACGATATATTCACAATTGGCGTTTGCTGATCTATATGAATATATATTTTTAAAGCCATTATATTTTTCACCTTATTAAAACAAATACAAAAATATGTGTTTTTGTTACTTTGATTTTCGACTTAATTATATTAATATTATAATATAATTGCAAAAAATATCTGGATTTATCGTGAATATGTACAAAGTTGGCCATTGTTTTTCCTCGAGAAAATTAATCGAGAAAGTGTTTACATTTCCTTCCATAAAATACAATAGTTTATTAAATGTCTTAATACCTTAATACAACGCTAACAATTTAATAATTAATTATTACTATGTTTGTTATAATCTTTGTTTTTATCAGTGTCTTGCTATAATTATGATAATCGCTAACGCCATTTTGCAAGTTAATTGCAAAATATGTTATTATTAATTATTATCATGATATTATGTCTGCAAAGCGTTTCAATGATGCTGGTCCTGATCTTCCACGAGGTCACATGTCCAATAGGTGGTCCAGGGACAATATATTATAAATAAATTTATCGAAAACATAAGCAAATTCAGCGTTGGATTTATTTGTTTTCTTTGAGTAACACAGAACATTTATAAAACATGTGTATTTGTGTATTGCATAGGCGCTGTGTAATTATTTACATATATATAAATGCTCCTAGGCTAATGTGTCTACATCATCCGTATTACATCGCACATATAATATAATTAAATGCATAATAAACATTTCTTCATTAGAAAAGGGTAGGAAAGACTTTGATGTCTTGATTGTTTTCGTTTTTAATTCGTTGAACTCCATTTAATTGTTTTTTAAATTTGATGTTAATCAAATTTAATAATGTTATTAAGCTCTGCGAGTATTTCACCACTTGAAAATACTTGCATAAAAAAAAAACCTTGTTTGCATTTTCAAAATAATTCATTGTATCCCGTTCAACATTCCTTGCCGTTGCTCTTCCCCAATCAACACTACTGAATTATGGGTACCATTCTCCACTGTTCAGAAATTCGAGACTTGTTAACTCAAGCCAGGGCATTAAAATATTTTGTATCAGTCTAAATAATTTTTTTCAGACTTTACAAAAACAAAAACTACATTAATGGAGGACTAAACGTGATTGATGCTAATAAAAAATCTCCAAAGAAGCGAAACTAGCAGTCCACAATGGAGTGCTGATACCATCCCCGATTACGAGAGTGAGCCATGGAACTGGCAGTGGAAGGATGCTGTAGAAATGAGATCCCCGAGGCGTATGTGTGGTAAAATCATGTATAACCGTGGACACCCGGAGAAATGCAAGGCTGATGTAGGCGTAGTGAGAAACACTTGAGTCGGGTCATGTCGAGAGTCAGAATAGCCGAAGAGTAGGTAGTTATGAGATGTATGAATGTGAATGAAGCAAGGAGTATGTGTAAATACAGAGTTGTGTGGTGGTCTATCCTCTCTGTCTACTCTTGCGGAGAAACGGTGTGATAGTTAGTTAGTTAGTTTTTTTTACCCATGTGTAAACTATAAAACAGGAGCAACGTTGGGTACATAACATGTACTCTTTTATAAACTTTGGTTGATGGAAAACTAATAATTTTAAAAACATGTTTTTATCGAAAACTTTATTGATTTTCTTAGATACACATTTTTCTCTATAACTGTACATCAGAAATATATTCCTGTAATAATATCAAATGTTGATGACTTAACCGAGATTCCGAAAAAGAAAACAGAATGATTGAAGAATCATTGTGATTTTTTCTGCGCTTGTTTTAGCATGGCTATAGCTAACTCTAAAGTAAAATAGCGCGATAATGTCTAACCTCCGTCAGAAAAGGCACAAAGAGGTATCAAGAACTTACATTGGAATGATTATAGCAAATTATTTCAAAGTGGTAGATACTCTCTATAACGCCATGGTGTAATGACCAACATCCAGAATCAAAATATTTCTTGAAATGGCCTTAGCCGCGTTTGGTGACCGGATCAAAATAGAAAGTTACTTCCGCAACCTTCATCTTTCCCATCTTCTTGCTTTCCCCACTCTCTTCAGCCTCACAACATACCCCAATTGGAGATTCCATCGTCCCACCAGCTCCGGACAGATGAGAGCAGTTGGGACTCTTGCCTAAGGTGACATTTTGTTCAAATCCAGGACATGAAATTCAAAAATGATTTATCACCTTTCCGTATGATTTATTTTCATGCTGGCCGGCGAAATTCTGAAAGAATTTTGGCTTTGGTGGTGCTGACTAGTGCTGATGCATGCATGGATTAGATTCTAATTATTTAGCTCGGTGGTAGAGTGTTGTCCCGGTGAGACAGAGGTCCCGAGTTCGATTTCCAGATGCGACCATAACTTTTTATTTATTTTCTGTGTCATTCTGTTTAATATTTCATTGGAGATTCGTTAATATTATCTTGAACGATTAAATTAAAAGGTTTTCGTAAGCTTCAATAAGTTATTCCTACAGATTTAATAATGCATTCAAATTGATAGAATTTGGACAGTTTATAGTTTGGGTTCATTTATCCACCTCCCTCTTCTCCTTTCCCTCCCCAATGCCTTTAACCTCACAATATTCCCCAATTGGGAATGCCATAGTCTCAGTGGCTCCAAATGGTTGCAGTTGGAACTCTTGTGCGGTATTAATATAATTTTTTTTTTAAAGTATATCTCATTAGTAGAGAACTGACAAATTCGCATTATTTTTTGGGATGAGTGGTGTTATTTATCGGTGAAATTGACCTTATTTTTCAGAAAAACGGTGGTATTTTGCGATAAATGTGGTGTTATGTTCCTTTTTGGTATTACGCAACAAAAATGGTGCATATTTATTAATTTTCTTTTTAAAAAAAATGGTAAACTAATACAGTACGTTGGGTTCCATTTTAGGGCTATTCAAACTTGCCAAAACCATAGACAAAGAAATATTTAGAACGTAAAATACCAGAATATAACTTGAAAAATATGATATTTCGCGGTTATTTACGCAAAAATTGCGAATTTTGCGTTATTCGCGTGAAAATTAATAAATTTGCGTTTTTCGCGCAAACATGGCGAATTTAGCGTTATCGCAAATGCGAATGTTTCAGGTCTTTACTCATTAGTTGCTATGTATGGTTGGTTGAGGTCGTGAACCGCAAATGGCACAATATTATCATATCTGGGGTCAATTCAATCTCACACTTTTTATCTTTTAGCAATGAATAATATTTGCGATAACCCTAGTTATATAATAAGTAGGTAACATGCACCTACAGCCTAGTATTACGTGATCATTTCTTACTGGGAAATCATTGAAAATATGAATCTAGGGCTACTACTTAGTAATTTATAACGGCCAGCACCCAAAAATACGCACTTTACTAATAACTATGAATGATTTATCATTTTCTATACGGGTAATTATGAAAATGTATAAGGTTTCAAGCGACAATAATCCCCAAATTGCAATCTTTTAAATTCCATTTCAAACGTTCAAAATTTGTTCTCACTGGTTTTCAAATTGCACCTACTTTCAGACATTTTGAGATCTACTTCATAAAATTTAAAGATTACAGTGCGATTTTTTCATCCTTTGAAACCTTATGCATTTTCCTAACTACCCGTATAGAATTTACAGATAAATCATTTGTAGTATTGCTTGAGTGCTGGCCCCTATTGTGTTTTTATAATTTATTATGTCAGCGCCCTTGAGGTGATTTTTCACAAAAACGGCGCTATACAAGTCATCCAACTATTATTATTATACTATGAATTAAAAAAGCGGAATAATAGTCAAAAGACTAAGTAACTCAATGTATTATCTCGAGTTCACGCCATTTTATAGTCCTTCCTTCTCGCTATCTCATGCCGTCTCTTTCATACTAGACGTCGGTCGCACAGTGGTTACATTTAGTTACGCCCATGGACCCTTTCAACTTTAAAAAAAAATGTATTTAATTTCGTAAAGCGCTCTAATTAAACACAAATTACAGTAGAAAATCGGAACATAAAATATTATATTATTTTTTAGGTATTGGCAAAGTACACGTACTAAAATAAAAATTTTGGAATCCAAAATAAAACTTTTAAAATCAAAATCAAGTTTTAATGTTTTTTTTAGATGTATGCATAAAAAACATACATCTAGTAAGAAAGAATGCATTTCACAATGTTTAGATGTGTATAAAGTAGACCGAAACAAATAAAGTAAAAATACACAGCCGTAAATAAGTAGATATATTTTTTTCAAAAGGTACGTAATTACTTTGTGGCGTCCAAATTAATTAGAATTACCTTGTTTAAACCACTGTTTTTTTAATATATAAATACATATATAAACATGTAAATTATTTATCCTGATGAGGGGATCGTTGTTTCTGAAACATATAGATATTTATGTATTATTGTGAACATTTATATTATGCATAATATTATTTTGCAGATATTTAGGCAGCGTGTTATTTTAAAGCTTGCATCTTTAAAATATTTATTACAATATTCATATTTAAAATTCGTGACATAATTTTAACTATAGTAAAAATATTGCATTTCAAAATCATCTTCATCCCTCTATTTTGTATTTATAACCTGTAGTTAATTATTTCGGGCTTCGGTACAAAATAATAAAACACTAGAACAAAATTTTAAATGCGGAGTTACAATACGTTGTCTTGGGATCCAAGTTATTTCAGATTTTCTTTAAGAATCCAACTTTCTTGTCAATTTTCTTAACATATTCTAAGATGTGGGTACACGACAACAAAAAACACCTTTTTTGTTGGAGAAAATAAAAAGATAACAAATTCGTATGATCAAGTATTTATATTCAATAATATAAACCAGCTCAACTTGCAAAAAAACAATACAAAGTAATGTTAGTTAAAGGTTTACAAAAAAAATCTTTAAATTCTATTCGTTCATCAATAAAAACGTAAAAAGGGGATTATTATTTGCTGATGTTACAAAAAAGCGGGGCCGTCAAGTGATTTTTTCAGATCTCAAACTTCGAAATTGTTGTTTTCATATTTATGCAAACGAGTATTTTTTCGTGCTCGGAGTGCACTTAGCACCTGCTTAGGTTCGTTTTAATATAGAGACAGTTTTAAAATAACTAAATAAAAACATTTTTATTATAAAAATATTAAAATTAAACTTTTATTCTAGATAATTCTGGAAAAAAAACATTAAACGTCCTCGGTACGTATTGTAGAAGTTAATAATTGCGTGTAAATTTTTACACTTGTCCACGAAGTCTAGCATAATGTAACGCGTCAACCGCGTGTTTAGATAACGTATTTGCACAAAAAATACGTTTAATTTTGATAGTGTGTAATATTTCCTCATTTTTTCCTGTCCTTATCGTCACAGTAGATCTTTCAGTCGTAGTTAGTGAGCGTGTAGTGTTAAATATATGACATATTTAATGTTAATATCTATTAATGCTTTCATTCAGTCGATGAATGTTGCCGAGAACCTATTAATGGATAAACTGAAACAGATTTAATATAAGGTACATAAATAACAGAAATATTTGTGATAAAATTGCTCTGATATACCACCTAAAACAGTGCGTTTTCAATGAAACGAGGAAATAATTCATTTGAAACATTTACAACATCATATTTTATATTTTTATAACATCAACTTCGTCATTTTTATTGAAGCATCCAAAGTGCATAAAACTGCACATTAAAACAATTTATTTTAATATGTTAAATATTATCTAAGCTGACCATTCAATTCAACACATATTTAATCAAAATTAAGCGACATTTGAATTTACACTGTACACATAATAATTTACTAACTGTACAGAGATGACAGGTTTAATGAATGCAAAAAAAACGGAATGAAGAACTAATAAGCTGTAAAAACTTGTAATCGCTACAAATAAAAATCTCTGGTTTTGAATTAGGTAACGACCTGTGCAGATAATGTTTTTTTTATTGTTATAGTATCAGTGCTTTATGTTAATATTTTGATGTATAATTAATATTATTAGAATGCTTTTATCAGAGTTTTATCGATAGGAATTTCTTTCCAATATCAGCTGTTGTTGTGTAAGTGTGATTTATAAACAATATTTCAGATATATTTTATCTTTATCTTGACCTTTGGCAAACTCCATCCATGTTTAGAATAATATCCGAGTGCTCCGTGCACAATAATATGATTTCTTCGTGTCAACGTGAGATAATATCACCTCCATACAAACGGAATAATGATTTATTCTATTTTAATAAATGTGATATAGTCGATGTAACTTGACTTGCATATTTCTACTTTTAAAAATTAGGAACTCCAGTCCGTTTGTTTTAATCAATAGTGACATTCAAACTTTAATACCAGAATATTTAGTTTTTTTTTCTAAAGTTAGTTTTCATACTTAAAATAATTTTCAAAGTTTCAATTTTTCAAAGTCCGTCAAAACGCTCCAAATCTATGGCCGGTCGGTTTTGAGGTTAGAATGTCAAATGTCAAAACAAGGATGAGCTTTACCGTACTTAATTTTATATTGTATTCGTAGTAAACCATAACTAAACATACGTAAGAATATTCTGTGCTTATTTAGAAACATTGACTGAAAGAATAATAATAGTATTATCATAATATTCGTATTGATAATTAGTTTGGTCATCAATACTCTAAATTATGTCTTTAATAATAGTTTTTTATGTATATTGAACAACAATTAAAGACCTTAAAGTCACCTAAATTAAGTTAAAATTTCGCCAAAACTAAAGAAATAGATATTTAAAATACAAAACAAAAGTGAAAAATAAAAATATTCATACTAATCTAAAAACAGAATGCGCAAGTGACGTCAGATGTTCCAAATGCAATGTGTCAGGTATTAGAAAATACATCTTTATTATTAATAGACTTTCGAATTTCGTTAAATCGTTCAGTTAGGAAAATTTCGTAATAATAAAATATTTGTATTTCCAGTTTTGTCATTGTTAGCAGACTTGGTGGGCAATTAAAAACATACACAATGCGTGATTAAATAACATAGACTGAGGTTAAACATTTAGTTAGTTTTAAACAACATAAGAACCTAACTTTCAGTTTGTCTCTTTCGACTTCCGATAGATCATGTTGCAGAATTAAATCAAATAATATGTTCTTTAATAAAGTGATTGATATTTTTAAATGTATTTAAAAACTTTTTTCTTTATTTTCAGATTAAATTCACAATGGAGACGCCAGTCCTCACAAACGGTTACCACGATGGTGCCACAGAAGAAGTGGATATTGCTAAGGTAGAAAAAGTCAACACTAATTATTTTTATTAATTGATAAACTAAAGTTCTTAAAAACTTAAGACAAGATTTTTGTGCATAGCGCAAAGGGTAACAATTATTATTTTTATAAACAATAATTATTAATCTAAAACACTCATCCAAATTGAAGAAGTGACAAGGCAATTTTCACCAATAAAATGTAGACATAATTTGTCTCGACGCCATCTATTTAGATTTAGCCGTTACAAGCCTCTCTCATACAGTTGGTTGTTTACAGGTGAAAATATAATAAAAACAGTAATTATTGAATGGAACACTAGTATATATTTAACTTGGCGGGTTTGCGATACGTAGCTCAACGGTAGAGCATCTAACCGGACATTAGAAGGGTGCGGGTTCGAGTCCTGCCGGCGACTTATCTTTGCTCGGAAGGTTTTTTTCAATTTGGATGAGTGTTTTAGATTAATAATTATTGTTTATAAAAATAATGCTAATTATTTTTCATCACAATTTATTACATGATCTCCTCGTTCTACCACACGCCTTCGGAATAAATAAAACATTTATACTGCATTCAGACTAGTCTACTTCCTTTAATACTTCAATGCCTCACTCCCATGCATCAGGGTTAGAATCTGACCAGCCACTGCTATACGTTTTTGTTCCTGGAACTGGAGGAACGGCTGCGCGGCCTATTTCATACAAACTTAAATTTGGATTTGAGGCCAAAATACTCACCAGTTTCATACAAAACTTATTTTTGAATTTGAGGTCAAAATACCCCCCCCAAACTGAATGATCTTTTTTATAAATTAAAGGTATAGCAAATATCTAGTACGGATAAGAATTATTTTATTTATTTTTGTTTTTAATTTTTAAATATTTAATTAATAAATTAATTTATATGGCCATTAAAGAAATGGATTTTTCATGATTTTACAGGTAACTTTGGAAATTATTTGCGGGATCATGTTTTTTTATTTATTTTTATTTTTAATTTGTCTTTTTTTGTGTGTTAATATGATTACATTAAATAAAATTTAAACAAAAAAAATCTTTAAAATGGGCGTTTTTTCGGTTCTATATTTTAAATTATGTGGGGCAAATTTATGATCCAACGTAAATTGGTAGTCTTTAATTTAAATTTAAGCCCATCGTAATGCTTGTTTTTTTTTAAATTTATATTTTAATAGTAGACGGGGCAAAACTTTTTTTTTATTACCATTATCACCCGAATAATTGCTAAAGTTGACTCTAAAACCGCGAAAAATCGATTTCTTTTATGGCCTATATTTTATAATTTAAAACAAAAATATACAAAAGGACCTCTAATCTTTACAAGATATTTGTTGATAAAAAAGATCATTCGGTTTGGATAGATATTCTGGCCTCAAATCCAAAATTAAGTTTTGTATGAAACAGGCCGCGCAGCCGTTCCTCTTAACATTTTTATGCTTTCCTTGGACTTGGAATGTAAGATTCGTGTAAAATTAATTAGGTAGATACCTACCTACCCAGCCCATGAGTCACAGATCATAGAACAACATTTCTATTATCTATGGAATGATTAGTTATTTGAAAAAAGAGCAGAGTGAGAAAAAATAATATTGCTAGAATTTCAAATTATCGCTGTCATTGTTCTTTCATTGTGTATTACAGTGTTTAGGAAATATTTTTTTAAATATTTAAAATTATTAAATAGATCAAGTTTCATGCAAAATGTTGAAGGCGTCTGCTAAAAACAACTTTATGAATATTATAAAAGAAGGAGATATTCTTTACCTGTGAGAAAATGTCTCTAGTAATAAGAATGACGTTTATTATACTACCTACTAACATTAATTCAATTTGCATTTGTTTTACATTGTGTTATTTATCAATTTATTTCAGGTTCCTCCAACACCTGCAAGACAAAAACCCTCAACACTGTACTCAAATAACCTTCCTACAGGTACCTATGTGTTTTTTTTCTATTTTTCGTATTAATTAGGTATATATTTACCATACTAGTATAAAACTTACATTTTTTACTGGTGGAAGCTTAGATGAATTTGTATTTTGTAATGCCATTGGGTGGAGGTTGTTTTTCTCCTCCTTTTGTTAAAAATTAGTCAAACACCTATATTTTAATATGTTATTTATCAAAACCACGGAACTACGCTTAGATCAAAACCTTTTTTTTTTTTCGATAAACCTGAAATAAGGGAATGTATAATAGTTTCTTAAAATAAAATCAATTAAAACGAAATTTCTCCAAACAAAAAACGTTATACGTAAGATTCCATCAAACCATTTTATTTTGGAAAATTGTGAAATTCAACTTTTTTTTTACAACCCCACACAAGAGTCTTCTTTGGGGATGCTGTGTGGAGGATGTTTTTTAAGAAAAGGATGGAGAGGAAGTTATGGGAAGGAAAAGGGTATGAAGGGTGTATGGGAATCTGGGGGTTAGTGTGTCCAGTAGTGATGGATGTATTAATCCATCTCTCCCACTGCTGTTCAAGACGATGGGTCGAGAGAATCTGGCTGGATTGGTTAAGGGGTCTCCCTTAACTGGTCTCCCTATCTAGCCCTCCTTGCAGTCGGTAGGCAGACGCATCCACCACCAAGACCTAAACAAACCTCACCCCATAAACCTGGATACCCCTGTTAAGTCACCTCCCATAGCGAATCACTTGGGGTGACTTATGGCAGAGGTGTTGGTCATCCAAATGGTTCCCAGGGTGATGGTACCCATACCCGCCTCCCAAAGATACAAACTTTTAAAATAAAAGCATATACCAGATAACTCCGTTGTAAGCCTTTCTCATACACGACAGACATAAAAAAAATAGAGGTTACAATGAAGATCTAAGCAACAGGACCATCCATATGTGTAATAATCTTGAAAATTTGTTTGTAACCAGATAACTCCGTTCTAAGCCTTTCTCATACACGACACACATAAAAAAAATAGAGGTTACAATGAAGATCTAAGCAACAGGACCATCCATATGCGTAATAATCTTGAATATTTGTTTGTAACCAGATAACTCCGTTGTAAGCCTTTCTCATTCACGACACACATAAAAAAAATAGAGGTTACAATGAAGATCTAAGCAACAGGACCATCCATATGCGTAATAATCTTGAATATTTGTTTGTATCGTAGTGAATCAAATCCTCCCGGCTGAATCATACACTACCTCTGATGCCCACGGGCGGGTGCTGCTGCGCATCAGTAAGACCGGAAGCGACTCGGAGATCCCGATGTCCGTCCCGGGACTGATGAACCGCACGGTGGCCCGCTATCCCGACAGGTTCGCCTATGCCTCCAAGAACGCCCAAGGAACTTGGGACAAAGTTACTTTCAGGTACATATCATAATAAAATACCTCCATGACAAAACAGAACAGTGATAAAACAGAGCATTGAAAAAAACAAACACACCTAACCTAACCCAATCTAATCTTACCTATTCTTTTATCATGTGCTGTTTTATCCGGTCGCCCATAACAAACTAGGTACTCGTATAAATTCATATTTCTTTTGTTTGTTTGATTATTGATTATGACCAATGACCGTGATATCTTCGATTTTTTTGGGAATTTTGTGTCGCTGGAGGAAGTATCATGAAGATGGAGATGAGGAAGAAAAAGGTTAGCAAATACCTCATTATTCAGATCTAGTCACTAAAAATGACAAAAATCTAGTTGTAGGTATGAACCTCCATCACTTTTGATATTGTCATCGATTCAGCCATTAGTCTTTTTTTTAATGTTTGCCACTTCAAAGACGGTTCCCGTTTACCGCTGATTCCCGGGCCGTTGGTGTTTGACCAAATTTGTTTGATCGGCTGTTTGTTTGATCGGCTGTCGAGCATAGCAGCCATTAAAATTAGATTAAACGCTGATGGGCTGAGATTATTTGAAGGAATAATGAACTTACGTACTCTTTTAATTAATGTCATTAACAATTTTTCTCCTTTCAGAGATTACCAGGAGAACGTTCGGATTTGCGCAAAAGCTTTCCTCAAACTTGGATTAGAAAAACAACACTCCGTCTGCGTTTTGTCCTTCAACTGTCCAGAATGGTTCATCTCCGATTTGGCAGCTATTCACGCTGGGTATGTTTGAATATTAATTATTTAAAAATATTATTAATGCTGCAATCTCCGCTGGTACTATGTTACTGTTATGGTCCTGCGACTGAAAGTTCCTTTGTTACTTCCCTTTCTGTTATGTTTGTCGTTGATAAGAATGAGTGAGGGGTTGCAACGGATCTATCGACGGTCTGCTAGTAATAATCTATTAGTAAACAGTGTAAAGATACTTACAGTTGACTTTTTGATTCATTAAAAAGAGAAAGTGATGTTGGGGCCATCGGCGTTGTCGTTTTGGTTTGTCTGTCTAATAATATTTGTAAATACAATCTTTGGTTAAGCAGATGGCAGTATGTGGCTTAATAATTTTTGTGCCTAATCACTCCAGTTCATTAGTGTCATATTTTTGACAATCGTAATCTCTTAAGATAGTCGTAATTTTGCTGAACGATTAAAAAAATATTGTATAAACTTTCTGAGCTTATGAACATACATAATTTAAAAATTGATTTATAGAAAATGAACTATGGAAATAAATATAATTTATAGAAAAATAACTATGGTAAGGGGATAAATAGGAATTTGTTAATTAGGAACTTGAAAAAGTCTCAATTAAATGAAAGTGCGGATTGAAGGAGGAAATACGAATAGATCGTTTTTCATGCATACTGTTTTAGACAAGAACAACAAGAAGACCGGAGAAACACTAAATTTTCATGCTGCCGACATAGTGAACAAATGTTCTGCTCTTATCTAATACTCGGGAATTCAATGCTGCTGGTGATTTTTTATTTATTAAATTGTACGACAAATTAGCATCCTTTATTTGTGGCTTTCAGTGGCTTTGCTGCCGGTATCTACACCACCAACAACCCTGACGCCTGCCACCACGTACTGAGCAACAGCCGTGCCAATATTGTGGTCTGTGAAGACTCTAAACAAATGGACAAAATCAGAGAAATATGGCCCCGACTCCCATTGCTGAAGGCCGCCATTCAGCTAGATGGAAAAATCGCCGAACCAAAGGATAATATTTACTCTGTAAGCATGATTCAGAAATTATTCTTTGGATTAATGTAATGTTTTTAAAATGCCTTTTTTTATTAAGAAACTGATCAAAGTGTAAAAATGTTATGACGTTTGTTTATAATCTGATTTTTTTGTTTGTTTCTCTAGTGGACCCAAATTATGGCTTGGGGAAAAGAAGAGACTGATACCAAACTAAATGAAGCCATCAAGGCCATAGCTGTAAATGAATGCTGCACTCTAGTCTACACCGTAAGTACAACTCCAAACTTCTTATTCAAAATGTTTCTTCATAAATCTTCTGGTGTCCAGCTTTGGACATAGGCCTCCCTCAAATTTTGTCCCCAGTTTTCCCAATTCTTGGCGGCTCTCATTTATTCGAAGCCTGCAGTTCTTTAAATTAACTATAGCGTTTTAGACTAACACAGGCTGTAAATCAGCATTTAATAAGTGTCAAATGGCAAATGTAAAAAAAGTCAAAATTCCCCTGATTATTCATTTGTGACAAGATCAAATGAGACGAGAGTTACAAAACATGTGTTTAAGCATTCTAGAATCTTATGTAGATGTACCTCGTAATAACTAATAATGTATAAAGGTAGTTTCCTTTTACTAATTTGCCTATAAAGAAATTTGTTTTACGTCAGACTCAAAAGTATGGTGATTTTATGATTTAAAAAAAATATTTCTATTTACATTTCAGTCAGGAACCGTGGGAAGTCCCAAAGGTGTGATGCTGTCACACGACAATGTCACGTGGGAAGCTTTCGCCGTATCCCAGATGACGGAGGTTGACCCCGGCAATGAGTCCCTCATCTCGTACCTGCCGCTGAGTCACGTCGCAGCACAGGTAAACTAAATACTATACACACTGTAGTCTTTGCGAAAAGATAACTTTATTTACATTTGAGATAAAAAACTTTTGCCATGTTAGTTTAAGCACAGGGTGTAAAATAAAATACACTTTCACAAACAAATTAAATAATTTTCTGTTATTGAAATATTTACCAGTGTTACTGTGAAAACATTTTTATGTATATCTGAAATTTAATCCTTCGCTAAGAATTTCGATAAATGTTTGTTTAACTTAGCGTTCACTGAGTTCTATTTCCCGAAAGCGCCATTTGTATTTCCCTCATGAGAGACGACCACTCAGGATCGAAATGTTTTTAAGTGGGTTTCGCCAAGTTTAACACTCGAGTCCTTCAGTCAAGTACTTTTCAAACTTTCTCTTTCCTTTTAAATGGGGATGACATAGTCCCACTGACTCCAGTAATGGGTCTCCAGTATGGTGTTCACATTAGTAAAAATAATTATGTATGAACAAAAACATTTAATCTTAAATCAAAATCCCCTTTCCAACTGACAGATATAATATTAACTGATTGATATGTGGTGATCTCTATTAATAAGTTACACGTAGCCGGTAGCAAAGACAGTGAGAAGTATTAACTAAATAACTGTCCTGAGAAAAGTGGTAAGCGCCGTCCACACGTGCAATCAAGTAAATGATTTAGTAAACTCTTGTATTTGTAGTAAAACTTGATTGTGTGCGTGTCCAAACAGCGTGGCAATAGCCGCCACCGAACTACAGCGAGTGGAGGGGCTACTAACTGAAAAAATAGAAAAGATTCTAATCGAGTCAACTAAATTGCTACTTAACGGTAACTTATTACTTACCACTTAACTAAAAGATTTAGTTTCCACTTATCACTGAACTTGCCGGGCTATGTGTAACAGACCCATAAGATTAACATTTAGCATGCGTTGCGTATGCGGTGATAAGGATTACGGGATTTCAAGTCTGTGTTAAACGACGCAGGTTCAGTTTAATCAACAAACGCTACTTATCTTTGGGACCAATGAGAGATGGCTTGTGACTGGAATGAATAAACTCCCTTTTGCACCTGCAGCATTCCTATGAACTCATTCTACAACTAAGATAAGCTATCGCCCACATTATGGACATAAGTTTATCAATGTAAATATGCACATTGCAAAAGAATGGGTGATAAACAAACTGAAAAACTTCTAGGGAAGCTAGGTATTAGTACATATCACTGACATCAGATCTAATAGACTTGACCTAATGTACCATTTCAATGGCTGGACGCAAAGGTCACGTGACACCCATTTTGGCACCAGCTTAGTTCACTGCCGCCCACATTTGTTCCGCGTGATTTTGACAGTGGTAAGCAAATAATAAAACTTTTATAAAATGGTCAAATTAAATACTCTAACAAATTATTTTGCAAGCAAGCTGAACCTTTTTACTTATTTGCTGTTTTACTTCAAATGGCGGCACGCCTAGCTCGCCCCCTTATTTTGATTTCTTCCCCTTGCGTGTTAGGGCATCTCTATGTATTATTTGCTCTGTGGTATATATTATTATAGTTAGGGAAAGTAGGGCTTTTTTAAACTTTTTTATTGCCAAATTTTTTATTATTCTCTAAAAGAGTTTTATTGCTTTAAGTTGGTGGGACTAAGGCAACTTCCTATTAGAGAATATTTTGAAGCAGAGAGAAAGGGGGAAAGAGGAAGGGGAATTTTGTGAAGCAGGCATCAGGTTATTCTAATCCTGTTACAAAATAAAAATTACATAATTATGCTTATAATTCCATACCAATTTTAATAGATTTTTTTTACACTTCGCTGAGGTTCGAACCCATGAATCTCTGCGCTCAACCTAACAAAAGCTCTTCACCACAAAACAAAAACAAAAAATTAACCAACCAAAATGGCAGAGTTTATATTTATGTACTTAACACTTTAAAATATGGCATCCTGTCTTATTTTTTACAGTTAAATGAATTTGTCAAAGCTCTATAACTTATGATGGAAATAAATGACATTGTGAGCTGAAAACAGTTGTGTTGACTCATAAATTCCATACAAGCTAACCATTTGAGATTCTTAACTGCTTCAGAACACAGATTTTCTGCCTTATAGTTAAGATTATTATTAACCCTTTCACCTCGTTGTTGATGTACATAAAATATCACTAGTACGCGTCACACTTTTCAACAATTATAGTGCATCCTTTTTAACTGCTTCAAAACTCTTATTTCTTGATAGATTTATGATTTACTTATCTTAAAAAGTTGATTATTTCGTCTGAATTATGTTGAAATACATAGTTGCACTGCAGAAGCATCCTTTGCATGACCCCTGGCGCCTAGTGCGTCGAGGAATAATTTGCAGGATACGGCTATAATATTATAAACAATGATACATAACAAAAAATCACGTGTTATCTCAGCACCGCTCGTACACACCACAATTTTTTTAAGCATCATCTTCAAACTGTTTTGTGTAAACAAATAATAATATTTTAATTAGTTAACGCCAGATGTCTGCAAGATAAAGGATCAAGCTATTTTTTGGTTCACTTATCTGCTAAATTCGTCGTGTATTTACGTAGTATACAGCCGCTAAAGTCTAACGCATAAATATGTGGGGCCACGTTTTATTTGCGTCCTTTCCATATGGTCTTATTGTTTTAAAGTATAGTGGTTTAAATAATAACACTCGGCGTACATTCAATAAACTTTGTACGCTAGTTGGAAGCAACAATCTAATCTGTTGATATTTAAATAGATTAATTAGTATAATAAAGGTCCCTCATTGTACATTGCACGACCTATACATCTTCCGATATGAATCAAAACTGATTCAGCAACCGATTCATCAAAAATTTCTATTATTTGCAAATCTTCAGATAAGATTAAATCGAGCAGTAAATAAAATAATAACACTTGAAATAGATAAATCTAACAACAATACTTCTTGCAAAAAAAGGTATACACCCTTTCAGCATGTGAGGAACAAGCACCAACTCAAAAAAAAATTATGTAATGTTTTGTAATTAGTAATTTATAATTTTTTTACATGCAATTAGTTATACCCACCTCTGGTTGATGATTCTTATTTATATTTATATATATATATATATATATTATATCCCCTTACATTTTATTTTATTTATATTTATATATATATTATATCCCCTTACATTTTTCACTGAAAAACAATGAAAATTTCATTTTGTCTCACTGCATTTCAATTGTTTTTAATTTTCCTAATTGAAAAATAACACAAACAATATGGCATCTTATTTTATGACAGTTAATTGGATATTAAGCTCGATACCACATGATGGAAATGACATTGCAAACTGCATTTTTTTTGCCAATTTCATGATGCCAGAGCTCACCTTTGGGTTTTTTGCTGATTCACCAACCGATTCATCAAAAATTGTAACAGATTTCCTGATTTACAAATTAAGAATATAAATTTTTTATGGGTAGTAAAATATGAACATTTACTTTCAGATACTGGATATCGTTGTACCCCTTATGAACGCAGTCACTGTTTACTTTGCCGACAAAGATGCCCTCAAAGGTTCTCTTATCAAAACCATTCAAGAAGTTCAACCAACAAGGTCAGTAAACCCTCTGTTGATATCTTATTACCTGCCTTATTGTTTGTTGAAAAGTTACTTTAAAATACATATCCGGTCGGCGGACGAGTTGATAAGGCGTCTGGATTTCACCCAGGCATCGTGAATTTAATTCTTCAGCTGGCTAAGTCCTCCATCACGACACAAGCAACATATTCCGCTTACTGTGGTGGTAGTAGGAGATTTTTAAATATTGGCAGGTTATTTGTAACCCAGGAATGTTTGTCTTTCTTTTTTAAAAAAATAGAAAATAGAAATGTATAAATTCCATCATGCCTCCTCCAATTGGCATGTAATAACTCATTATTCTTATATCACGACAGATTCCTTGGCGTTCCTCGTGTGTGGGAAAAGATCTATGAAAAGATGACGTCCATCGGAGCCAGCAATGGCATAATCAAAAGGAGCATCGGCAACTGGGCTAAAGCACAAAGTATTAACCATTACAATAAAGCATTTAACGGGTAAGACTTATTTGTTACATAAATGAACACCCTTACAATTTGTTGATAACCTATCCGGCGGTCTGTCAGCGGATTTAGTTTTTAGCTGTTTAAGTTGTAAGACATAATAGATATCTCCAATTGACACCCAGGAATGTAAAATATGTCTAACGTGTAATTTTTTCTTTGCAGTATCAAAGACAATTCTTATGGATACTGGTTGGCTCAGAATGTAGTCTTGAAGAATGTGAAGGCGGCTCTGGGATTCTCAAACTGCAAGATGTACCTCACGGCGGCCGCCCCCCTCTCCATAGAAGTCAAGTCCTACTTCATGAGCCTGGATATGCCCATCATGGACGTGTTCGGAATGTCCGAATCTGCCGGTGCACATTCCTTTGGCACTCCCGAAGCGTAAGTTTTAAAGACATCATTTTTCTGTTACAAATTAAGCCACTTAAAGACATAACATTGTCACCCCTCTTTCTGTTACATGTATTGCCTACGAGAAGGAGAGCCCCGTGTTTTTGTTATTCAGTTGTTAAAATATTTTCGATTTTTTGTTTTTTTTAATGATAAAAAATGACACAAATGGGAAAAGCTTCGAAAAGTGATACACAAAGCAATATTGCCAAGGTTTTGGCATTAATGGAAATCTATAGAAGGCTTGAAATTAATTAATTATTATTATTTCTTTCAAAGATTTCTAGTAACTTTGTGGCATCATTATTAATAAATTAAGAAGAATAACTTTGTTTACACCACTTTTTTTAATAAACAAATATCAACATGTTTCGAAAGCAAGTATTGCGTTTATATAAGCAGTAAGTGTATTTAGAATATTATTGATATAAATTTTAATAATAATAACGATTATTATTTTATTTTTTATACTTTGTTATTTTCCTGATTTTATTAATAATAGTAAAAATAATTTCTTTTTTAAATTTCTAATATAAATTTATTATTTAATATGTTATAATAATTTTTTATTTTTCAATATTTTTTTACATTTTTAATTAATTACTTACCTATTTTCATCACTTATTGTAAATTTTTGTTTATGTTATAATTTGTCTATACTTGTCATTAATTTTAGTATACTGTTTATCCTGATGAGGAAAGCTTCGCTTTCGAAATACGTTGTTTTTTATGTATATAAAAAAGTGGTGTAAACAAAGTTATTCTTAATATTTTATTATTATTATATTCCGGCAGTCATAAATAAAATTATTTTGACTTTTCAGATTCAACCTAGAATCTATAGGAAAACCAGTCGATGGCGTTGAAACCATGCTGGGAAATAAAGACGCCAAGGGAGAAGGAGAAATCTGCATCCGAGGGAGACACGTCTTCATGGGGTACCTCAACGAGCCTACCAAAACCAAGGAAACCTTTGACGATGAAGGATGGCTGAAAACCGGAGATGTAGGAAAGATCGACGACCAAGGATACTTATACATTACTGGCAGAATAAAGGTTATTTTCATAATAATATCCATCAATGTTGGAAGGCACTATTCCAGGATGAATGATTCAAATCAAATGATTTGTTGTTTCCGAGAAATTTGTTATTTTAGAATGAAAAGATTTGCTCTTTATGAATGAATCGTGTCGTACTGAATCCAACGCAATGATTAAAATTAATCAAAATCGGCGACTATGCTCCATTCTGGCAGAATTGTCTGGAAGGAGAATGATCTCAACATTATTTCAACTGTTTTCTCCATTTTCATCGATGTTAAAGTACAGTTTGGATTGTAACGATTGAAAGTCAAATTGATTTGTGTCTAATGAATTTATGTATATTGTAATTCATTTGCTCAAATGAATCGATCCGTTTTAACACTATGAAAGTTTTTACCAATTAACTTTTATTTATAACCGACTATTTTTTTTACCAAAATTTAACACAGTGATGTATAACCAGCCACTGCATGCGGACCCTGGACTTGATGCAGCCCGTGGCCTGTGAGCCATTTCGTTTAGCCCACTTGGTAAAATAAAAAACCTAAATGTTTGATGTGATATTACTAAATTTTGTTCGCATCCTGAACGTTTTCCGAAGTGGTTGTAAAAGTGTCTATGTTAGATGTCTCATCAAACACATGGATAAGTGGATGGTTAATTCCAGAGAGTTTTTAATCAAATTTGAAGAACCGGCAATACCTCTCCCCTCACCCCTCATACCTCCCCCCCCCCTCCATCGTATTGTGTATCACTGATCTAAAATCAAAATTTCAATTTCAAAATTAGGTCGTGATGTAAATTTTAACCGAACTGAAAACACCATTGTAAAGAATATTTTTAATAATGTAGGTGATTTCATTTCTAGGAACTTTTAATTACCGCTGGAGGTGAAAATGTGGCTCCCGTTCTCATTGAACAAGAGATCAAGAAGGAACTTCCCTGCATATCGCAGGCAATCGTTATTGGTGACAGAAGAAAATTCCTCTCAGTTCTACTAACCTTCAAGGTAACATATTATAAAACTTACACAGGTGTGGTATACCATACATACATAAAACAATTTTATCAGAAACATAAGTACATATTGATCTGTATATATGTAGTCATTAACTCTTTAAACGCGTGACGTTTCTATGGTACATGCTCCTGTATGCGGCACTTATTTATTGGTATCTTTTCACGTAGTTATGATCTCATAACGTAAACAGAAAGTTATTTTTAAAATCTTATAGATGTCGCTAGCATGATGAAATTATGAAGATTTTACAAATACAAACCACAGGATTCTGACCTTATCGACGCCAAAACTTAGCAACCCAACTGTTGCGACGCCAAAACTTAGCAACCCAACTGTTGCGACATTCGCATACCAGGCGCAGCCGCCGTGACCCAACTGCCTCGGCATTCACGTTAGTGGGTTCAGTTGAAAAATTTACCTTAGTAATTTATATAAAATTATTTTGCAGACGGAAATTGACAGCGATTCTGGCATTCCTTTGGATAAATTGAGCACTGATTCAATCAGATGGGTCGCTACTTTAGGAGAAAAGGTCACCACTGTTGCCGAAATATTGAGCGGACCAAACCAAAAGGTAACTATGGAAATCTGTTGAAATTTTACATACAAATAAAATTCCTGTTTTGTTTTCATCAATGCCTGGAATCCATTTTGAGAGACCCTGCTCTATCTCTTTCCCCATTTACGTTTCACGCTTTTTTATTCCCTATGTTAAAATTTTCCTATTTGCAACAATTTATTCCCCATAGCAACATTGGGGTAACTTGAGCTAATACAAATTCTTTTTATTTTAATTGCAGATTATGAAGGCAATTCAGGATGGAATCACACGAGCTAATGTGCAAGCCATCTCCAATGCCCAGAAAGTACAGAAGTTTGCTGTATTGCCGTGCGATCTGTCCATAGCAACCGACGAATTGGGTGAGCTAATTTATTTTGTCTTGTTTTCAGTTACGTAACAAATACTCCCCGGCAAGACTGTTTACTGTTTACCGGGCCCCAACCCCTTCACCTTCACAACTAATAGAAAATCAAAGAGTTTATGACTATCATGATATGGGCACGAGCTATACTAGTTGATAGAGCCCATTTGAAGGCTGTACAGCAGTCTGCCATGGTTTAAAAAAAAAAAATTTTTATTTATTAATTCATTTTTTGATACATACATATTCACACAAACAAGGTACAATGATTCAAAACATTTTTTTTTTTGAACATTAAATTATAAATACATCTGAACAACCTATGTGTAATGTATATAAAACAAAAAATCACCACATAGGCAAAGCCAGTGCGTGGGTATACCTGGTATCAGTTAGTTGCAGTATATTAGTTTATTTGTATTAATACATGGATGTTGAAGGTAGGTTAAATAAAAGATTTTAAGTTGGATAAGAAAACAAATCGAAAAACAAAGAAAGAAAAGTGGGGAAAATATACAATTATAGCAGGAAAAGGTTAATATCTTAGATTTTAATCCAGTTTTTTTCATTTTTGTATGTGTTTAAAGATGATATGTGTGGACACTTACATTCTGTAGATAGAAAATTAAAAATTTTAGGAGCAATAAAAAAAGCATGTCTCTGCGCAAGCCTAGTTTTACACAAAGGTACTTCAAGTACGTTATTTATCCTGTTACTAGAGCGATTTTTGTTTTTTGGGAATAGTTTTTGTCTTGAAAATACATATTTTAGGCACTAGATAAATGTAATAAACTATGAAATAAATTAAGTAAATTTATATTTAATTATGTTATTTAACCAAATACATATTTTTTACAGGCCCGACATTGAAACTGAAGCGAAATGTCATCACTACCAAGTACGCCAGCATCATTGAGTCGCTGTACACATAGACATTTTAAAGCACGCTAAACACTTTTTACCTTTCAACTGGTGATAATATTTTTACACTTAAGATAATGTAACATAAAACACAGCTACGTAATATATACACACCAGGTGTACAGGTATATACCACCGCCTGGTGTAAAACAAAGATAATTTACAAAAACAGCGTACGTAAACAGTTTCCTTTTAAAGGTAGTCAATATACGTACATAATAAAAAAATAAATATTTAAAGATGTCTACGGATGTTTACATTTAGAGCAGATTTTAGTACGGTGACGGTTGTACTTATTCCACTTTATTCATATTTTAAATGATCTACCTGCACCTGCTCACCTTATTCCTGAATGGGATTGACTATACGTATGTATGTAATTATTTAGGTACAAATAGAATGTTTTACACATTTTTATCCAGATCCTGAATATTGTACATACATGCAGTGAAACTCTCATATGTGAAACCTTATATGTGGGATAAATTGGGCCATTTTTCAAATTCAGTCTACAAGGGACTGACAAAACAAAACTTCTCAAGTGGGAACTTCTGAAGCGAGTTTCACTGTATTAAAATTGTTGTGAAAATCATCCAAAATGACACTTTGTTTTTCTTCATTGTGTCAAAAATAATCATTATTTTAATATTATGTAGTAATAATAATAATTAAATTATCTGTAGTCCAGTTCTTAGCAGGAAGACCTCAGTCAGCATGTGAGTTGGTAATCCTACTGTACCATTAAAACCTCGCAAGTATCATTGTAAAGGTCTAAAGTTTTAGTGTATCATTAAGTAGTTAGCGCAAACCATGTGCAGACTGAGGTCATTCTCCCCAGAAGTGGAGTGCAATTAGACTAGAACAGCGGTTTTCAAAGTTGGGGTCGCGACCTATTAATAAATATAACAAGCAAACAATGATTATAATTTTACAAAAGAAGTAGATCACTAACAAAAATAAAAATTGTACCCATATAATACATACTAACGCAAAGTTGCTCTTGTTATTTTTTTCAAATAATTTTTTCTTCCTATATTTAATTTTTACCGCAACGTTAAAATCGAAAAAAAAAACTAATCTGCGTGTGCTTGTGCAAAGTCCGATATTTATGAGAAGTGCACACCTAGCACGTTAAAGGCTGAGGGGGTCGCATGAAGGTGATTTTTTGTTTTTACTAAAATGGGGTCGCACCTTTAAAAAGTTTGAAAACCGCCGGACTAGAAAGTAGTTAATTTTGTTACTTTGATGCCATGTTTTAAATTAAAAGATTTATTTAGTTTGTAATAATTGTAAAATAAAATCATGTGGTGCTCAATTTTCTAAATGTTAAATAAATAATACAATAAATATTTATGAATTGCCTGTTGCCTAGTGTTTATTATTGTGAATGGATTATTTGTTAATGCTCTGTTTTGTGCCTATTGCATTGCCTAACAAAAATGAATTTTCAAAAAGAAGGGGTTTGCGTACCTACATTATGTAGTTGGAAAAAGACATCAAATAATTCCAGATTTTAAAAAGGCTGTGAATAACCACCCTTATTGACAGGGAATCTTTATATAATTACTATTACATGCAAATGTTATAATAATTGTAAAATAAAAGTAATACAATATGTACTTTTAAAAATAATTCTTCACCCTTTTCTGGCATCTAGTTAGATTTCCACTGTAAATTTGAAAATATACAATTGCACATGTAATTTCTTATTAAGCAGCAAATTACATATGTAATTTCTTATTAAGCAGAAAATTACACATGTAATTTCTTATTAAGCAGAAAATTACACGTGTAATTTCTTATTAAGCAGGAAATTGTTGCTAACCCTTATGAGGGGAAAATATGAATGGAATTCTTGCTTCCCGTTTTATCTGCTCATCAACAAATAAAAGTTTTTTTAAACATATTGAAACATGTAGAAAAAAACGGAAATTTTGTATTGAAATTCATTCAAAAACTATTTTATATCAGCCAAAAAAAAAAGCATTGTAATAGTGTTCTGTAGCCAAAATTATCATTTGTGTCCTTGACGTGTTTGTGTGAAATAAGTTTGTCAAAATATTGTTAAATAATTACTACAGTAAAAATACCAATTTTAGTTTTAAATAAAATCAATGCTTCATTCTTCTTACCATGTGATAATATTATGACAAATAAGGGGGGTCCTCTGGATTTTACAAATTTCTTAGGATAAGAAATAACTATACAAAGATCAATAATAATTATTTTGTTATCATTATTATTAATGTGTATGTGTATGTTGTGTGTTCACATACATGTTATCGTGTTTTTCTTTTAACTTGTACATGTATATAAATTTATGTACATATATATTTCCAAAAAAATGTAGCATAAGGGCCGACAGTTTTCTAGAATAAATAATATTATTCTAATCGAGTGATCTTAATTATTGTTGGGGTAGTTGTAAATGTTAGTTTCAATTCTGTATTTATAATACATGTTGTTATTGATAAATAAACAAAAAACTGAAGATTATTTTTTTATGTTTTATTGCCTATATCTTGTACTTTTAATACATCTTTTTTAATAACTATAATAATATAAAATAGATCTTTTAGTTGCATTTTTAAACAGCGAGTAAAACTTAATAATAATAGAATGGAGGTTATTTAATACTATGCATGTATTCCACTGCAAATTGGAAACATAATATCTGTACTGTAATTAATGGCATGACATTTAAAAATACATACATATGATTTCATATGTATTTCATCGTGTTGATTCGAAATTGCCTTTGAAGGTACATGCAGGAATTGAATGGGAGTCATAAAAATAATTATTAATTTCCCTTCAGTGACAACCTCTGACAATGAGTGATATTGCTAAGACAGTGCTCGCATTTGTAGCGGTCAGATATAGAAAATGGGATTCCCTATCCTAAGGGATGCTAAAATTAATGTTTGGCCATTAATAAACACAAATCAGAAACTACACAAGCATATTTTTTTTTAAATAATCATATAGACAAACGTGCATATATGAAATGCAATCGTAAATATTACCTGCAATTACGATGCATCGGAATCGTAACGTCTGCAATACTATTTATTAGATATTTGTTAATATTCCTAAATGTACATATATAATTCGGATAAGGTACATTAATTACTTTTCAAAATTGACATACAATGTGTACATACATATTATAAAATATATAAATTTAAGCAAATATACTCAAATATATACATACATATATATATGTATAAATAATACTGGGAGTTAAAAAATAATTTCTTTAAAATAAGAAGCATTTTACAAAAAATATTGCAATACATAACTCCAACACAAATTAAAATGAAATACATATATAACAAAAGTGTCTTTACAGCACTTGTTTATTTTTAAATACGTTCTAATTAATAAGAATTGGCCATTGACCTTTGATATTCCTTTTCTTTTCATACATATAAACTTAAGTAACCTGACTATAATTTTTACGTCTTTCACAAATTAAAGAAAACTTAAGTCTGCGTTAAACAATCACTTAACCTCTGACGCGCCAGCGTGTCTAACTGGCAATGCAAAAAACAAACTTTATTTTTGTGAGATTTTCGACCTTAAAAAATGTTTGTAGCTTACAAAATTAAATTACATTCGTTTGCCAACAAAATAATAAATCCGATAGCAATTCTTGCTTTTGATTTTGTGAAACGCCGCTCGTCTCGAATTTAATACAAAATAACAACTGTCAAGTATTGCATCATTCCTTAACAATTCATTTGGATTTTATTCAGTGAAATCTCCTAAAATGTAAGTAAATACTCGTAAGTGTATTTCATTTATGCATAGATATTTAAATGTTAAATAATTCGTGAACCGAATGACGTTTGACATTTCTCCGCCATTTTTTTCACTCTGTTGACACTTTTTATAACTATTCCGTTGTTGAGCGGAACTTAAACCAGTTGTTTTGATCTCCTAACTTGAATTGTAAATTTGATCGTTACTTGATCGAGAGCTTTGTTGGGAAGAGCGTAGTTGTGCATTTGAGCAGTGTTGAGGCTAAATTTTGGCCTCAACAGTTGCTCAGTAAGATTAGGGATAACGGCCATTAGTGAAAAAGGTGAATCCTTTTGAATGGTGATTGGTACTAGTGGTGGGCGAAGCGGCTCGGTTTAGTGAGCCGGATCACTAAATCAACTCTCTGTAAAGACAATCCACATGAAAACTGGACGAAAAAAGTATTGTGTAAGAGCGTCTTAAGGATGTCTTTATGAGGGCCAAGGGAGCGAGGGAGAGGGCACGGTGCGGTGGGACGCGAACCGTCGTTCAATCGAGCCGGATCACCGAACCGGTACACTACAAAGAGCTGATTTAGTGATCCGGCTCACTAAACCGAGCCGCTTCGCCCACCACTAGTTAGTACATCCACTTACTATCCCATCACTTTAGTCGATCAACAACCATCGCCGGCATTGATGAAGAAATAATTTAAAAAGTTGATATTAAAGATAATACTAGTCAAAGGAATGATAATGAAACGGTTCAATGGACTTGCTAAAATATCTTAAAATCAATACATTTTAGTAAATAATGTAATAAGATTGAATTAAATATATATTAAGTGGAATGTTAAATTGATAATATACAACATAAAATTCAGTCGGTATTCTAGAACAGAAATAACAAGAAGTCTTCCATCAGTCTGAACAATTATTTAGCTGCCGAAAGAAATGCATATTCATAATAACTTAATAACATTGTAATGTTTAAACAGCACAAATTTCATAATGCAAAAATTTTGAGAGAAAGGAATATGTATAAAGGAAATTTTCAAACTAAAATATTATTGAGCTACAAAAATTGGAATGTTGAAACCGATTTTAATTTAAATTAAAAAACGTTTTATTTATAAAAAGAGTTCTGCTTGGTAATTATATTATTTCAAGAGAAATATTAAAGTTCAATTCACATCTACCGGCAGCGGGGCAGACACGTGCGGTGGTACGCACGGCACCGAAGAGAGTATTCACATTACACCCATGCGTGATTGAGTTCATAGATAAGTAAGCAACTGATTTTGTCACACCTGCCACTTTACATGCCTGCACTGCGCGGCGCCGGTAGATGTGAATAGACCTTTAGAAGTACAATATCAGTATAAATGAAGCTGTCAAAACAGAGATTCACAAAAGCAACGGAATGTTTAATACATACATATTATTATTATAAGCCAATACAGTAGAAATATAATAATACCTGCAGCTCCTGACATTTACCATACATTGAGATGTCAAAATGCTACACCAGCACCCCTAGTGGCGTGAGTTGGCAAAATTGGGTTTTTCCAGACATTTTAACAGATTTTCTGTGATATACATTTTTAATAAATCTATTAAGAATATATCTCACAGAAAATGTATGAAAAAACCAATTCGTACAACTCGGGCCGCTAGAGGGCGCTAGTGTTGCATGTTGCCATCAAATGTCAAGAGCTGGAGGTATTGTCATTTAAGAGTACTTGTTATAAGTAATAATTAAATTTAATTTTAAGAGAGAAATAATAAGAAGTACTATTCAGTCTAAATATTGATGTGTCCATTTACTGAGTATTCATTTTGTTGTGTGGGAGGGAAGAGGTGGGCATACCATTGGGGGGCACACAGTCAGCCAGGGGAAGCGGCTTGGCCACCCCGATGCGCACCAGACCCCGGGGGGCCCCCTTGAGCGCCTGGACCGCTTGGTCTAGTGTTGCATTTTCCAAGTTCTGAAATGTAAAAGGATCAAATATTGTTTGTGAGAAAAAAATCATGGTTTCCGAGACCACAGAAAGGCAGCAGCTATACGGCAGACGGCAGCCGCAGTGAGTGAGGCATAGAACAGCCGGACTCTCCGGACCCATAGCCTTGCACCGCAGTGGGTGGGATGGATTCATACGTCCGTCATTCCTGGATACCCTGACCCACAGCTTCCTACACACCCTTTATACCTAATCCTTCCCTTGCTTTCCTTTTCTTCTAAAACCCACATCAAAAATATAATAAAACATGCAATCGCAAAATATAAATAATAACAATATCATTACAACGGCGAGTAGTAGGCTTCCCCAGGTGCAGACCATATTTTATTTTATTTTTTACAGTAACAGCCTATATCATCTTTGGGGATGCTGTGTGGAGGGTCTTTTAGAGGATAGGTAGGAGTGAACTTGGGTCTTGAAGAGACCCATGTTATAGGATGGAGGAAACACAGAGGCCGGCAGATCATTCCACAGCCGAGCTGTTGAACACAAGAATAAATCGTAGAAGCGACCCGTTCTTATGTGACAAATGTCAACCGTGTTCAAATGTTGGGCGCGCGTTTGGCGTGTTTCCTGACTATGCACCGGTGCCGAAGGGATCAATGACGCTAGTTCCTCGGAGCATCTTCCATTAAAATACCGGTAGAACAAAGACAGCATTCCCACCTGACGTCTGTGCTCCAAAGATTGCAACCCGTTTGTTTGTTGGTGAATTTTGCCAACATTCGAGGCCTGCACAAAAATTTTAATTCTGTTCACCACCACCTTCCATCCCTATGCTCAAACATTCTATTCCTCTCTGAAACACAAATAGCTGAGCCTCCTGACGCCTCTTATCTGGACTGCCCGGGCTTCACCCTTGTAGGCAAGTTTGTATAGTCGAGCTGACGTCAACTGTGCGACTGTTGAGTCTGGAAAATTCCAGATTTGACATAATGTGGGTGCGTGCCAGTCTTGTCAGTACGGTAAGATTTTATGCATGTTTATACCGCTCACCAAACCTCAGCGAATCAGACTCATCCGAGCTATTTAAACAATTGAATGAAACTATTGATGACCTCTTACCCCGCTACCCTTCGGTCGAGTTTGTTGTTCTGGGGGACTTTAATGTTCATAAAGAACCGTGGTCGAAGTTCTCGTGTTCAACGAACTCGGCTGGCCGATAGGCAGAATTCTTTGCCCTTTGCCATGGGTTGGAACAACTGGTTAGACCTATTTTTAACTACCGAGTCACGTGGTTATGGGATTGATGTCACAGGGCTTTTAGGATTGTCCGACCATTGCCTGGTGACGATATCAATCCCTATTAACTTCAGACCGTCAATCGAGAGGCTGAAGAGAAAAATGTGGCAGTATAGGTCAGCAGATTGGTTCGGTCTGCGGGCTCACTTTAATGCTTTCCCATGGTCAGCTGTCTGTTTTCAGACTTCGGATCCTTCCAGATGTGCCCATGAAATTGGTGAAGTCATCACATCTGCAATGGATGGCTTCATTCAATTAACCGTTAAACAAACTGGTGTAGGATCAAAGTCGTGGTTCAGTCGATAATGCTCCGAAATAGTTCGATGAAAAAACATGGCTTACCAAGCCTATAACACATCTCGAACATCAGAAAACAGATCAGCATATAACAAATTGGCAAAGGAAAGTAAGAGAATCATCAATAGGTCAAAATTTGAGCACGACCTACAGATACATAGATCGCAATTTCTACATATCCAGTCTGTCACCTCTTACCAGTCCCGACGGTTGACTAGCAAACACCGCAACCGAAAAGGCCAACCTTTTAGGGAAAATGTTCGCGGAATACTCGGCTCTCGATGATCAAGGTGCCATCCTGCCGTTGGTTCCTCACTGTGGTTTCTATATGAAAAAGCTGAGGATCCGGCATCGGGATATACTCCACGTCTTACGGGGCTCGATGTTAATAAATCCAGCGGGCCTGATGGAATACCTGTCCTGGTATTGCAGAGGTGTGCTGTAGAAAGTGCTCCAATTTTGACAAAGGTCTTTAAAAGATCCCTGAAATGTGGCTGAGTGCCCTCTGGTTGGAAAAAAACGGTCATTCGTGCTATACCTAAGAAAGGTGACCGCTCAAACCCGACCAACTACAGCCCCATAGCGATCAGATCAGTTCTGCACAAGGTGATGAAACGTGTGACCAACGACAAACTGCTCACATACCTCGAGAAGAAAAAAATTATTGACAACCGTCAGTACGAATTCCGGCGGAACCGCTCGTGCGGTGATCTTCTTGCGTATGTGACGTATGTTTGGGGGCGGTGCCTGGAATGTTACGGTGAGATTCAAACGGTCTCACTGGTTTGACCGGGTTTGGCACCGAGGACTTGTCAACAAACTGCCTTCTTACGGACACCCCGTATCCTTGTGTACGTGGATTGCCAACTTTTTGAGGGAGAGATCGATTCAGACGGTTGCTGACGGTTTCATCTCTTCCTCGCATTCAATAAATGCTGGCGTCCCACAAGGATCGGTTCTGTCTCCAACATTATTTTTGTTGCACATTAATGACCTCTTGACATGTGCACCAATCCATTGTTACGCGGATGACAGTACAGTCCATGATAGCTCTTTATTTGACAAGCCCCCAAAGGGCACACAAACTCCAACGGCTCGGAGGGCTTTAAAGCAGAGAATGGACGGTTACCTCGAGAGGGTCTCCTCTTGGGGTAAGAATAACCTCATTGAATTTAATGTTTCATAGACCCAATCATGTCTGATTACGTCTAAAAGGGATTGAAATGACAAGTCTCTTTTAATGGAAGCAATCTTCCCAATAAGCCCTCCCATTGATATGCTTGGTGTAACCGTAAGCGGGCTCCATCGAAACCAGAGTAAAGTTAGCCTCTCAGAACCTGGGCATATTGTACAGAGCCCGCATACTTTAATAGTACATAACTGCTGACCCTGTACAAATCGCAAGTGTGCCCCACTGTAGAATTTGGCAGCCACCTCTGGTCGGGAGCCCCAAAATATCTAAAAAAAACCCTCGACTCTGTGCAGAAACAGGAGGTCCGTTTGATAGATTCGCCTATCTTAACAAACGGACTGCAATCTTTGGAGCACAGACGTCAGGCGGGAATGCTGTTCTTGTTCTACCGGTATTTTAATGGAAAATGCTCTGAGAAACTAGTGTCATTGATCCTTTCGGCACCGGTGCATAGTCGGGAAATATCCCAAACGCGCGCCCAACATTTGCTCACGGTTGACATTTGTCACATGAGAATGGGTCGCTTCTACGACTCGTTCTTGTGTTCAACAGCTCAGCTGTGGAATGAGTTTTCTACATCCTACAACATAGGTCTCAAGACCCAAGTTCAGTCCTTTCTATCATCTAAAAGACACTCCACACAGCATCCTCAAAGATGATATAAGCCTTAAGGGAAATTATTTCCCTCAGGGTCTCCTTTGTGGAGTTACTAAAAAATTTTTTTTTAAAAAAACCACGTACTATATCACGTATGTGGAGATATAAAAAAAATTTTAAAGCGTAATGAACAAAATTAGGAATGAGAAGTTTAGATAGTTAAGTGAAAGGATTAAGAAGTCGAAGACATGACATGACCAAATGAATCCAACACTTGAGTCGGGTCATATCAAGATCCTGAATAACAAATGAGTGGACACCAAAACAAAGTTATGTGGAGGTCCATCCTCCTTGCCTACCCCTGCAGATGGAGTGATGATTAGATGATTATTTAGTTACACTTTGAGCAAGTAAAAAATTCCTATTATTTTCCACAAGTTAGTAGTATTGACAAACCTGATCATTGACAGTGAGCAAACGATCTCCTGGGATGAGTCTCCCGTCCTGCTGGGCTACTCCCCCGGGAACAAGGGAGCGAATGACGATAACGGCGTGAGCTGGCCGCAGCGGGTCCTGATAGTCCAAGATGGAGAAGCCCAGGCCTCTCTCGCCTTTTACCAATTCTACGAGAATAACAATAATAATGTATTATTATTAATGATACATAGCTCCTATATGAATTCAGGCCATAGACCCATTGTGTCATCTCCCAAGATTCAAACTATACCCCTGACAGTTGCCAGTTCCTCCAATAAAATTCACAGAGGTTGTCACTGGATATTTGGCGATATCGCCTGGTTCCACAATATGGCTCCCCAGGTATCAGAGCCTTCTTCCCATTAAGGCAGAACATTGATCCCAACTACAATACATATTTACTTTAGATTTTAACAAGACCAGAAATCGGTACCGTGTTGGATTCTCCCGTTAACATTCAGTCTCGCCATGTAAATAGATCTCTACATATAATATGAACATTGTTTATACATATGGTGAATCTGTTGGACCAATTGATTATCCAGTTTCAGTGAAAAGATATCAAACAAAATAAAATTACACATCCTAAAACTTAACAAAGACACATCAACACTTCTTTAATATAACATACATGGGTTCGTACCTATAACTTGTGGTTCTGATGACCACATGGCCAGCCCTGTCAGAGGCTCCAGCGATCGAGATCTCAGTCTAGCTCCCGCTAGTGCTCCTCCGGCTGCTCCCTCTGTCCCGCTAGCCCCCGCACCGGTACTTCCACTAGCCCCTGCAGCCCCGGCACCTGCCAGACTGCCGTCGGACTTGGCTTTCACCAAAGCTCCTCCGACGGCTGCTGGGGGTAAGGGGGCCCTGGCGCAAACGAGACAGACTCGGGCTGGTAGTTCCTTGAGGATGGAGACCACTTCTAAGTGGTTCATACCTAACAAGCGGTGTCCATTAACCTCTGAAAGAAATATTAAGAAAACGAGTTACTTAATCAATATTATTATTTATTACAAATGAGTAAAACAAATATTTTTTTACAACTTGTCAAGAGATTTTTTTTTAACAAGACATGTTCTCTGCAGAACTAGAGAGGGAACAGATAGGGGATGGAGTATCTGTAGCACTCACCTAATAGCTCATCTCCCGAACGTAGAGTTGTAGAGCGTCCCACGGGCCCCTCGGGCAGAACGCTGCGGATGTAGTGGTGCGGACGCACCTCCCGGCCGCCCTCCTCCACGTCCACCGTGCCCTCCAGCGAGATGCCCAGTCCGCCCCCTCCCTTTACCACTAGGCCGAGGACTATCTCTACGCCACTTCCTGGAAAACATAAATAAATATGAAATTTTAAATAAATCACCCTTCCATTCTCATTTCTCAGTTTATTCCCACAATATTTTGCATCCTGGCAAAATATCTACACTGTAATGTAAATGTGTTCATTTTTTCGTTTATTTAAATGTGACAATTTAAATAACCATAGATTATTGAACAATCCATCATTTTGATTTTTAGTTTACAAATCAGAAGAATTAATTTTATTGCCTAAAAATATGTTTGCAAATTTTACATCATTTTGAGCTAATCAGAGAATAAGGACTGCTTTGACTGGAGACTAGTATAGTTTCTCTTACTCACCAAGAATGAGATTCCACTTATTGCAGATGATGTCTTCCATTTCCCTGGTGGTCGGGATCTCAAATCCTGGAGCATTCATCCCTGCGGGGTGCGGCACACCCCTCCCGAGACTGAGGGCAAGGTTAGTAGTCTCCACCAAGTCATCGGGGTCTTCCAAAGGGTCGCTGGGTATCATGTCCTCAATATCCATCTCATTGACAGGGAAACGTAGAGAACCGGACGTCGTCGACTGACTCATACCGAAAGACCTAAAAAAAAAAATCATATGTATTTTATCGATTGAATTGTGTACAAATTCAAATCTCTTCTGATTATTTATCAACAAAAAAATGCTTTGCAAAACACGTGCGTCTGAAAGCGGTGAAAGATTTAATATGCTGAGAATAAAAATTATTATTCTCAACGCAGACGTTTGCACCACGCCAAGTGATAATTGAGTAATTGGCTGGTTAAACATTCAATTTGAAATCCCTGGTCAATTTATAATGGAAATGTGTACTCTTTTTAAAAAAAAAACACAATCAAGTTTAGGACACGTCTTAAGGTGTTTGTGATAATCTTTAAAGTTTATAGATTTGTAAAATTATGATGTTTTAAGTATTTGGCGCACTTGTTGTAATGAATGGTGTGATCCGGAACGCATAACTACCATTAATGACATAGAAAAATGAATTTATTTAAAAAATTAACTAAAATAAGTAAGCAAAATAAATTCATGAAAAAACAAGAAAAACGTCTTCAACGACTATTTAATAATTTCTAATTCTGAAACTTTTAATTCCTGGTGGAATTCCATTTTAATATGATTTTTTTTATTAAAAACCTTTGTAACTTTTTTCCACTATTTTAATTTAGACCGGACCGGTTTCACCGTATCACGGGCATCTTCAGACTGGTAATTTTAAAACTAAATCGATGGTATATATATCTGTCAGGAGTGAGTCCCAATGCTTTCTAATACTTATTTATTTAATATCAACAGTATAAATATACCATAAACAATAATTGGATGTCATATTTAATTACAAGCATAAGAATATAGCACAAATAATTTCAAAAATTAACTATTAAATGTAGCGTTTGGTCATATATTGTATATTTATGACTTGAAATCTGTTTTATTGCTGACAAAACGGGTTAATAATTATATAAAACTCGGGTTGGTTTATTACCTTTTAGAAGACGGATTACATTGTTTGTTTACTGAATCTATGGGTTTTTTAAATTTCTACATAGTGTATATCGTGTGAGCTTTTATTTAAACAGATGGCTATTTCTGGTTTTCTTTTTTCCTCGTGATTTCCATCTTGTTTGCGAAAATGAGTATTATGGCAGTTGTTGTCCAGTAATTCCTTGAACTACGGGTAACCGAGTACATTTTAATGAGTCGAAAATAAAATATTTTATTATGTTGTAATAGGTGTACACGAACTATTTAATACAACTGACACATAAGTAAATATTATATAGCCGATTGTGTTCCAACGCATATACGAATTAGAAACAGAAGGCGAAAGAAAATATTTGGGTAAAAATTACCAAAAATAATTTAACGGCGCTTGTTTGTGACGTACACTTTTACTGCACAGATGACAGACACTTGTATTAAATTTTATGAACATATTGATAATAAAGGAAGCATCTTGGCCAGCAAAAACAATATCATTATGGTGCGACTTTAACCTGCACAACAAGCCAGAAGATGTTTTGCTGGACCACATTTGTTTTATCGAGTCTAATGGACTGCAGCAACACAATTCAGTGCGAAATAAACACAACAACATGCTCGATTTGGTGTTAAGCAATTTAACATTTGTGATGTGATATACAGTGATGAACCATTGATCTAAAAAGATCCCCACCACTGCACATTCATTTTTTTCTCTCCGATATCTATATATGAGAATGCACGGCGGGTACTCGAAATTTATGCACCATGAAGATTTGCTCTCTGAGATGCGCTACAAAAGTCTCAAGTAGGAAAGGAGTAACGGCGTATAAAATTATACATAATTTGATAGACAGTCCATACCTCTTGGAATGCCATAAACTGTTTGTACCAAACAACTACTGTCAGGGACGGCACCAAGATCGGATATGCATACCTCATGGTAGAACAGACGTGTTAGCTCAGCACAGCATGACAAGGGGTATGGTGCTGCTAAATAACACTCTCTTCATATTTTCAACACAAACCTTGAAGGTTTCGAGAGACATGCAAAAAATGTATTTTAATTTTTGTCATTCTGTATAATTTCATACACATTATTGTTTTATTCATGTGTATAGTAAATGGATGCAGTCAGTTATACACAATAAAAAATAACAAAAAAATATTTAAATATATATCGACATCATCGGAATAAGAAAAAGAAGCAGATTTTAAGTGTCAGGTTTCCACCCAGGGGTTGCAGGTTTAATCCTCTGTTAGCTAAGTACTCCATCGTTGCGTAATAACATTTTCCATTTATAATGATGGAAATAAGATGAATTCAAATATAGTCAGGTCATTCGTAATCCAGGAATGTTTACCGTTTACCTTTCAATCTGCAGATATACATAGATAATACTGATACAATAACTTACCCTAGTTTATTGAGATTGAGCTGGTTCATGGGGATGTGGATATCCTGACTATCATCGTCATTGTCCTGTCGGTGCAGGTCCAGAAAGGGGTTGACGGCCGGGGCGGGGATAGGCGGGGGGCGCAGTTCATTGGCTGCGATGGCCTGCTGCAGCTGCTCAAACTTTGGACCGCGGAGATACCTGATACAATTAATTAAATATAATACAATAAAAAAGTATGAAGTTAGTAATTTATAAAAATTCCTTGCGAAAAAATGATCCCACAACCTCTGAGCGTAGTAGACATGGATCTAACCACTATCCTATTGGCAATGTCAAAAAGTCATTTCACCATAGAAACATTGGTCTTGTGAACTAATAAATAGTAAAATTAGAAAGTCCTAACACAGATCACATTTAATAAATGTAATAAATGAATGTACATAATGTAATTCTAAATTCTAAAGCACTGCGCAGTGCAGAACAGTACAGTACAGTACAGATACAACAATGTTTGTTGTTTTTTCCATTATCTATGAACACATCCATATTACAGCATACGTAAGCGTAATGTATCCGCGCATGCACGGTGCTGGACATCTTATATTTTGCGGTGCTGGGGGCTGCTGGCAAAACCACCTGAAACACATGACCGGGACACTGAATCATATCGACCTCTTAACTTGTATGAAAACCTCCAAAATAATATATGCATTTTTAGATGAACTAAAACATTTTAAAAAGTTTTAATAAATACAGATTAATTTTAAAAAATTCAAAAACATAATATTTTGAAAATCTCATACAAGTTGAGAGGGCGATTTTATGTAGTGTCCCGGCCTTGTGATCTAGGTGGTTTTGCTGCTGGTGACGTCTGCACCTGCAGTTAGTATGAACACATCATCGTTAGCACCGCCATCTTGGCATCCCCGTCAGTTGGCGTCAATAGATGCATATATTGCTAAAACCAAGAAGATGGACAACGAAAAATTGATTGAATTGATCTGGGAATTTAGGTTATAAAATAATAATAAATATGGGAATAGGATTATAAAATCCTCAAACATATTGTGGCGGATGCTGACAGTTGACAGTTCAGCTATACTCGTGTGTTTGCTGTGCTGCACGGTGTAATGTGAATACTCGCGTCTGTGCCGTTCCTGCACTATACTGTTCTGCACTGCGCAGTGCTGGTAGATGTGAATAGACCTTTAATCTTCTTCATGACCTTCTTTCTTCTGGTATTCAGCTTGGGATATGTGGTACTAATTTATCTGAATTTGCTGATTCTTGGCGACTCTCACACATCTGAAACTGGTAATTCATTTTAGGTTGTCAGGCCATTTCATCTGTGGGCTTCTTATCAACCAAAGTCGCCATCTGATGATATGTGCACCTCTTCATATTATAACTGCCATTATTATTTTTGTTTCAGTTTACCATAAATAAGTGTGAAAGCTCACCTCTCTAGGCTTAGGATGACAGAGTTGCCGCTGCTTCTCAGAGCGTCTACGGCGCAGTGGTTAGAGCGCCCGTGCAGACTGGCTCCGTCCACCGCCACAATACGGTCATTGACCCGAATGCGGCCGCTGCGGTCCGCCGCACTTCCCGCCGTCACGGACTTCACAAATATCCCAGACAGTTCTTCTTTCTCACAAACATAGCCTGAAAAAACAATTTTGTTCATTTATTCCATTTTTAAAATGCTATACCCAATAGAAATATGTATTATTGAAACCACAAAATTGGGAATTTATCTAAGGCGAAAGGAATGGTAGAAATAGACAAAGGAAAACCTGACTATTCAGGTTTGGTGACTGAACATAGCTATTCAGCAACGTTCACACAATGCCGAGTCCTTAAGCCCCCATTTACGCACAGAGTCTGTGACTGCATCAGATGCGGTTTTTTACCGTCCACAAAAGGTAAGTATGTAAAGTATTTAACTTACCGGCAATAGTAATTCCTAGACCATTTTCATCCTTCTTAAGCTGAACTGTGAACTTCTCTGTCTCCGGTAGGTCCATTTCCAAACGGTCTGAAATGATTAACACAAAACACATTGTAGAAAGAAAGTAAAATATTTTTATTCGGGAATATTATTTACTTTATGGGTTTCTACCAATTTCTTTTTCTATTCTAATTCTCTCAGAAATGAGAGGAAATGATAAGTTTTAATTATTACCCAATGCAAGTCCGACTGTATCGGAGTCTTCCCCATTGTCCATCTCGTACATGAAGGATTTGTCCATGATGGGAGGGGGGGTGGGAGAAGGGGTCGCCTGGGAGTTGAAGATCTCGGGGAATCCTGCATCAGTCAAATAGCGGTCCAGGGCGTCCAGGTCCGACAGCAACCTAAAATACAATAAATTAAATAATGCGGGCGAAATATGAGTCAATAATGTGAGTGAGCAATCATCCATCTGCACAGAATGCAGATAAAAGAATGCTAGACGGTATGAAATAATCATATCTAATCAATAAATATTAATGTCAAAATTTGCTACTTTATTACTCATTCTTAATGTTTGTATGAGCATTTACTCAGGTATCATTATAATTACGCATCCTAATATGAACATATGTGTAAAACCCCATTTGTGTGTACACAAATAAATAAATAAATAATTTCGACAGTCCCAATGTAAGGTGACGAATCTGCATTTTGCGAGGTTTACATGGGAGTGAAAACAAAGTTAGATTCGACTTTCTATGCCGGATCCATCGTGCAGTTTCAGTTATTGACATTTAATAAAAAGGGAGAATTTAGAGGAAAACTCAAACTTTTATTGGCATCATCTGAAAACATAGAATAAATTGGATAGTGACAAAAAAAAACGAAAATCGAAATTTTGCAGATTCAACTCGTTACGTTGGGACCGTCGATATCGTTGTCTGACAATCTGCTTTATGAAATTAGAATTTAACCCATTCCGACACACATAATATCACAGCAATAATTACCTGGTGGGCACTACGGGGGCATCCGAAGGGGTGGCACCGGCAGGGTCAGCCGGCCTAGCCACCACCAGCCTCACGTGGGTTCCACTCCTCCTCAGTACCCCGGCCACCTGCTCCGATACCATCTCCACTAGCACCACCTTTAAAAGTTTGTTTTTTTTAAATTCATTAATTTTACTATAGATGTAATTTCAAAATGTTTAATAACGAGTTGGGTTAATCAAAGAATATTGACAGTTTTGAGTGTCGGTTTGTTTAACCGGTATTTAATGATACCGGTCAAGCTAACCGGCGCTACATATTGCAACATATTTATGCATAAGGATTAAAACTCACATCGCCAATTTGCAAAATATGATCCCCCGATTTGAGCCGACCATCCCGGTCCGCAACTCCTCCAGGCAGGATTGTCTTTACTATCACACCACTTGTACGAGCTCCAATTATACCTTCAAAAACAAAGAACATCAATTATTAACAGAAGAATTAAGTATCTATTAACTATCTTTTCTACATCCACTTAACCCCCCAAAGCCACCAAACTGGCATTCCGTCAAAAGCCCGAACTGTCCCAATGCCACTAGAGTGGCTTTGAATACTTGGCACAATGTTTTTCGAGCATTTTTATTTTTTAAAATGGCACTACTTAAAAAAAACTATTATGTATATCACTTCGGCATGCCAAGATGCAACACAAAACTTTCATTGCCATGAGGGGTGACATAGTTACCCCACGCATTTTTTTTCATTATTATGTCATTTTTTACATTAATTCATAAATTTTATTGCAAATTCTTCGCATGGCTTACACATTTAGGCTGCTCTCTGACGGTTCAGTAAAGAATAGATATAAACCTCATGCGTGATACCGTCAGGGCGCTGCGTCATATATTTCTATTAGCACTAGCTTACGACTCGAGGAGGAATTGAGAGTGGTGTGACGTACCCTTAGTATACCGCAAGTGGGACAACAATTCAGTAGCTTTTCGGTAACCACGCGACGTTTCGATCGTTTACTCGCCATTCAGCTATGTGTTCAAACATGGAACAAAATATGAATCTTCATCTTATAATGGAGGTAGAGAAATATGCATGCCTATAAATATAAATTACCGGCATATGCAGTAAAGGGGGCGGAGATAGCTTAAGATGAAATAGGAACATCGTTTATTTATCCAATGAATGAGTTGGTAATATAACATTATAAATGCGTTACAACTGTCACAAGCGTCGTCGGTTAAAATATGGAAATGCATACAAATCTGATGTTGTAATAGTACAATGATCAGGTAATATCATTATTTTTAATACATATAATATTTATTACGAACAGCAATTGTATTGCCACAGAAGTGACGCGTGTGGTTTTATGAAGTAAAGTTTACTGGAGGCTAAATCACTGCAGACCCGTCAGAGAGTCCATGAAACGAGACATCGTGAAATATTTCCTGCATTTTTGCTGCACCCGGTTTATGTCGATTCCGGACCGTCAGAGAGCGGCCTTAATGTGTTCTCGTGAAAAATTATAATGTAGTTAATTTTTTAAAAAATCTCTACATTCATCAACGAACGTGGCTTTTACCGGCGGCTAGAGATCTACTGACTTACCAAAGAACAATTGCTACCTGCTGGCAGTCCAGTGGCCGATTATCTTACCCTTCATGCAGGTTTGGTAAAGACGCGAGCGAGTGAGATGGTGCATGCAAGAAATATTATTTGTGACAAGGAATAATACCTACGCATTCAAAAAAAAATCTGTTTTAATCCAGTACTTTAAGTTTAATTATTTTAATGGTTAATTATGTGTTTATAGGTTTTGTAGGAAAAGAAAATATTCCAAAACTATAAAGTCTCTATTTAAAATAATGCATGGAGGATAATAATTTAAGAGATTTTGAGTACCCCTCTTGGCAATAGGGAGGTTAAAGAATATCGCCCATCAAAAGTTGAATTGCTCATGGAAAAGGACCGAGGTGATCAAAAAAACTTGTTCCGGAACAGTTCAGAGTACTTTTTTTTTAAAAGATGAATTTCACAGTGGAGATAAAGTAAATTTAAATGAGTAACAGTAAATTTTGGAAAAAAGTCAGACTAAAAAAATATTAAATAAATGACTCACCGAAACCAAGACCGGTTCCATCATTGACCAGGTGAATCGCCTCGACCTGCGCCCAGTCTGAGGGCAGAAGCGGGGGAAGGGAAACAGGAAGGGGAGGGGCAGCCCCCCCCTCGTCAGTCGCACCCCCTCTGGCCACAACCATCTCCACTAGCCCGCGAGCCTGCTGCAATATGCTGATTGCCTGGTAAATGAGACAGATAGAATTTTAACAAGTAGCCAAAATAGAAAATTTTGTGACAAAGATAATCTTCTTTTCTATATCAATAGCTCCCGTCAAGCTCAAACTTGGGTATTGTACAAAAAAGGATTGTTCAATTACAGTAATATCTATATTTTTTATTTATGTAAAATGCGAACACATGTCTGTCTGTCTGTGCATTCCTCGAGTAGAACAAAACTTAATAGTGTAAATGTATCGCTTTAATGTGGCGTATTGCACATCTCACACAACTATGCTGAAATAAACACCTCATTATATTATAACAATACTAGATTTCAAATAACACGAGAAATCGTACAAAGATAATTCACCCGCAATTATATAGAAAACAATGTGACAAAGAAAGATTGTAAAATAAAGAATGTGAATTTTATCTTGGCAATTTGTATACTATGCCATTCACTTTCTGAAAGAGTTATTTTCATATATTCTCCACAGTAACAGGATAAATAGAACAATGTCAAAACAATGTCAGAACAATGTCAGAACAGAACATGATAAAAGAATAGGTTAGGTTTGTTGTTTGTTCTTTTCTTTACTTTTCTTCAATGTTCTGTTTTGTCATGGAACCATTTAATTTCTGTATTTTTAATTTAATGAAACTTAATAAGGAACTACAGTGAAAAATTGAATGGCTTTAAAAAAATATATATTCATATAGATCAGCAAACCCCTATTCTGAATATATAACTTTTATTATATATAATTATACATAGAATTTATTAATCATTATTAAAAAGTGAATAAAAAATCATCTCATCAAAACACCTTATTATGTTGGTAACATTGCATTTGGAACATCTGACGTCACATGCGTATTCTGGTTTTGGATTAGTATGTACATTTTTATTTTCGATTTTGATTTGTATTTTAAATATGTATTTTTTTAGTTTTGGCGAAATTCAAACTTAATAAAATTGTTGTTCAATATAAAAAAAACTATTATTAATGAAATAAATTAGAGTATTCATGAGCAAACCAATTATCAATATGGATGTTATAATAATGTTAATGCTCAATACTATTATTAGTTAAAGTTTCTAAAAAGATACATAATTTTCTTACTTATGTTCAGTTATGGATTACTATGAATAGAATGTAAAATTATGTACTGTAAAGCTCATCCTTGTTTTGACATTTGACATTCTAAACTCAAAACTGTTCAAAAGAGACCGGGCCATAGATTTGGAGCGTTTCGGTGGGCTTTGAAAAATTTAAATTATTTTAACTATGAAAACTACCTCTAGAAAAAAAAACGAAATATACTGGTATTTAAGTTTGAACGTTTTGATAAAAAAAAATAATTAAAAAAATTGTACTGGAGTTCCTTGTTGGTTTGAAATATGTTCCTTCTTATTATGTTAATACCCTTCATTTACAACCTAAATAAAAAATAAAAACCATTTTGCACAGATTCAAATTATATACATATGTAATGCATATTATACTCTATGAACTTAATAAAAAAATCTTAAATAGTAATTGAGGAACAATGGATAGGATCAGAGTTAAGAAGCTAAGAATATTTTAAGAGGTCACTAAATAAGTCAATAACTCACTTGTTGGTGGGAGATGTTTGTGTCAATGGCAGAGTTATCTATTCCGAGAATCCTTTCAGCCTCCTGAGGTCCCGTTAGTACGCTGTAGCCCAAGCTGTTAGGCGGGGAGAGCTGGGGCACTCTCTGCTCCTCCTCACCGTCCAGGCCCCCATATAAACCGCGGGTTTGTAGAGCCAACTCTCCTGTTTAATAAAAGATTTAAGAATAAGTGAGTAATAGGAAACTGAAGACTTCAAATTATTTTTTGGGAAAAATTATGTTATTTTTTGGTGAATTTCGCATTATTTTTGGCGAAACTCACCTGCTGGTGTTATATCAAAGTCCCCGGGCAGAATGGAGGGGTGATGTGATATTTGCGTGGAGAGAAGAGCCAGAGAATCTTGCAGGGTGACAATACTACGGAACACCGGGTTGTCTAGAAGGCCGAGGATCAAAGCAAAGTCATCTGCCGTTGCATTCTGAAACAGACGCCGCATTTATCATTAGTTTTATAAGTGTTATGGTAATTTTATGTCAAAAATAAGTGTTTTTGCCTTTCCATTTCAATTTCAAATAAAACACAAATTTACTCAAAAAACACGACAATTTTTTTTTTTCACAGTTTACTTACCAAAAAATGGTAAGACTATATTATGTAATCATAATGTAAATAAATGAAAGAAATAAAAGGGTTCAAGAAGATTGTGGCGTCATATGAATCCAGAGCTCATTGTGGGGAGGTTATGAGAAACTTCATTCAACATTTTTATAGTGGTGTTTAACATTCCAATTTAACAATTTGGCAAAACTAGCACTAGATAATTAACTTACATCATCAGAATGCTCAAAATTAAGGGTGAAAAATCTATACTTATACTCATTTATATACCAATTTTGATCAAATTTCACACATGCAAGAAATCCAACTATCGCTGCGTTCAACTATTTTAAAATATCTAATATTAGGGAAATATGAATAATATATGTGCGGTGACAACCTATTTGTGAAATAGGCTTTGAAAAAATTATAACAATTCAAACACTTCTGGAATTAAACCAGAAAATCAGAGCGAAATGTGTGTTAATGTTTTCTATAAAATTAAAATAAATGTAAGTATTGAATGTAATATTATGTTTATGTATAAGAATTTTGAAATAAAACCGAATGGCATTGTGTTAAAATGAGTTGATTACGTGGTTGTAAAACATATGAGCATGTACAAATTAAGATAAAAGTATAACCTGTAGTTTTGGATCGTCACTTTGATCAACTGCTGTCTTGATGGCCTCCAATTGCTGAAGAGCACTCGAAATTTCGGAATTCAAATGCATTTTGAAGTCTGAGGAAAAAAAAAACATCAAAATTCCATCATGCTCATGCTACACCTTCCTACAGTATGAGTTTTGCATGTCGAATCTTAAATAAACACAGAGAAGGTGCAAGAAATAATTCATTTCAAATACATACACGATCACTAATTCTGCCGTGGTAAGTAAAATACAGTAATTAACAAAATTAGCGAAAATGAGTTGAATATGGGAAGTTATTAACTATCGAATTTCTTATGTTTTACATAAGACATAATTTAATATTACTCGTTCTTCGTATTAATAAAAGATAATTTTTGATGTTATCACTTACATTTACGAACATGCTGTGTTTTTATCTACCATCTTGAAATACATTCTTCTGCCGCACTGTCTTTAACTCTATGGTAGCATTACTATAACCTAGATTTTTGACATTCTGTTTTTTTATTGCATTTTTTGTGTTTCATTTTTCTAAGACCTGTTTTTTACATAAAATAAAGATGCGAAAACGTAAATATCTTATTAAACTTATGAACACAGTAAAATTTTAAACTGCTTTTTTACTTACCACAATTAAATGATAAACATTCACCATTAGTAAGTAAAAAAACACAGTAAAAACAGAAAAATGCATATTTTCAACAGATATTATTTATTTATTTTTAAGTATATATTACATTGTGCATTGTATTTCCAAGAGTTAAGAAACTCATTGTGGGATCACATACAGAACCTGCATGTGATAAAAAATATACATTATAATATAATGATACAAACCTTATTGTAACGATAATATACAATAAGTGTTTGCAAGTATTTTGGCAAAAAAATCAGCCAATTGTTATTATGCTATAGGAAATATCAGATCCCTATTAGATCACAACATGTGTGATAAATTAGTGCAAATTATAAAATTGAGTAAACTCACCGAAAATTAATGGTAGTGGTATAATATTTATTATACATTGTTCAAATATTATTTATACTGCTCACAGAACTTGATATATTATTGTATTTTTTACAGTGATTATAATGTTATAATTAATTGAGTTACGCGATACTGAAGCGAGGAGAAATAAGTTAAGTTGTTACGTGACCAGGATACGAGAAAATAATGATTTTCAGGCAATCGAGATTCATATAATTGATTTTTTAATGTTTCTTGAGTTGCGTTTTCTGCATATACAATCTTTTGAATCAGCAGTTGTCGGGTGGCCGGTAGGTAGGTATCTACAATGCTAAAAGGTTAAACAAAAAGTGACCCTTCATTCTAGAGAATGACTCCCATGATAAATACTGTATTTTTACTTACCGCGGCAGAATAGGTAATCATTAATATTTTACTATTGTGAAATCAACAAGGATATAATTGCAAGGGAAAGCGGGGGGCTTGGTATTTTAGAAACAGCAAATAAAAAAAGAAGCCGTATGGACATACTTAAATCATTACATTACACTCAATACCAAGAAACATCAATCGGGGCGGTAAGGTAGCTCATCTCTAATGCAGTAGCATCATCTTTGGGGGTAGACATTCGCAAAAGAATACCACATAAATAGTCAAAACAAAGGTGTTAAATGACAGAATAATAACAAATTTTTGTTAATTGCAATAAACGAAAACTGACATAGCATTACTGGACAATATTATGATTGGTATGTAAACATTGCTGGCCTTAGCATTTGACCAAAATGACTATAATGAAAACGTACTTACATTTTAATGGAAACTAAACAAGAGAAAACATTAAACAGTTGAATAATGTTATCTAAATTGTTTTATTGCGACAATGAAAGTGAATTTGTGGAATGTATGAAAACTGTCAAATGTCACATAAAGTATGAACATTTTTCTATGCAAAACACTTCACCAACGTAGAAACTAGAAACGATCCAGATATTTTCTCTGTTTTAAAATGTATGCAAAAATAACCTTTATATCAACAATTCTTTGTGATAATATCCGATTGAACAAAACTTTCTTGTATTGTACAAAAATCTTTCATGAAAACTATTTTCTTGCAAGTCTCAGGGTTTGCACAAAATTTATAAAAAGTAAATTATATACGGTTATTTGGTAAAAGGACAATTTTTTTTGACAAGTATTAGTGCATATGAATACACTTACGTTGTGATGCCCTTGCGAAACATGACTGAGAAACAGTGTTTTGTCTTTCTTACACCTACTTATTGTTTTGAACAAAAAAGGAACAACGAGTTTAGTGTATACGTTGTTCGAATTTTAAAATTTTCGATAGTTTTTACCTTCATTTGAAAAGTTTTACGGTGTGCTTTTTAAAAATGATTCTTTTTCTTCAAATTTACTGAAATTTTCTTTATTGCAGTCGAATAACAAGTTTGAAATATGCTGTATGTAATCAATGTATCTGTGTGTATATTGCATTTGTGTCAACTCTGGGTGCGATAATGCACAAGCATTATAGCCGGAGGGCCAAATTATTGGTTACATTTGTTTGCGGGCCGCAGCGGACAAGGTTCCTATAGCTTTAGATGATTAATTTTACAGTCGGTAGCGTCGCTTATTTTTTTTTCTATTTGAATACCTTTCTGTGTTTTGTGAAACTGTTACTATTTAATAAATTAATCACAGATCGCACAAATGAAGGGTGGCAGGCGAAATTTTTTCAGTATTTAATGTCTCACCAATAAATGCTGTCGAATTTAAACACTTTAAAAAAAATGTAATTTTGGACGACTGATTCAAAATATTGAATACAGAAAATATTAAATCGTTTCCATATTTCACCCGGAAGTTGAAAAAATCATTGAGACATGAAACTTCACTTCTGTCACGTGTTTTCAGAAATAATATTTGGTCGCGTACCCATTTAAAAACATTAATTATAGCTTGGACAACAAAAGCGCGACAGGCTTTAATTTTACTAAGCCTGAGGTCAAACCAACAAATAATGTTGATTATTACAGAAATACCGAGAGCTTTGATATTTTATTTTGATAGTGGGCCGTACGAAAAGGCGCGCGGGCCGCCGGTTGATCGCTGCTGTATAGGGGTTAATAACCATGTTGAGATGAGCGGAACATTAGCGCCTTTGGGTGATTTATTTATTGAATCGTTCTGTGGCTGTACAAAAAAGCCAAATTCAAAATAATACATTATGTTTGATTTTCGGTTCAGCTTCATCGCTTCATCCTTGATATTAATTCCATAGAAGATGACCACTGATTCACTGACATTATGACATCAGCTGACCCGGATTGACCTTTTTTTTACGGACATAAGTTTTGTTTGACATTTTGGACGTGTTATCTCCGTTGGCCCAACTTGCATTTGATAGTTTTGTTCGTCTCGTTTATACGAAAACAGTACAATGTTTTCAATTTGGTGTATACTGCTTTCATTGAGTTTAGTTTTACAAACAATCAACTGCTCGACATCAAATAATAGTACTGAATCAAGGTACGAACAGTATTACAAAGAAGGGGTCACCGCATACTTGGATGAGAGATGGCAGGATTGCATTACAGACATGGAAACATCCATTCACATTTACAAATTGGCTCTCACTGCAATAGCGGATTGCAGAATAAGTTGTCAGAATCATCCTTTCGAACCTTTGGTGAAAAAAGATATTGATGATTTGCACTATTACGAAAAAATGCTGAAGAAAACTCTTTGCTTCCTCCAATGCAAAAGGCAACGCTATCCTAATGTTGTGTTTGATTTTCCGTTAGACGCATCATCCCAGAAAACAATGGAAGACTTAACTCCGTATTCATACCTTCATATTTGTTATTTTCACAAGAACCTGCTGCAGAAAGCCGCTTCCGCCGCATTCACCTATTTAGTGCGCAACCCCGAAGACAAGCGTATGCGATCAAACTTGGAATACTATTTGACTCTGCCGGAAGTAGACGCTCGAGAAATAACTAACTTTGAATCTGAAGAGTTCTTGCCGCTTTACTTGCACGGGATGAACGCCTACAACAATGAGGACTGGGAAAGCGTGGTGGCTTATATGGAGGAATCCCTGCAAGCCTACTTCGCCTCCGAACAGAGATGCAGAGTTCTGTGTGAGGGCTCCTTCGACCAGGGCTGGCTGCCGGACTTTACTTCGTCAGTATCAAATCATTTCACCTTCTGCCTCAAATGCAAACAACGCTGTGTCCAGAAACTTAAAATGTTAAACGACTTGAAAGGTAAAGAAATAATGGCTGATCAATACAACTACTTGCAGATAGCCTACCACAAGTTGGGACGTTTGAGTGATGCATGCAGATGCGTGGCCAGTTACCTTCTCATCTTCCCATCCGATGAAACAATGATGCATAACAAACAACTGTATAGCGACATTGCCGATCCTACAACTTTTATTCCTCGCCCTGAAATAGTGCATTATTTACTGAGGGAAGAGTATGAAGCCAAATTGCTGCAGTTCATTAACCAGGCTTTCGTTGCGGAATTTGAAATGGAGAAAAATGAAGCAGAAACGACACCCATAGAAGAAGAGGATGATAGCGCTAATGAAATATCAAATGATTTATGACTTCATGTAGGTTATGAAAAGATTCAACGCTAAGTCAAAATCTTATTGAAATTACTTTGAATCTCTACTTTTTAATTCTATACAAAAGTGTGCCTTAATTTTAATATAGAATCTTAATATTTTAATGCGTTATCTTTAACGTTTGGCCACTAACAACTAACAAGATTAAAATAGTTGTAATAATTTTAAAAACTTATGCTAAAAGCATAGTCCCACCATAATTAATTTAAAAATGAATGTACAAATTTTGCAAAAACATGATGCAACAATTTTTTTAAATACTGAAACATTCAGAATAATGCAACAATAACAATCTGTACGCGTGGATCAGAGAAATCTGCTGACAACAATGAAATGTTCAATTTGTAAATAATATTTATCCAACTCGTTATTTTTTAACCTTCACAAATTTTAGGACTATTCAAAATTGGATCGAGGCCATTTCTAATCAATAAACTAGCAATATAAAAACAATCATGAATTTAAATTTGTTCAATGTAAATCTCTACCAAAAGTCTTAAATAAATATCAAAATAAACTGAAATAATACTATGTTATCTACAAAAAATTTTCTTTAGAAGTTATGTTCCTATTTTGTATGATAAAAAATATTTGTTTTCTTAGTGATACAACGTGCCATAAATTATATTTAATAATTAATAAGTGTACAAAATTTTTTACTGTTTTTCAGTGCCATGAATAAACAAAATTTTACTAATAATACTCTTTTATTGTTTACTAGCCGGAGTACCCGGCCATTACCCGGGGTTATAAATGTTAGTGTTACTATTAATTGTTTTTGTGTTTAATTCGTAGAACTCCTTTTAATTATTTTTTTTCAAAGTTAATGTAAATCAAATTTAATAATGTTATTAAGTTCTGCAAGTATTTTTAGTTTTTATTATTGTGACAGCTGTTTCGGCATTAAAGGCCATTTTCAAACTGTGGTTAATCCACATTGTGACGACTTATTTATATGATTTAATTTACTCCCACTCCTTTTAAATTTGGAAGGGTAATGATTTATTACCGGTAAAACCGATTTAGTTAGAAACCAACTAAAATTCTGAAAAAGCAAGGGCCTAAGATTAAATTTACTTGAACAATTAGAAATTAACAAACAAACGAATGATCCTAATATAACATTAATTAATAAAGTAAGGAAAATTACATACTCACCACTTCTCAGTATGTTCATATTATCAAAACAATACAACATATTTAAATAAATCAACTGAGACAACATTGTCAGTTAAATACGAGTAAACACATTATAAATGTGAAAACCTCACAGAATTCAGAATTTTAATTGTTTTCTAACTAAATCGGTTTTACTGATAATAAATCAATTACCCGTCCAAATTTAAAAGGAGTGGGTGTAAATTAAATCATATAAATAAGTCGTCACAATGTGGATTAACCACAGTTTGAAAATGGCCTTAAACGCCGAAACAACTGTTATAATAATAAAAACTAAAAATACTTGCAGAACTTAATAATAACATTAATAAATTTGATTTACATTAAATTTAAAAAAAAAATGGTAGTGTTACCCCTACCCAGTAATTTTCCTCTTATTTTGAACCTCAAATGTGCAAAAATTTTTCAAGTACCAAAATTCTGCTTTAATAAGGGATGAGAAGGGGGTATGGGAGGTAGTTTTTCGAAATCTTATGTAGACAGTGACCTTCCTCTTGTTTGGAAGGTCGAGTGTGCAAAATTTCATCAAGCTCGAAATAAAACTGTAGATTTGTATACAAAACAAACACGCACCGCCTGTGACATTCTTATTTATATAATAGAAGATAGATTAAAATGTCACTAGTAGGCGCAAAGTAATCCATAAACAACAAAACGTGACTCAACTGTGGGTAATGTGGGCATGATGGCTAGTATAGCTATGTATTATTTTATTTGCTAATCATGGTACCGAGTTAGAGTTTCCCAACCTTATTTCTCTCACCGCCCATTATTGGACCATGTTTTTAATTAGCGCCTCCCCCTCTCCCTCCGTTTCTTATGCGATGAAATTTAAATATATACTTATTATATTACGTAGTACCTACATTATTGTTCACATGACAAACCTGGTTATGTGTTATAAAAAAAAGAAAATTAATCCATATATAAATCAATAGAATAATTGGTCAGTTCATTTAGATGCATGATTCTTTCAACAATGTACCTATGAAAAAATAAAATTCTTAAGAAAAATTTATTGAAAATATTTTTGTCGCCCTCGCCCCCGAAAACAGATTAATTTTTTTTTGTAATTTTCTTTCGGTGTTAATAATGTTTTATTATCTTCTTTTTTTTTTATAACAAATAATGATGTCATCACTGGGATTTCCCGATGATGACATCATTATGAGGATTTCATTTACAAAATATGAAATTAAATTGATGTGGATAATAACTAACGCGGTTTCTCGGGACCTGTTGCCAGATGAACAACAATGTAGGTACTATATAATATTATATGTATATATTTAGATTTCATCGCGTTTGGGAACCTATGAAGTAACTTTACATGTCTACAAACTTATCTATGCAGAAGGCTAAAAGAGGAACCCAGAAAGAACGTTTTACTGGTAGCCCCAAAATCCATAGTAGATCAATTCATTTATATTAATAGGATGTTATGGGCTATCAGTAAAAAAAATTGCTGTTTTTTCAAATTTTTATTTATTTATTACATACCTTTTCAAGAATATTTTTTCGCCATTAGCTTTTCTTGGCAAGGGGGCCTCTTTTTACAGGGTTCAGAGCGCTTACCCAGGCGGTAGTTAGCCACTAGTCATAACTAAATCCAGAAGCATAATTAAAGAGTTCAGTGGCTCATAAACCTGGAGAGCAAAAGATATAGTAATTCAAGCGGGAAAATAAGACAGAAATTTGGTTAATATTTCAATTTATTTATGTTTTCCACAAACAGAAACAAGAAAAATAATATGCAACATTTGTACATATGTACCAAATTTTTTTTAAATTTCGAAACAGCACAAAAATTGAATTCAATCATCTGAAACTTAAAAGTGAACCAATTAACCTTTAAAACACTGACCTTTTCAACACAAACTTTTAGTACATTTTTAAGCAATGCATCGCACTCCTGGGAGAACAATGATGCATTTGCAAATAACGAAGTTTTCTAAGAAACGAATTTAAACTTGGCTTATTTATATTGGACTTTTAGTCTTGGCCTAAATTGTAATTATAGTAACAATTACGTAAGTAAAGTGATTGAACTTGCAACTCCGTCTTTGTTCTACTCTAGTAATATACAACTTTTAGGTTTTATGGCAATACTAATCTCAGGTTATGAAAAATTGCACTCGCATCATTGTTCTCCCAAGGGTGCGGTATGTGTTTTAGTCAAACTTTACAGGAGAAAAAAGGATTATTTTTGAAAACTAGTATGAATTTAAAATTTTTGAGATATGCTTTGAATCTACTTTACACAGATAATAAGTGTACACAATAAAATTTTAATTTTCTTATAAAATTACTGATTTTGTTTTAAGATTCAATCAATGATCTAAGTTATAAATTGTAAATAAGTCAAAAATTCAGTTATGCCACACTAACATAAATAATTTTTCTAAACGTAAAATTTAAAACATAAAAAAATTAATTTCATGTTAAATATATAAACACATTATCTGGTAAGACGGAACAATTTACAAAAACATCTTTTTGCAAAAAAACAAGAAAGTCATTATGAAAATAGACTCAGCCGGTGCAAGGCGGGCCGCACGCAGTATTGCCTTCGGCATATTACTGAATCTCCTGATCGTAGAAGCTCGGCGATGAAAAGGTTAATGGAGTTTCCTAAATTCACCCTTCTTTCAATATCCCTATCAGTCTTTCCATCTCTCGTAAACATACTTCCCAAATAGACAAACTCATCGACCTGCTCCAAGTATTTATCATTCACAACTATATTTCACACTGTTTCGTACTCTCTTTCAAACACCATGAGTTTAAACTTACTTACATTCATCATTAGCTCATTCTTTATACGTAAGCCTGGGGACTTTCCTGTAAAACAAGCATCAATCGTGTTCAATCGGTGCAAAATTCATTGGTTAAATTATTAGCTCATAAAAGTTTATACGAAGAAAGGCATAATATTCCATACTTTTATCAGTCTCAATATTCTTTCAGTAAAAGCAATTCTGTGGTACAAAATTATATTTCAGCACATTAATAATCCTATATATAATACAAATAGACTAGAGCACACTTACAATACTCATCTCAATTTTAATGAAGGATTAATGGTTCCTAAGCATACAAACAAATATGGACAAAGAACTTTAGATCACATGATTCCTAGCTGTTGAAATGTTACCTGCTGAAATAAAAAAAATGTACATATTAAAACTAAACAGTGAATAAGATATAGAAAACTTGGATAGCTGAAAGAAACTATTGTATTAGATAATTAGGAAATATTATTTTACGTACGATTTATTGTTGTCGTTGACGTTTTTATTTTATTTTTTTAATATTTTTGTAGAAATATTTTTGAGTAAGATTCTTGAGATATATTTATGCTTCAAGTTTGTTACATATGTTTTTATTTTATATAGATATATGAATTTAGTAACCTTAACTGTAAATTTAGGATAAAGTTTTGAATAAAAAGCTCCCGTTAGACAAACAAAAAAAACTACTTTTTGCATTATATTTTTAGTAAAATGAGTTAAAAAAAAATATACTTCATTCACCCTAGACTGTCGATCTTCCATACTGTTAGCAATCAGCACCGCATCATCAGCATACAACAGGCAACATACTTTCAGATTACTTATTTTCGCGCCCAAGCCCACCTTTTTCAATTCTCACATTGTGACATTACGCAGCCTTGCTTAACACCTTTTGTGATGTCAAACCACCCTATAAAATCACCGTTGACCCTAATACGTGCAACGCTTTCAAAACTTGTTAATAATTATCAGACGAGTATGAGGTTTTCGTAGTAATATATATATTTTTAAATGCTAAAAGATGGCGTTCATATCTCAATTTGTGAACTAATGGACTTAACAGACTTTACCAATTGAGGTGACGATATGTGACATCCGTGTACGGGGACAGCCACCGACGGATCACATATGTAACAGCCGCGTTGATCAACTTAATATCAATATATTATTATGTATACTAACTATTGACACAGTTGAAATCGCACAATATAGTCTGGTGGCAGTTTTACAACCTATATATGTGCGGTAATAATGCTAGTTCAAATCCAATAGATTGCAACTTCTGATAATGAGGCATGTGATAATCGTGGGGCTGTAATGTAAAACTGCCTATTACCAAAATGGGCGAAATTGAGTTATATATGTAGTCAGGGTAATTCAAGGCTAAGGAATCAACTGATTTTTCATCTTAAACGACACCCTTTTTTATAAAATATACTATTTCCAGCAAAAAAATCTGTACCCTTTTCTGCAAAGGTGACTATTTTTCATGTTATGGCGATGCATACTATTTATTTCCAATAGAAATTTGAGAGATATAAATGATTTTTTTTTTGCAAAATGCACTATTTTGCATGAGATTGACATGTATTAACAGTCGGCAAATTAAAAAAAAAGTGAAGAAAAGGATTTTTTTTTGTCTTAAAATAAAACAATAACTTTAATTACATAACTTTTATTTTTTATATTCTCCTTCCTGACCGGGTTTCGCTGCTACCGTAGCTTCTTCAGGGCGGTATACTACCCTGAAGTAGCAAAACCCAGTCGGCAAGAAATATGTAAGAAAATAAAAGTTATTGTTTTATTTAAAAATCATAATGTCACATCATAAAGTTACCGCTTCATACGAAAACAGATTTTTTTGTTGTTTTCCTGGCTGGAAACTGAATCAGGAAGAGGACCTAATAAAGTCTTATCTGTACTTGCAAATTTTAAAAATGTTTTGAAGGACAGATACAAGGATATAAAGGAAATAGTCATGTTTGCAAAATAAAATAATTAATATTATGAATTTAAAATATTATTTATCGTAAGTTATGCCAAGTTAATATCACGGCAATGATACCAAATATTTTTTTTAATTTTTAAAAACAAATATTTGTAGTACGAGGGTTGTCCAAGAATTAAAGACCGTTTGTAATTTGCGGCGGTACGGACGAAATATTTCACTAGTTGGCAACACTAGCTTGTAGTGCGTAGTTCCCCCTCCAAAACGGGCAGTCGCTCGGTCCGGTAATTTATTCAGTCTGGCTGTGGCTGCTGTTAGAGATGGACGCTCCACTGCCGTCTCCCGCCAAACGTGAAGTGCGCCCTGTTATTTGCTTTCATAATGCGGAGAAGGTCCGCCCAGTTGAAATTCATCATCGTCAGCAATGTGATCAACCAGCGTAATATTAGGAAGTGGTGTGCGGAGTTCTCGAACGGTAGAACCAATATGCATGATGAGAAAGGAAGGGGAAGGAGGTCTCAATTGATGACGCAATGTTGGAGAAAATTCAGGATAAACTTCATGAAGATCGCCGTTTGACAGTCCGGGACCTTACAATTTCGATTCCAGAAGTCAGAAAATTTTCATCTCTTCCTTCATCTAAAGCAAAATTTGGCCGGAAAACATTTCACAACTGACGAGGAATTCCAGGAAGAGGTATCAAGCTGGTTGCAGGCCGCGGCGGGAGATTTTTATGACAAAGGGATCAAGGACCTTGTTCCCCGACTCACGAAGTGTGTTGAACTTGCCGGGGATTATGTAGAAAAATAGTGTAGACATATACAAACAATGCCATGTACAAATTGTGTATGAATAAAATTTTCCTGATTTTTAAAATGAAAACGGTCTCTAATTTTTGGACAACCCTCGATTATGCTTGTGAGAGTCGGTACTGTTTTTTTGCTCTACTGAAAAGTTAGATTTTTGGGAGTTTTGGCTTACAGCCCCCCAATTTTGAAATGCCCAAAATTCATCGTGCATAAAAAACTAATATTGATGCAGAAAAAAATGCATACCATATATTTTTTAATTTTTGAGATTATTGATTCTTACTTCGATGTTGAACAATGCATCGAAATCGGTATTATTGCATCACTGGATATTGGATCATACAACAAATTTGTGCAAACAAAGTAATGCAAAATTACATTTAAGTCTAGGATAACATTTATACCACAGGATAAGACATTCATTTGATAATTATTTATGAAATAGCCTTTTATCAACATCGCATCATAGTTTTTTTTGTTTTTGTGTTATGCGGGAAAACTAAAACAAACAATATTTTTAAATAACTTTAAGGTGGCCATGCCAACAAAGTTGGGATTACATAAAATGACATAATCAACAAATTAACGAACGCTACATAACTAACAAAATCTTACATTATTCGCTAGAAACCGCTAGCGGATTGAGAAAAAAAAAATTACCGCTTTCACCAATAAAAAACTGCAAACAATAAATAAAATAAAAAATTACCCTTGGCCGAAGACTTGGGATTACTCTACTTTTGAGATTAATACATGCAAATAGATTGTTTAATTTTAAGTGTAGTGAAAATTACACTGCGTATTGGATACCATGTACAATTGACATGACACCTTCTTGTTGCTGTTTTTTTTTTTATCCACTTACTATAAGCCGTATGAAACTACTTTCATATAGCTAGCAAATGATGGATAAAATATAACATACACGTTCGTTGCCAGGCTTGTACTGTGTAAGGTTGAAATATGCCACATGCCACCTTTTTTGTACGCGAAAAAAGTAATTTGACTTGGTCCGTCCAAGGGAGTGAGCGGTACCTGGGAAGACAACGATGCAACTACCATGGGAGTTGATGAGTGTTATAATTTTGTTACTTCTCATAGTTATAATTTCACATTTTTATTGTATCATCCGATATTGCTCTAAATAACAAATAACACTGTCAATTGTATCAGCTCACCTGAGCATTATCATTAAAAACAATATAAAACATGGGTGTTTTACTGGACCATCCACACCGCATCTACCATCACCATTTTACCGCATCTGAACGAATCAACACTTTCTGACACCAAAGGAGGTCGCCACAAAGAAGGATTATTTCAATCGGACTCATGACCTCCAGATAACAGGAAGTGACTCGTTTCATGGTGCTTCGAGCCGATCAACAGCGAAAGAGTTAAGCCAAATTTGAATGGAGCGTCTGCAGAAATTCGTTGGTGAAAATGGCTGTAAAGTAAAAGTAATTAAAAAGAAAAGAAAGAAATAATTATCAAATAGTATCATTTGGTTTGGCTCTTTGTTTTCTCAAAATAAATGCCATTCCGTGAACTCTAAAATGCTTATCGTGGTCAATTGCATTGTCAAACTGTTCATAGCAAATATGACATTGATTTTCCATCACAGGTTTGCTGGATTTTTTATCGTCTAATTCTTGAGGAATTTCTTTATCAAAGCAATCATTTTCCTCGATATATGCATCAGCGTTGGCCACTCCATGAATAATTAATAAGTGGCTACAGAAAGCATTTCTAACAACAAAGGACGAACCGCATTCCATACATTGATAAGAGCCGGAGTTGTCTCTGTGCGAGACAATGTGTTCACGAAAGGCTTCTTTATCCGCAGAATCAAAGGGACACTTGGTGCAGCTAAAGTTGTCACTGTTGGAGGGTTCGGATATCAAAATACCCGCACCGAACACAGAATTTTCTTCACTGTTTTTACGTTTGCCGATTCTGCGTCTTTTCTTTGATTTCGGAGGACTACCAACTGAATTTTCACCATTCGTGAGTGGTCGAATATCGTTTGTTGCTTCCTCAATGGCTTTAAAATGCCTTTTTCGATTAGTGCCTATTTTAGTATACTGCACAGTCCTGATGCTGTTATCCCATGTTGTCCCGTTCTTGGCACCATCGGTTAGTATTTTGGATGTTTCATTAGAAGATATACTATTACAGTCATTATCAATTTTATTTTTCTTGGTACAGACTTTGATTGAGTTATCAGATTTGACATTAGGAAGCCTCTTGTACACTTCAAAGCTTTCCCGACTCTTGCATAAAGGACACTCTCTTGGTAAGGCATGATCATCTTCCTTATTAATGGCATACATAAACGATTTATTACATGATTTACATGTTTTTTGAACATTGTCAAATACCACCTTTCCAGTATTTTCCGCATTAGAATTATTGGTGAAATAGAAATCCCGCGAACATATTTTACTGTATTTGGTAAGATTGTATAGATTGCATTTATCAATATGTTTTTTAAAATAGGCAAGAACTTGATATGTCATATTACATCCTGGGCAGCTATACAATAACTGAACCTTGGAATCGGTAGTGTGACCTTTGAAATGCTTCATTATATTGCTTTTAGACACAAGTTTATGGGAGCATGGCAGACACTGATAAAATGTGTCTCCAGTGGTAGGCGATATGGTGTTATGAGCCTGACTGGTGTGCAATTGCAGGGCAGCAGCTGTAAAGCAAGCAATAGGACACTGCATGCACTTGAACACCAGCTTGGTGTGGGCTTGTGTATAATGAGCATAGAGGACATCGTGGCGTAGGACGGATGTGCAGCCAGGGACAAAACACTCACTAACCATGCATCTGGCAAAGTGGAAGCAATTATATGACAAATGCGTTTGAAATTGTGTTAAGGTATTTGCCTCAAAGCCACACTCCGGACAGATGTGTGGTGATTTCTGTAAATGAATCATTCGGTGTGCCACAAACGAACAGCAATTCGGTAAAATCAGGAAGCAAATATTGCAAGTAAATTTAGTTTGGGAATCCGGTGATTTCATTTGAAAGTGAGTACACCTCGCCAAATAGCAAGACATAAACTTTGATACTGTTACTGTTTTACAAAGCTTACATTCAAATAAATTGGTCATCATATTGGGAGCTCCAGAAGGTAATTCTTGTTTGGCTGAATCGCTGGTATCATGTATCTCCCTCATGGCAACGGAAGAGTTGCCATTCGTCTCATTAGTTTGGCAAGCTTCAGCTGTTTGGTCACCACTATTGATTATGTTATTCTGATCAACATGATTGGAATTCAATTTGTTTTGTATTTCAGAAGCATCGCTAAACGTTTTATCGATAAAAGTTGAAGCATCTTCAAAAGACTTTGTGATTACTTTAACTATTGAATCTATAGGATCAACTTTAGGTACGTCTGCTGCTGGACATTCCATCTGTTTATTCTTCTGTAATATGTCTAAATATCTTTTGACATTAAAATAAGGTATATCCTTATCGAGGGTAGTATCAAAGTTATTCAGTACATTTTGGCACTCTTCAGGATCCAGAGGGTTGACTTGAATGTCAGACAGATTTAAGGTGGTCATTTGGTGAACGTGTGACCGAATGTGAGACAGGGTTTTGCATCTGTTAGTGAAGTGTAAATTGACTTTGCAAACTCTGCAGTAAAAGTTTATCTTCAGACTGCAGCGATTGACATGAAAATCAATACTCGATTTGAAAATAAACCTGCAAAACAAACAAGACAATTTTATTATTTTTCCTTTCAAATTATTCATTTTTACTGTGTAATCAAATAAAGATAATATTATTATAATAAACAGTACAATAGATAATAAAGCAGCATTCTTACTTATCTCCGCAGTCCATGCACCAAAAATGCTTCATCCCGAGCCCAGCAGGGTAAATGTAATTATCGGTAAGTTTGGTGAACACTTGCTCCCTCACCAAGTTCTGCATGTGTACTGAAGGCTTCCTCATGATTTCCTGCATCACAAACAAACAACGCAATGGCATAATGAACTTCTGTTCACCAGAACACGCCAATCAGCAGAGCGACTTAACTGGTCAACAATGCTGCATTGACCACTGATATTTTCAATATCACTTACAGACAATTTTACAACTATAAGTGCTTCCATGACTTTTTATAGTTTACATCAACCCTTCACTTCTTGCATGTCTGATACAGCTAATTTTACAACTATAAGTGCTTCCATGACTTTTTATACTTTACATCAACCCTTCACTTCTTGCACGTCTGATACAGCTAATTTTACAACTATAAGTGCTTCCATGACTTTTTATACTTTACATCAACCCTTCACTTCTTGCATGTCTGATACAGCTAATAAGGAACTCCAGTCCAATTTAATTTTTTTTTTAATTAATCGTTCATTGCTGACACCGCGCGTCACACGTTGACAGTAATTTGACCGGCATGCGCACAACGCGCCTCGCACCGTCTGTTCCATTTCCGGTCTAAAACAGACGCAGCCATGTGGTTTTGAGTGGTTTCTAGCCTCAGCGCTAGGCACTGTCACTGTTCGGCAGTTTGAATAGATCCGTCATTCATACCGGTCGTTAGAAGCGTTTTGTCATTGTCGTGCATAAAGCAGCGTTTACGTCCATACGAAATTTTTCCGCATGTAAATACTCCTTTAGTTCGCCATAATAAATAAAACATTACACATTCCTCTTTCTCGTTTTCTTTCTGAAAAAAAAACAGTAAATTACGATGTCTATACAATATTATGCTCATGTAAACACTCCTTTAGTTCGCTCGACCTTTCAGTCAAATGTTCTCAGCATGGCATTAATATGTACGAATTTTAGTTAGCAATTAGTTAGCAATGAACGTGTTAATGTTGACAAACTAACGTAATTTTCTGTTTTTTTAAAGTTCGTTTTCATGGTTAAAATAATTGTTAAAGTTTGAATTTTTTAAAGCCCACCAAAACGCTCTAAATCTATGGCTTGTTGGTGTGATGTCACACGAGCCAGTCGGATTAGGGGTTCAATAGGCAGTAATCGATATTGTACGGATTTCATACAAAACTTCGAGAACTTTATACTTAAATTTAACTGCTTTTAATTGAAGGAAACATTGTAGAATATCAGCGTCTCGTTACTATTGTAGGTGCATTGTACCAAAGTGCAAAAATACATTCATATCCGCAGCTGATTAACAATTTATCAGCGTTCAAAGAAAGTCCATATCCAACTTTTTTAAAACCTATACTGGACGACTAGTGCATATGTTGGTAACAGAAATGCGTATTATGATACTGCCGCATATCTGATATATCGATACTGGGTCCACAGATATTAGCGTTCTGACCGTTCCGAGATATTTTGGTATTCATGTCTATTGAATAATGATTTGGTATGTGACAATAATAAATACATTTTAAGGGTCCAGTATAAGACCGCGTATTCACCGCCGTTAGGAATTTTAGGCCTCAAACTTAAAACCACGGACCACCGCGATCCGGCAGCAGGATTGGGAAAATGTGGATAATGTAGACCACGGCGGATTAAAAAAAATGTTCAGCGTATTGATGCAATACGAAACAAAAAACATTTGCTCTATATTTTTTTCGTTTATTCGCTGTATAAAAATAAATAAATAGAATCTTGACAGACTTAACTTAGCATCTGTTGGTAATAGGATAGGGTAACTGATGAGAATATGTTTTTTCAATTTATATATAATATATTAATTATTGTCAGTAGCCATACAAAGTGCCTCCCTTTTACAAAAGATTTGTTTTGTTACTATTTACATATTTGTTTCTTCACATCATAATCTTTTTTTTTAGCTTCGGAAATATTATAGAAATGGGTAACGTGGACCAACTGCTCAGAAATACTTATAAGCACAGCTTTTTGACACAGGGAATTATTTTCATGGATTTTGAATCAAGGAATCCGTTTTTCGATTGTCCACTAGGGGATTCAAGGTGGTTGAAATGAATTGGATGCTTTTTTATATGGCTATTCTATTAGTGGCTTTAGTTTTTATTAATGGTTAAGTAATTCTACTATTACATTTTAATTGGGAACCAAGATGGAGGATGTGAATTAGATCCCGTTTATTAATCGGGAATAAGAATTATTTGTCTTTTGATAATTTTTGGGATTTAGAAACGCCCTTCAATATTGTATACTAAACAGCAGTAAAATATAACATAGGTAGATAACAATGATTTACAACCCACTCCAGACGCACACAATAAGCTTGAATACAATTCACCAAGTCAATGAAGGTAATAAGAAAAACTGATATTTTGCCGGTGAATAATACCTATAACAGGGAGTATTTTCACAAAAGTCTCCTATCTTCCCCTTGCCCCTCCCCCAAGCAAAGTAGACCAAATATGCTATAATTTGAAATCAAATACGTTTCTAATGACTTAATAATGTCCGAGATACAGCGGTTCTAAATTATTCAAATTTTTTGTAAGTTGTCATTCTTCGCTATTTTTTATTGTTTTGGTCAATTTTGACAGTGAAGGAGTAATTTTTCGGTAAAGGTTAATCTATTGTTTTTAAAGTAGACTAAAGATGGTACAATTTGAAAACAAATTGGTCTCCAAGGACCTAATATCGTCTGAAATACAGGTGTTCTAAATAAAGAAAAACATTGTATGTTATTATGATAACATAGAATATTTTTCTTCATTTCAAATTGTAGAATCTTTAGCTTGCTTTAAAAAATATTAATTAACCTTCACCGAAAAATTACCCCTTCACTGTCAAAATTGGTTAAACACTAAAAAAAATAGCGAGAAATAAAAAAAACAAACTTCGCTATTTTTTAAAAAATTATTAATTAAGGGGTAATTTTTCGGTGAAGGTTAATTAATATTTTTTAAAGTAGGATAAAGATTCTACAATTTGAAATGAAGAAAAACATTCTTTGTTATCATTCTTCGCATTTGATTTCAGTTCACTTCCAAACACTTTAAATTCCGATTTTGAACCAAATCGGTAGAGAACACAAAATTAAAAATGACCATCGAAATTACTCAGGTTGACATTAAATTTGACTTCAGCACCCCCCTAACATGACTTACGCCGCTTTCTAACCAAATCGGTGTGAATATCTAACTAACTAACTAACTAACTAACCATCACGCCGTTTCCCCGCAGGGGTAGGCAGAGAGGACGGACCGCCAAACAACTCGATCTTTGGCATGCACTTCTTGCCTCATTCACATTCATACGTCGTCTCATACATTCTCTTCCATTATTCC